>JAGDYQ010000072.1:3590140-3812058 GCA_021962125.1 Bulinus truncatus | reverse complement strand
CCATTAATATACAGTGGTAAAACCACAGAATCCATTAATATACAGTGGTAAAACCACACAATCCATTAATATACAGTGGTAAAACCACACAATCCATTAATATACAGTGGTAAAACCACACAGTCCAGTAATATACAGTGGTAAAGAAACACACTTCAAATGCCCCGACGGTCCTCAAGAACTAAAGGAAAGGGGCTTCACAGGCAGAACACTTTAATAATGCATGTCTAAACATTCCTCAATAATGTTATAAGAAACTCTTTTTGAAAGACAAACTTACCATTACCTTATATATATATATATATATATATATATATATATGTATAGCAATGACTTTCTATGGGGTCAGTGTCGAACTGAAATCTGGTACAAACGGGTGCTAGACACCCCAGGCAGGCTATCTGGGGTGGCAACAATCTTACTTTTAAGACAAACTTTCGAACAGTTAAACATAGAATGTTAAATCTGGACGAGGGAAAAAATACCGGTTGCATCCGTGCGACAGAGATGCCAAAGACAACATATTATTTAAAAGATTATATCTACTTTCACTGTGAAGTAAAAACTTGGATGCCAGTTTGTATTATTATTGTAATAAATAATATGTCCGCGAATTATACAAAATATTTCTTTAAAACTCTTTTCTTTACCAAATTAATTAATGCATCTTTGAAGCTAACTGTCCTAAAATAACATTTGTTGACAAAGTGAAAGATAATTGACACAGATAATCGAAATTGGCGCCAATGCTTTTTTTCGAATCTTTATAATTTCTTTAAGTCTTTGTACGATCTACGTAATTTTTTTTTTTTTGCTTTTAAGGCAGTTTAATAAAATGTTTTCTTTTTAAATGTATGGCATTAGGTATACATATATTTTTAATTATTGTTTTCAGAATCCTAACTAATAATAAATAAATATTCAAAATGGATTCTAAAGATGGAAGTCTCGAGGAAGATGTTGATTCTTACGGTACTTTTATAACATGAGTATTTTTGTACAAAATATAAATGTCTATTGTTTTTTTTAAATTAATTATAAAAAAAATTGACTGAACGATTAATTTCACTTAGTCTCCCTTTTTGTTTACCTGACACACGTTGTGCTGATATCTATTTGCCACACACGTTGTGCTGATATCTATTTGCCACACACGTTGTGCTGACATCTATTTACCACACACGTTGTGCTGACATCTACTTGCCACGTACGTTGTGCTGACATCTACTTGCCACTCACGTTGTGCTGACATCTACTTGCCACACACGTTGTGCTGACATCTATTTGCCACACACGTTGTGCTGACATCTATTTACCACACACGTTGTGCTGACATCTATTTGCCACGTACGTTGTGCTGACATCTACTTGCCACACACGTTGTGCTGACATCTACTTGCCACACACGTTGTGCTGACATCTACTTGCCACGTACGTTGTGCTGACATCTACTTGCCACGTACGTTGTGCTGACATCTACTTGCCACAAACGTTGTGCTGACATCTACTTGCCGCACACGTTGTGCTGACATCTACTTGCCACACACGTTGTGCTGACATTTCACTTGCCGCACACGTTAAGCCAATATCTACTTACCACGTACGTTGTGCTGACATTTACTTGCCACCGTACGTTGTGCTGACATCTCACTTCGCTACACACGTTGTGCTGACATTCTTACTTGCCGCACACGTTGTGTTGACATCTACTTGCCACACAAGTTGTGCTGACATCTACTTGCCGCACACGTTGTGCTGACATCTACTTGCCACACACGTTGTGCTGACATCTACTTGAAACATAACTTACGTTGTGCTGACATATACTTGCCACATAGCCTACGTTGTGCTGACATCTACTTGAAACATAGCCTACGTTGTGTTGACATCTACTTGAAACATAGCCTACGTTGTGCTGATATCTACTTGCCACATAGCCTACGTTAGTGTTGCATCTGCACTTAAAATGATAGCCTACGTTGTGTTGACATTCACTTGAAACATAACTTACGTTATGCTGACATTACCTGCCATTAGTAGCCTACGTAGCAGCCGACATCTACTTGAAAACATAGCCTACGTTGTGTTGACATCTACTTGCCACATAGCCTCACGTTGTGCTGACATCTACTTGCCATATAGCTTCGTTGTGCTGACATCTATCACTTGCCAGCATAGTCATACGTGTTGTGCTGACATCTACCTGTCACATAACTTACGTTGTGCTGACATCTACTTGCCACATAGCCTACGCTGTGCTGACATCTACTTGAAACATAACTTACGTTGTGCTGACATATACTTGCCACATAGCCTACGTTGTGCTGACATCTACTTGAAACATAGCCTACGTTGTGCTGACATCTACCTGTCACATAGCCTACGTTGCTGCTGACATCTACTTGTCACATAGCCGCTACGTTGTGCTGACATCTATACCACATAACTACGTTGTTGCTGTATCTACTTGCCACATAGCCTACGTTGTGCTGACATCTACTTGCCACATAGCCTACGTTGTGCTGACATCTACTTGCCACATAGCCTACGTTGTGCTGACATCTACCTGTCACATAGCCTACATTGTGCTGACATCTACTTGCCACATAGCCTACGTTGTGCTGACATCTACCTGCTATTCTGCAATGCTTAATAAAGTACTTTCACAAATTATAATATGATATGTAATATTTTTTTGTAAAATTATAGAAATTATTTTTTAATCGTAAAAGAGTTACTGTAATGTTATGTTTGGATGTTGGTGATAAATAATATATGTCAACTTCGTGGTACATTTATAAAAAAAAATATTTAGATATATATTATGTAAATGATTTTTTTTAATTAATAATTTTTTGACTAAACATTAAAAAGGCTCATTTTGATTTTTCTAGCTTCGCTACTTTACAATGTGTCAGAAAACTATCGTCCAATCATATCGCCCCAAAAAGAAATTTTTCAACGAAGTCAGTTTAGGCAAAGTAAAAAAGTGAAACATCTGTCTCATTTCGTTTCATTGGACAAGTTTGATTTGAACCATCTACCAACAGCTCATCGAGATGAAGACGTGTACCAGCTACTTAAAGTACTGGCTGACCTGACGGTCAATGTTCATGTTAAGACCACTATCAGTTCCAGAGCAAGAGCACGTCCAGACGTAAGAACTCGATCAGGAAGTGGGAGGGTGTGGAATATGGTCAAGTACACAGATGGGACTAACGCATTAGGACGCGAGCATAAATATCAGTACAAGTCATGCACTTGTTTATCATGTAAACATTCAGAGACAGCCAGCTCCACCTGGTGGGAGATCTACGTTGAGACATTCAGGCACGATCTAGCAAGTCATACAGTCAAGTACAACAGATTGTGTAGATTTTTTTATAATCAATCAGAAAGTGACAGGTTCGATGTGTATCGGCCCACACTTGAGAGTGTTAATTTAGAGAATGACTCGTGCATTTTGGTTTGTGTAACTTGTGATGTGAATTTGGCAAAGAGAATAGGAAATTTGTTTGAACAGGTTGATGATTTGTGGCCGAAAATTCATAAAAAGTTCCTTGAGTCTGGTGCGCAGTTGACATTTCTGGTGTCACATGACCTGACAGGTCCAAAACAGGTCAGTGTCATACAGTGCCAGAGTAACTACAAACTAAAAGATGACCTGTTTTACAATAAGCTGACGTACTCTCCATGTTCGTGTCCAGAAGGAAGTGGAGCTTTTGTTTATTTGATAGGATTCCCATGGGGACTAGGTGGGTGGCACCAGTAGTCAGGACTACCAACTGTACATATTGAAACCACCAGCCGTTTATATTGAAATAACCAGCCTTACAGACTGAAACCACCAGCCGTACATACTGAAACCACCAGCCGTACATATTGAAACCACCAGCTGTATATATTGATACCATCAGCCATACATGTTTAAACCACCAGCTGTACTAAAATCAAAATAATATTTAATACTTCAGAGCGTCAATTAATGTTTTCTTCAGAAGGAACATAAATAAATAAAAAAGTATGCATAATGTAATCTTTCAAGGCTGCAAACATTACTGGTGGGGCAGTTTTAAAGAGGTGCTTAGTAGATTTGAGAGGGTTATATTCAGAATATATATATATATATATATATATATATAATATATATATATATATATATATATATATATCTTTTAGTAATAAAATTAAACTCGTATTAATTTTTGCGCCTCCCCTCAAACTATGTCAGACTTGTAAATTTAAAAAGCCTGAATGTAGACCTACAGAAACATAATCAGTAACGATTATATATAAGGGGCTGTCCATTAATTATGTCAACAAAATTTTGGCGATTTTTTACCTTCCCCCCTCCCCCTTGTCAACAACTTGTCAAACTTCCAGAAAAAAAAAAGCAACAATATTTTAAAATAGACTAGTTTAAAACTAAAACAAAAAAGTGAATGAAAGTAAAATGTATAGAAAAAAGTTTAATAAGTTTTAACTTATGAACATATTTCCTATTTATAGTTACAAAGACTTATTCTAAACAAAAAAGAGATTATAGGCTTTACAAAAATGTACACACATAACACCTTTAAATTATGAACATATTTCAAAGTAATAGAACACTTAAAAAACTATTTAAATATTTACAAAGACGTTCTAACTACAAGCAGAAACGAGGTTCAAAATATAAATACACTTTTAATTTATTAACATATTTTTTTTGTACAAACAAATCCAAATCTTATATCCTAGCCTTTATATCTTCCAATGGGGATGTCAAATGTAACTCAACTCTTATTATTGGCATAGGTTACGGGTGAATAATTTCTTGTGGAACCGAAACACCAGACAGGTCAACATTTTCTTCATCTAGCCATTCTGGACTCAACATATCCCCAATGAGCAATAATTGCCATGAGCTCTCTCTGTCATTTGGCAGCCACTCACACTGGATGCAATCTTTGCTGTTGGAGTGCATGTATTATTTGAATGGGCCCAGGAATACATTGTTGGTGCTGTTGAATGTGCGAAGCAACATAAAGGTGACAGATTTTACATATCTGTTCAAACAATAGAAACTGAATAGATGGACAATACATATAATATGGAAGAATTTTGAATGTTTTTGCCGATCGAGGTAGTATGTTTTCAACTTTCACAGACTGATTGAAGAAAAGAGATGGAAATCTATATGAATTTATATCAGATACATCTAGCGCTTTGAGGCCCTCTTTAGTTTGGCAGACTGGAATTGGTGGGGGGGGGGGAGGGATAAATTTATCAGCAATAATATCAAAGTACGAGCTTCTAATCGGTTGGCATGAAGTTAAATCACAACACTTGACAATTTGTAGAAAGTACTGACTTGTTCTTACATGGTTTTGGCACCAAACGTGATCTTTGATTATTAAATTTTCAACTTCAATCTCAGACTTTTCAGGCTTCCATAATGTTTATGCGGCAAAATTAGTCCTGACAGTTCTAGACTGCATCACAAAATGATGGATGACCACATCAATAACTTTTTGTTCATCAGGTTCACCATTTACAGACATAATAAGAATCGGTTTGATCAACTTGTTGCTTGGATCCTTTGTAACAATGTCAAACTCTTCCAATTCAAGTAAAGTAAAGTAAGTTCCCTTCTTAGCCCTAACGGGCCTTCGGGCAGATAAAGTGTAGAATTCATCTGTAACCTCGGCATATGAAGGGATTGTGTGGTTAGCACAACGCCCAGCCGCCTTTACTTCCCCAACTTAAGTCAGGTACCCATTTAAAGCTGGGTGGACTTGTGGGACGACATTGCACCAAATTTCACCTGGAAAAAATTCCATGGGCCTCACCGAGGATCGAACCCAGGACTCTCAGGTCGACAGACGAGTATCTACACCACTCGGCCATCCGTCCCACTTCCAATTCAAGTAGCCTTTCACAATCCAGTCCATGGCTATAAGCTGAGGATGAGCAATGCTTGCCTGATCTGATGGCTATGTAAGTTGATTAGTTGGGTCTACATATGTTAGAGCTTCGGGCTTACCTAAACCGTTTTTTTTTTATTTCAATGCCAGCATAAACAGATGGTATGAGTTTGTGCCTAGATGATGCTACCCCAGTCGTGATCAGGCAATGTAACGCAGTATAACCAATAATACATTTTATAATTTATATAGACACTTAAATATTATAATGTAGACTGTGTACTTACATAAATCTTTATTTGCACAGCCAGCAGACCAACAAACAACAATTTTGGAAAAATAATAGTTTTACTTGCGTATTACGATCTCGTGTGTGCACATTTAGTTTGTGTGGGATCTTTCTAAAGCAAGGCACGGTTTTATAAAAGTAGGAATATAATTAAAATTGATATACTTAAGGTTGGGCGAGTGTGTAACACAGGACTACAAAATCTGCCTAATTTTTCTTAGTTAAGTAATTAAATGTATTAAAAAAAAAGTAAACATTGTTGACTCCAACTTTTCTTCACCTCCCCACATCTCCCTTGTCGACTTTTTTAGACCTCCCCACCCCACCCCCTATTTTGTTGACGTAATTAATGGACAGCCCTTAAATGAAAAATATTTAAATATGGTTTGTTTACTGTCTACATTATATATATATATATATATATTACATTTTACATTAATTTATATTTTATTGTTATGGTGAATTGCAAAATAAATTAAAAAGATCGTCAAAACTGACTTCCACGATTTTTGTTGTAAATCAACATCCAAGTCAGTCCCCAAAGAATCTCCAAGATAAAGGGCTTTAACCTTCAGCAGTCATCTTTATTTAATTGTTGCCCCCCTTAACTATAAACCATGAAAGGCTTAACGCATGTATAAATATAGGATTTACGCCATTAATGGGGAGTTCCCTAAAATAAGGATTTGCCACTAAGACGTTTCCTCAACAATTTGTACACATTGGGTGCAACATAGTTATCATTGACATATATCACATAATTATTTAACATTCTATTTGATTAGATGACTAAAGAAACAAACTTTTTAGTAAGGTAAGTTGTACAAATCAGTAGATAAAATCAATTGTAGTTAGTAAGTAGTTACATAAGTAATACATGATTTTAATAAAAAGGAACTCTACAGATAATTGTTATAATAAGTCTATACAAGTCTTAATATTATGTATTTTATAGTATAATGAATAATTATAACAAAACTACATTGAAATATATTTTGTTTCACGTGGATTTTATGTGTATGCTATCAACGTTCATTAAATATAACTAAATATCACAATTATTAAACTATTTATCAATTAGTCCATCGTTATTTAGGTATTTGTTAGCTATTTGTTAGCTATTTATTAGCTATTTGTCAGCTATTTGTTAGCTTCTTTAGTGTCGGATCTTATAAACCTTTGCCATTCACAATTTTTTTGGATACTAAAATTGTGCTTTCCAATTTTCGCAGAATTGATCTATTTTTAAGAAATATTTAAGGAAATAAACTATAAATATTCCAATGTTTTGATAATTTATTTTTTCCACATTCTGAGATAAATAGTAGAAGAGTGACAGTAGATTAAAAAAGTGTCGTATTTCGATGAAAAATAAGAGATATGTCAGGTGTATGTTAATCAATTGTTGATATGATGAAGCTAATATATGCGTTTATTGACGTTATCTATTAGTCTTAAAAAAAAACCATATTTTGGACTTTTTACGACGACAGGGTATATTTCATCAAAAATGACTTTAAAAACAAATTTTAGGACATATTTAATCACTTTTCATGCAACTATTAGTGCCATACTCATCCAATTGAATAACCCACAATGTATTATCCCATAATTTTTGGTATTCACTGCCAATGAGCTCACCAAAAAAAAAGAAAAAGAAAAACTTCAAAACGAAAGATTTCTATTTTATGCATAGACATACTATATAGTATGTCTATGATTTTATGTTTGTCACAAACCTTACTTACTGCCACAAGAGGGAGAGAGAGACAGAGAGGGGGGGGGTCACACTTGTCCTTTTTTATATTTTGTTTTTTAAACGCCATTTCACATCATCTCTTTGTTGTCCACGAAACACAGTTTCCAACGCAGCAAATAAAGAATAATAAATAAAGTAATAAAACAATAACGAAATTTATAAAACAATAGGGGGTAAAAACGGCGGTTTGGTAGCCGCTTGATACTTATCATAGAGCCGCAATTGACAACTGTTGGTATAGAATAACTGTTGTTACTGTTGGTATAGAATAACTGTTGTTACTGTTGGTATAGAATAACTGTTGTTACTGTTGGTATAGAATAACTGTTGTTACTGTTGGTATAGAATAACTGTTGTTACTTTTGATATAGAATAACTGTTCTACAAGATGTGTTTATTAGTACAGCAACGATTTGAAAGAGTTTGTTTATTGATTGTGTATATATTGTTGTAAATCTCAAGAATGATAAACACAAATGCACGTAGGTTCTATACAAAAACAAATAACCTATTTATTAATACCGATCCGTTGAACATTGAACTAAATCCATAAGAAATAACCTCATGTGAGTTAAACGTGCTACATTAGTGTCATTAATGAACTCCCCATCCTAAAAATGTCTTAGCGTTCTCGCTGGTGTGTGTGTGTGTGTGTGTGTGTGTGTGTGTGTGTGTGTGTGTGTGTGAAGTTCCTGTAAGGATGAGATGAAATGTCTTTGATCCTATAAACCACTAATGGGACGGTTTTTATGGCGCCCTTCTTTCAACCCCACCATACCCGATAGTGCAATGGCCATGGAGGCACCACGGGCAAAATAGCGGGGACTTTAGCCATGACCTGAAATATCCATTGATCCTCACCGTAAATCGAACCAGGGACCCTCAGGTCCCATCCGTCCCCTTTTCTCTCTGGTTACTAACTCAACCTCTATCTTTTATATCTCTCCCCCACACTATCACGTGACTCGTTTCTCTCACTGAACTCTTCTCTTTATGATGATGGTGCCAGTTGACTCGTTAAGGGAACGACCTTCGTTTCACTCCATCTTAGTTTTCTCTGGGTCTGTCGCCTATGTCTCTCCCTAACTGTCAGGCACCGCACCTGTCAAGGTGACCATTAGCACAGACTTGTGTTTCTAGCGAAAAAAAACCACTGGATGTTTTCATGCTTTCAGGAAACAATATTTTCATCAATCTAAATCACATTGTAGGTTACTTAAACTGACGTAGTGTGTACAGTACTAACTGTAATAGTAATCCATTTTTTGACTTTGTTTTCGCCTTCGAATTTGTTTTGTGTAGAATATTTTTTGAATCAACCCAAAGAAAACAAAGTTTTATTTATATCATTGAAACACAAAAAAAAATTATTTTTTGAGGACATTTTTACATATTATAAGACTATAGAATCGAAGATTTAAAAAAAAAAGGAACAACCACTTTTGTAGGTTTGGATTAAAGTTAGGCTTAATGTGAGGTTGTGATGTTTGGTTTAAAGTTAGGCTTAATGTGAGGTTGTGAGGTTTGGATTAAAGTTGGGCTTAATGTGAGGTTGTGAGGTTTGGATTAAAGTTAGGCTTAATGTGAGGTTGTGAGGTTTGGATTAAAGTTAGGCTTAATGTGAGGTTGTGAGGTTTGGATTAAAGTCAGGCTTAATGTGAGGTTGTGATGTTTGGATTATTAAAGTTAAGCTTAATGTGAGGTTGTGATGTTTGGTTTAAAGTTAGGCTTAATGTGAGGTTGTGAGGTTTAGATTAAAGTTAGGCTTAATGTGAGGTTGTGAGGTTTGGATTAAAGTTAGGCTTAATGTGAGGTTGTGAGGTTTGGATTAAAGTTAGGCTTAATGTGAGGTTGTGAGGTTTGGATTAAAGTTAGGCTTAATGTGAGGTTGTGAGGTTTGGATTAAAGTTAGGCTTAATGTGAGGTTGTGAGGTTTGGATTAAAGTTAGGCTTAATGTGAGGTTGTGAGGTTTGGATTAAAGTCAGGCTTAATGTGAGGTTGTGAGGTTTGGATTATTAAAGTTAAGCTTAATGTGAGGTTGTGAGGTTTGGATTAAAGTCAGGCTTAATGTGATGAAATAAAACAATGTTGTTTTTTAACTGGAGAAGATCTAAAAATATTTTTTTTTTAAAAAGTCATACATTTAAAAAAAAGATTAATTACAAATTAAAAAGTCAAATGACTCTTTTTAAGCATGTCCCTGTTCATAATTATGACGACAATGTCAACAATATATTGTTTCTTCAGTAAAAAAGAAAAAAATCAGTTCATCAATTTTTGTCGAATAAGCTATTTCTAAACAGCTGATTGTTGTGCCCCTTTATAAAAGGTTTTTAATTACAAGGAATGTCATAGGCACAAAGTACATCTTTAGTTACGTTATATAACTTAAGCATAAGCCAATAGTTATATGTATACACACATACAATTTTTTAAACAAAACACTTTATAACTTCCTACAGTTGATGTATCTGGTTTCATGTCCAACAGCTGATGTATCTGGATTCATGTCCTACAGCTGATGTATCTGGTTTCATGTCCTACAGCTGATGTATCGGGTTTCATGTCATACAGCTTATGTATCTGGTCTTATGTCCTACATCTGATATATCTGATCTCAAGACCTACATCTGTTGTATCAGGTACAGCGTAAGACATGGGGAATCGATTGTATGGTAATATTTTATGTTTTAATCAAATTGTAAAAAAAAATTGTATGTTTATGTTGATGGAAGAAAACAAATTTACAATTAATATTTTCTTTTCTTTTAAAATAAGATACTTTATATTTTAGATTTTAAATCAAGGTTCTTTGACATATTTAGACTCATTACTGAAACAAATCGATAGCAATCAACCAGCTAGGGGAAAAAAACGGATAACAGAATGTTTGAATGTTTGATGGAACAAAACTATTACACTGGTAAACAGTGAATTCATTGCCAGTGATATTTGAATCATTTTATACAAAGTCAACTATGCTGATTTAGAATATGTATGTGCTTTTGCTAGATTGGCTCTATTTTTCGAGATAATTAAAATTAATGAAATAATTTATGCACCGTTTTGAAAATTGTCAAGAATTGCATGAAGTATAATAGTATACTAACAAATAGTAGTGAAACTGTTAATGGTCATGCAGAAATTTGTTCAAAAATATGTGTATTAGTGTTATAGAGGAAAACATTTTCATTTGAAAAGCTAATTATGTCTAATTAATTAATATGTTTATTGTCTATGGTAATGCATTAGCCAATTGCTGTTTGCTCGACTTCCTTTTGTGTGTGTCGTTGGGTCAATTGCGCTGGAGGCTCCAACAGTAGTCAGCCATCATATTATGTCCCATCTTCCTTGATATCTCTCCTCCATCACCCCCATATCCTGATGAAACCTCTCACATTGTTCATCACTGAAGTCCCCACGGTTACCTGGAAATTTGTCTAAATGACTGTGAAGGTAATTTACTTTGATGCTCATATTTGCTCCAATGTTTCTGAAGTTAGTGAGCATATCTTGCACCAGTTCTTCGTAATTCTCTGCTCTGTTATTACCTAAGAAGTTCCTGACAACTGAAACAAAACTGTTCCATGAAGAAGCTTCAAGGTGATCCATGAAATTAGTAAAATTTCGATCGTTGATGAGTTCTCGAATCTGAGGACCGTCAAAAATCCCAGCTTTCAACTTCTCCATGCTCAATCCGGGGAATGATCTACAAATATACTTGAAGCAATTGCCAGATTTATCCAAAGCCTTAACAAATTGTTTCATTAAACCTAATTTGATATGAAGCGGTGGGAGAATGATCTTATTTTTGTCAACCTAAGGCTTGTCGATGATATTTTCTTTACCTACAGTCATGGTTTCCCTTGCAGGCGATCCCACTCTTGTCCAATGATCTTGCCTTGCCCTGCTATCCCAAAGGCACTTGAAGCATGGGCATTTTGTGTATCCTGACTACTGCCCAAGCAAGAAGTTTACCATTTTTAGATCAACACAAATCGACCACTGATGCTCATAATAACGGACTTTCTGCAATACGGTTTTGGTATTCTCATACTCTTCTTTAAGTGTTGTTGAGTGAGCAATGGGAAGAGATGCATAACGGTTGCCATTGTGTAACAGAACAAATTTTAAGCTTCTGATGGAACTGTCTATAATAAGACGCCAGTCTTCGGAATGATAGTCTTGTAGTCCCATTTGGAGCAGTAGTCCAGGGATGTCATTACAGTAAACAAGATCTTCCTTTTGGCTGAAATATGGAAGAAGAAACTCTTCTCTTTTCCTATAAGATGTTGTGTTAACTTCTGGTTTGAGAAAATTTCTTTCATTGAGCCTGGACGCTAAAAGCTCAGATGCTTGCTTGGACAGATTTAGGTCTCGTATCAGGTCATTGAGTTCTTCTTGGCTGAATGGTTGAGGTGTTGAAGAACTTCCTTCATAATCGCTTTCTCTGTTTTCATCTGCCAAAAACTCCAGATCTTGCCCCTCGTCGGAGTCTGATGGTGAAAGCTATAATAATCCAGTAAACACTGGTATAGGAACTTCACTGCTATGTGATATTGGTCTCCCTGCAGATTAAAGATCAGGATAATCCCACTTAGATTTCTTGTATCGATTGAAGCCTTTAACATTCACAATACAAAAATAACAATCCCCAAAATGGTCTTTCGGATCTCGCCATACCATTGGTATACCGAAACTTAGACTTTTCTTCTCACCGTAGGCTCCACACAGTTTTTGCAGACCTTATGGGGAGCCCAAGACTTGTCTTGGTCTCCCAGCTTCACACCGAAATAAGCCAAATGTGCCTACTGTATAAATATGGTTATATTTCTTATTTGCTTTTCAATCATGTATTCTCTACAGATGTAACAGAATACATTCGTATTATTTTTGCAGCATCTTCGTGGTGAACTCATGATGTCTTTAGAAAGCAGCTATAAAAGAGAAAAAAAATAAACCAAGTTATAACTTGGAAAAATTAAACTGTAAGTAATATAATACAATCAATCTTCGAATTAAAACTATGCAATTTGACGTAGTACACAAAATTTACTCACCAATTACAGCCAGATAGAGAGAGACAAATATTCTACAAACTTCTCAAGCGACCGCGCACTCGTTAATCGATCTCGACTTCGTGGCGATGTCATAACGCCGTGACATTATCGAAATATATAATCTCTGCGGTTCGTAACAAAATAAAATATTTCCAACCGCCGTCATGCTTCAGAAATGGCGCTCTAAAACTTCAGATATAATAATTTCAATCAGACACAACAGACACCAAACTTATTGCATTTGTTTTACACAAAGGGTACAATCATATGTTCAAAGGTGTCCAATATCTCAGAAACTAGAGCCAATTTAGCAAAAGCAGTGGCAGTTTTGAAATCAGCACCCATGAATTGTTGTAAATTCATTCAAACATTCTTGGCAATTCGCAAAAAAATTTTTTTGTTGAGCTGTGTTATCTATATAACAATATTGCTGTGTAAAGACATGATTATATAGCGCAGGACTGCCCAATGAAAGGGAATGTAACAATGTATTTTGCTTAAAATATTCTCAAGTTTGAACGTTGTTTTCATGTCCATCCAGCTTAAGAATAGGTAACTGCCACATTTTAATAAAACGAAGACGGTCAAACATTAGGCTAGCAACACATTTCCATAGTGGGGACGAGTGGTCAAGTGGTGTAGAGCGCTTGACTGTCGACAGGAGAGTCCCTGGTTCGAATCTCATTGAGGAACTGGTAACTTTTTCAGGTCCTGGTGAAAGTCCCCAAGTCCACACAGCTTTAAATGGGTACCTGACTTTACGTTTATATGCCGAGGTTACTGAAATAGATGAATGCTACACTTCATCTGCCCCGATGAGCCCTTTGGGGCTTAACGGGACTTTACTTTACATTCCCATAGTATACTATAGTAAACATATAACAACGCAACCCAATAGTATATAGTAGTAAACATATGGCATATAACTTATTTGCTCATTTATCCCGGAAAAAAATATTTACTTGTAGTTTTATTTAAGCATATTGAGGTTTTTCTTTATAGACGATTATCTGAGACATTATTTCTATAACTATATCTATGCAACCTAATTCTTAAGAAAGTATGTTATAAAAATATTTTCCAGGTAATCATGAATCTCAGTTTTCAGAAGGTGGCGAAGCTGATCTACACAAACATCTTATTGGCTGTAAGAAGAATCCAGGTCATACACAGTTTATACCTGTTGATACATTCACCTTAGACAAACTACCTGAAGGATATCGTGATAATGATTTGTATGAACTAATCAAGATTACTGCTGACTTGACAGTCAGAGTTGATGTCAAAATGACCAGTCCAAACAGACCAGAGTTTTGGCCAAAGACAAACGTTTCATATCCATTTTACAACATGAGAGGAGAAAAAAACTGGAGAACAGGAAGTGGGACAATGTATGATGTGTTCATATTTACAAATGGGGAGAATCAATATGGATGTAAACATAGGAAGAACTACACAGCATGTTGGTGTACAAAATGTAAACATTCAGACACAGCCAGCCACGTGTGGTGGGAGTTTTATGTGCACACAGCCACACATGTGGTGTTTGATGACATTGAGGCCAGCCACACATCCTTGAGATTGTTTTATGATAGAGAAGACAGTCCAGTGGTCAGTGTTGATCAGGTCAGTGTTGGTTATGCAGACATCGAGAATGACTGGCGTAGACTGAAGGGTGTGACATGTAACAAAAATCTGGGGGTTAAACTGGACATGTTGAGGAGACATTGTAATGACGTCTGGGAGAAAGTCTGGAACAAATACTTTAAATCTCGTGATGTGGACAAGTTTAGCTTCATAGTGTCACATCCCCATGGATGTTGTAAACAGATCAGTGTTGGTCACTGGGTGGACAGATACAAAGTAAATGATTTAAATTTAGAAGCCAATGATTATAAATTTACCTATACAACGTGTACATGTCCAGGAAGTAGTGGAGCAGCAGTTGTATGTGTGGGGTACAGAGCTTGTGGTAAGTGGAGGTATCAACTTGTCCACAGTGGAAGTTTAAACGTTCAACTTAATTACAGCGGGACGGGTCGAGTCGATTAATTTGTCCCCTTTGTTGAGGTGTTTTTCTTTTTTTTTTTACGCCTGATTATTCTTTTTTCAGTTGTTTTCATTTTTTTTTTTTTTTTAGAACATTGTTTGTTTTAGTTTTGTCAATTTTAATAATTCATGATAATTTCTATTAGCTGTGATTGTTATCTTATTAATTTATATTTTATTCAAACATACGAGATCTTAAAACTGTACATTCAAAAAAAATAGTTATTAAATATTATTATTTATAATAGGTGAAATAAAATATATTAAACAGTATTATTCATTTCACTTGCCTGTATCATTTGACATATATTAGAGTATTACAATATTTGAATGTTTAGAAAGCAACGGTTTTCAAAGTCATAGATTGTGTATAAAGCTGTTTCAAAATAAATATGAACATTTTATGTTTTGTTTACACCTAAACATTAAACAGATCATACAGATTATTTGTTATTTTGTTCTTACATTAGAGATAACTAACCATATTTTGTATACTCAAATACATAAAATTTATCTTTAAATAATTTGTATGTAAATTATAAATGCGTTAAATCTGTCCCCGCGTTACGATATTATGTTAGACCACAAAATTCACAAGTAAATCGTACCATACACAATACGTGACTCTAAGCCCACATCACATCAAATGTGTGAATCACCATGTACCAACACAATGAAGTATCAATAACGTCACAATATTTTCTCCCGTAATTTAATTCTGTACATCCTCTGTCATAGCACAAAGAAAAAAACTTAACCTTGAATTTAACCCTTTTACCCTCATCTAGGGACTTACTCCCAACATTTATATACGTTTACCCTCATCCAGGGACTTACTCCCAACACTTATATACGTTTACCCTTATATAGGGACTTACTTACTCCCAAGATTTATATACGTTTACCCTCATCCAGGGACTTACTCCCAACACTTATATAGTTTACTCTAATCGAGGGACTTACTTACTCCCAACACTTATATACGTTTACCCTCATATAGGGACTTACTTACTCCCAACACTTATATACGTTTACCCTCATATAGGGACTTACTTACTCCCAACACTTATATACGTTTACCCTCATATAGGGACTTACTTACTCCCAACACTTATATACGTTTACCCTCATATAGGGACTTACTCCCAACACTTATATAGTTTACTCTAATCGAGGGACTTACTTACTCCCAACACTTATATACGTTTACCCTCATCTAGGCACTTACTTACTCCCAACACTTATATACGTTTACCCTCATCTAGGCACTTACTTACTCCCAACACTTATATACGTTTACCCTCATCTAGGCACTTACTTACTCCCAACACTTATATACGTTTACCCTCATATAGGGACTTACTTACTCCCAACACTTATATACGTTTACCCTCATCTAGGCACTTACTTATATTTTTACTTCACATATTGGCTAGTACAGCATCACGACTTGTGACAGGCCATCACACATTTCACCAACTGAGACCATATGAACACACACTCCCAATAATTTCCAAGACATTTAATAGCAGATTACTGTATCAGTCCGGGGTCCCTAAGGATCATGCCCGTAACATGAGTACGGACTGCACTCATCTTATGGCGGCTCTGATGATATTTTAGCTACATGATATCAATGAAAGTTTGTACTGAATATTACTGTTATACAATAGTTACCGGTGTAACCTAATATTCTGAAGACAGAACACTTTGTTCTTGAGTTCAGTAATGTGTTCATTAATTAATTTTCAGAGAGGATACCCGTAAAGTACTTATATGTCTGCCCCACGTATCACTTCAAAGGGGCATATTGTAAAAAAAATAAGAGACTTTTACTACGTCATGAACATGCAATACAATTAAATAAATTATTAATGTTTATATTAGTTGACAAAATTACAGTCTCGGGCAAACTTTAAATTTCCATACATATTTTATAACATGAGAGACACAAAAATTTAAGAACAGGAATTGGGATGATTTGGATTGAAATTCACAGACAGAAAACAAGCAATTAAGCCTGTTCCAATCTGGACACAGGACGTGTTAGCGCATTTTCATGTTGTAAATATTTGTAAATTTTGGAAATGTTTATAAATTCAATTGTGTAATGCATATATCGGAAAAAAGATATTAAAAGGACAAGTAAGTCATGTTGAATAACTGTTACAAAAATAAATAATGATTACGCCCCTTTGATTATTTATATTTAAAATATAAGCAAAACGGTACATAAAAAATTCTTTTATTTTGGCCCTGAGAGGTCAAATCGCGAAATGGACTTTTGATGTACACTTGGAAGGCCAAGACCTACACAATGATATATACATCATGGGTCTAGGACTTATGGTTGCTGAGATATAGGGCGGTCCATTATTAATATAGCTTATATAGTAAAAAAGGGTACTTTATAAGGCCCCTTTTACGGCCCTGAGAGGTCAGATCGCGAAATGGAAAAAAGTCATTTCTTGGCAGGCCAAGACCTACAAAATGATATATACATCATGGGTCTAGGACTTATGGTTGTTGAGATCTAGGGTGATGACAGACAGACAGACAGACAGACAAAACGGGGACAATGCTCTAAAATGCTCTAAAAAAACTTGTGAAGGACTACATTACATGTCAATGTAAAAACAGCTTCTAGATACAGGCAGCCACATGTGGTGGGAGTGGAATGCATACAAAAATAAATTTAAGATAATATTGAGACCAGCCAATCGTCACTGAAAATGTTTTAAAATGAAGAATGTTCAGTTGTAAGTGTTTATGATGTAGACAATGAGAAAGACTGTGTTAGAATGTGTGACAACGGACACGATTAAAACAAACTAACTTGATAACATGTAAATATTTTGATGAGGTTTGACATACGTTATGACATAATGACAAAATTCTGCTGATGAGGACAGGTTTAGTTTTTTTTTTAGTATCGCATGATCATGGATCTTAAGAACAGTCTAGAGCTGGTAACTCGGTGTACAACGACTTGATTGTTGAATATAATAAAATCACCTACACAAAATGTTAATGCTAAGGAAGTAAATGCACCGTGGTTTTGTGTCTGTGTGTGGGGAAAGGGTTATATAGGATTGGTTGGTAGGGCAATTAGCTTGGTCACAAAGAAAGTTTAAAAATCAAAACTTAATTATGGTGTGATGTGCATGTTAATTGATATTTTTGTTATCGGACACTATGATGGTGCTTTTATTTTTATAAAATTAATTCAAATTATAACATCAACACAAGCATGTTATGTTTTCCGTGACATGAAAATCAATATATTTATATACATATTTATTTATTTATAACTATATATCAAATATTTATTTACGACAATTTTAATTAAAACTAAACATTTATAAATGATTTTTTGCATGAAAAAGATAAATGTATACAAATGTTTGTTTTATTTTTATGTATTTTTTCTTACAAAATCTTCACAATTTCTCATATATAAAATATTAACAAATCTGATAATAATAGACGATTTGCTAACAAAAAATTATTAGCTAAAACATTCAAATTATCATAATCTTGACTCACAACATATCAAATGTCTGATTTAACTAAATTTTAGCCTGGATGTAAGGACCATTTATTTTTTTTTCAAGTCTTCATTTAAACGTATGTCATACATTAATTTAAAGGGGAGTTTTCACAGACAGATTAAATCCAAGGGTACGCATTATAACTAACTATTTACAGTAGTTTCCCTTACATCAAAATAAAGTGTTAAACTTTTTTCCAAGTTGCATAATGTTACAAATGAAAAGTCCAGTACTCGTGAGCTAAAGAATTTAATTGTTGTAATTATTTCATCGCGTGCAATTATTGATAATGAAATAATAAAGACTGGAATCGGCAGTTTCTGAAAAAAAAAAGTAAAACTAAAATATTAGTAATACTAATTTTTGTAAAAAGTAAAACTAAAATATTAGTAATACTAATTTGTGTAAAAAGTAAAACTAAAATATTAGTAATCCTAATTTGTGTAAAAAGTAAAACTAAAATCTTAGTAATACTAATTTTTGTAAAAAGTAAAACTAAAATATTAGTAATACTAATTTGTGTAAAAAGTAAAACTAAAAAATTAGTAATACTAATTTGTGTAAAAAGTAAAAAAAAAAAAAGAACATTTGAAATGAAATCGGTTTAGTTAAACATTTGTATTATGGAATATTGTGTAGGCTAAACATTTTTTTTAAAGAATTTAACACAAGTATCTCTATATATAGTTGTTAATTCATATCTAACTATTGAAGAATTACAAGACATGGTATATTTCAATATGAGCTAATAGGTAACTAATAGAATAATTTTTAGTTAGGAAGTATCTACTTAACTATCATTAACTATCTATCCAACTATCTATCTATCTATCAGTGTGTGTGTGTGTGTGTGTGTTTGTTTGGATGTAAGTATGAGAAGAATTCTCATAGATCCTATAAACCACCAATGGGACAGCTTTTATGGTGCCACTCTTTCACCCCAACCAGGCTATAGTGCAATGGCCGTGGAGGCAACACGGGAGACGTGACGGGGACTTAAGCCATGACCTGAAATATCCATTCTTCCTCACCGGAGATCGAACCAGGGACCTTCAGGTCGACAGTCGAGTGCTTTACCGCACGACCATCCATCTATCAATCTGTATGTCTGCCTATCTATTTATCTATCTATCTATCTGTCTATCCATCGGTCTGTCTATCTATCTGTCTTTTTGTTTGTCTGTTACCATATAACGGGCAAGGTGCGATGTAGGCCAACCGGCTAAAGCGTGGAATCGACAGCCATTCTTTTGATACAGATTGAAATGGTTAAACAATAGAAAAAAAAAGTCAATTCTTCAGATTTACGAAATTCTTAACCAAGTCTAGCAATATTTTTTTTTTAGACATGCCGAGCCGAGAAGTTCCTTATAGTCATATGGATTGACGTCAGAGATGCAGAGTTCTTGAGCCGGGTGTTTTTTTTTTAAATTCCGTATTATTTTGCGCCGGGTTGTTGTACGGCTATTTTTCCGGAACGGTTTGACGATGTCATTCAACGGATATTTTCAAATAAGGGGAAGGTCAAGTTGTCTCATGAGCTTTCCGAAATTTTACACTTCTATAAAGTTCCTTTCCCCCCCCCCCCCCCACCGAACGAAAGCCTACGAAATTGTAAGGTTTTCACAAGATGCGTTTCACATCGTCACTTCAAGCTTTTGCATGCTTCTCCCAGCATAGGCTAGTCAGATAGCCTACTGGCCAGCAAGACAGCCCACTGGCCAGCAAGACAGCCCACTGGCCAGCAAGACAGCCCACTGGCCAGCAAGACAGCCCACTGGCCAGCAAGACAGCCCACTGACCGGTGTCGCTGGCAAAAGTGCCCACAGCACGGATATATATATATATGTGTGTGTGTGTGTGTGTATATATATATATATATATATATATATTTAGGCTAATAAGCGCCCCCCCCCACTGTCATTTGGGCCCCTTTCTGTATTTATTTCTATGAAATCTGAGACTAAGTGGGTTTCGTCAATCATTTGTGTCACTAATCTCTCGATTCCCTTTTTAGGGCCCCCAAAGAGCGGGCCTTAATTCTAATTGGCTAATTGTGTTTCGTGTTGCGGTGCTTTCCTATTTTTAAGTATGGCTGTACACAGTGCTGTTTTTATTTGGGAGCAAAACGTGGAGATGCTTCTGGGCCTTATACTAAAGCACATGCCGAGGTCTTCTTAGTACTAGATTTATAAGAATTTATGATTGTAAAGACCCTTTTCAAAATTGGGCTTTTAGAGTCTGCCTTCAATGTATATCAATAAATAAAAAAATCCCTGTATTTCATAATAAAATTAGATTTAACACAATAAATTGTTCGTCAGTAAATGAAACATATTTAAATAAGGTTTGTATACTGCCAACATTTTATGTTTTACATTTAACATTAATTTACATTTGATTTGTAATGGTGAATTGCAAAATAAATTAAAAGATCGTCAAAATTGACTACCACGATTTTTGTTTTTAATCAACATCCAAGTCAGTCATCAGGGACTCTTAGACCCTTCACGACAAAGGGCTGCAACCTTCAGATATCGTCTTTATCTAATTGTTGCCTCCCTTAACTATAAAACTTGGCAGGCTTTGACTCATGATCTTGATCAAGTGGAAAAAAAACCAACTATGAATAGCATATCCAGATTTGAATAAAAATTATTTTTATACATGTTTTTCTTTATATTTACGTGTAACAGTTAGATAAACCACTGTTAGATAAATTATCAGCGTGAAATTTTAACATATGTAAATATAGGATTTACTTCACTAATGGGGAATTCCCTAAAAGAATCTGCGGATTCCCACTATGACATTAGTTCAAAACATCGTTACACAATGAATGACTCAGTCAACATATTTATAATTGACATCTATCACATTTCATTATTGAACAATCTATTTGATTACTAGATGAATAAATAAACAAACACTGTTTTAGTAAGGTAAGTTGTACTAAATTTATCCGGAGATAAAATCAACTGTAGTTATAATGGTGATTCTCAGTTAAGACTTGTACAGACTTATATGGCATTAAACTTTCTGTCAAATCTGTAGAGTTTTTTTTTTACACGAAAATTGAGTTACTCATTATCATAACGCTATGTATTTATATTATGATAAATAATTACAACCGAACTACTTTCAAATTTATTTTGTTTCATGTAGGTTTTATGAGTGTGCCATCAACGTATATTATAACTAAATATTACAATAATTAAACTATATATCAATTTAAAACTTTAAAATTTCTGATTCGAGAAAAAAAAACTAAGCCAGGTAAGCTGAGCCGATGGATTACAAAACAAAATAACAAAATAAATCTCTATGTGATGAAAACATAAACCCAGGTTGATGGCCGAATTTTCTTTTTAGAAAAAAAAATATTTGACTTAAGTTCATCGAATTTAAATTACTAGAGATTCTCCAGGCAGTAGCGGTATTGAGAAAAATGTTAAAAAAAATTCCGCTATTTTATTGAAATAGAGATTGTGATTGTTTGCGTTTACTACTGCTTAAGAAAAAAAAATGATTTTGTTTGAAGGCAATCTTACAGTTTATAAGACCATAGAAATGAAGATTTAAAACAAGCGAAAAATACTTTTGTAGGTTTGGGTAAAAATTAGTGACATGTGAAGAAAATAAAACGGTGGGTTATTTAACTGAGGTGGGACGGATGGCCGAGTGGTGTAGATACTCGACTGTCGACCTGAGAGTCCTGGGTTCGATCCTCGGTGAGGCCCATGGAATTTTTCCAGGTGAAATTAGGTGCAAAGTCGTCCCACAAGTCCACCCAGCTTTAAATGGGTACCTGACTTAAGTTGGGGAAGTCAAGGCGGATGGGCGTTGTGCTAACCACACAATACCTTCATTTGCCTAGGTTATAGAAACAGATGAATTCTACACTTCATCTGCCCCGATGGCCCGATAGGGCTAAGAAGGGAATTTTTTTACTATTTAACTGGTGGTGGTATAAAATAAAAGACTAATTACAAATTAAAGAGTCAACTTACGCTTGTTTAGATTGTCCATGTATACATTTATAACGATTATTTTATCGATAAATAGTTTCTTCACTAAAAAAATTAATAAAATCCTTTTATCTGATTATTTTTGTCAAGTAAGCTAAACAGCGAATTGTTGTGTTTTTTATAGTTTTTTTTTACATAATAATTTAAAATACACATATAAAAATTATTTGATTTCATACAGCTGATGTGTCTTGCCTCATGTCTTACAGCTGATGTGTCTGGTCTCATGTCTTACAGCTGATGTATCTGGTCTCATGTCTTACAGCTGATGTATTTGGTTTCATGTCTTACAGCTTATGTATCTGGTCTCATGTCTTACAGCTGATGTATCTGGTCTCAAGTCTTACAGCTGATGTATCTGGTCTCATGTCTTACAGCTGATGTATCTGGTCTCATGTCTTACAGCTGATGTATCTGGTCTCAAGTCTTACAGCTGATGTATCTGATCTCATGTCTTACAGCTGATGTATCTGGTCTCTAGTCCTACAGCGTAAGACATGGATTGTAACCTTTATGGTAATATTTTGTATTTTTAATTAAATTATAAAAAGATATTTTTGTATGTTTAAGTTGTTGGGAGAAAACTAATTTACAATTATTTTTTTTTTAATTACATTCCTATTTTTTTAGATTCTAAATCAAAGGTTCCCAAATCGTTTACATATTTAGCCATTTTACTGAAACAATTCGGTAGAAATCCACCAGCTAGTGAAAAAAAGGGTAACATAAAGAAAACCTTTTTGAAATGTTTGATGGAGCCAACCTATCATTTATAGATTTGCAATGTCTATATACTTTTGTAGAGATGTCTCATTTTTAAGCATGCACTCTCAATACTATACACTCTAAAAACGTGATTATATGGTGCAGGACTAACAAATGAAAGGGAATGTAACAAGCCCCCATAAATGCTGGAATGTGTTTCAAGTTTGAACGTTGTTTTCATATCAATCAATCTTAAGAATAAGTACCCGCCACTTTTTAAAAAAGTAAAGGCGGTCAAGCATTGTGCTAGCAACACAGTCCTTTAGTGAACTGAAAACATAATCCCATAGTATACCGCAGTAACTGAAAATATATACCCACACAACCCGATGGTATACCATAGTTATTATAAACACTATCCCACAGTATACAGTAGTAGCATATGGCATTTTACTTATTTGCACAAAGGGTGCTCATTTACCCCTTCATATAGTCGTTACTTGTGGTTTTACTTAAACATATTAAGGTTTTCATAACTGACGATCTACTGATACATTATTTCGTCACTGTAAACATAACTTTTCCCAGCCTAATCTTTAAGTAAGTATGATATAAACTATTTTGTTATTTCAGGTGATCATGAAACTCAGCTGTCAGAAGGTGGCGAAGCTGATCTACACAAACATCTTATTGGCTGTAAGAAGAATCCAGGTCATACACAGTTTATACCTGTTGATACATTCACCTTAGACAAACTACCTGAAGGATATCGTGATAATGATTTGTATGAACTAATCAAGATGACTGCTGACTTGACAGTCAGAGTTGATGTCAAAATGACCAGTCCAAACAGACCAGAGTTTTGGCCAAAGACAAACGTTTCATATCCATTTTACAACATGAGAGGCAAAACAAACTTGAGAACCGGAACTGGAACAATTTATGATGTGTTGACATTTACAAAGGGGGATAATCAATATGGATGTAAACATAGGATGAGTTATACAGAATGTTGGTGTAAGAAATGTCAACATTCAGACACAGCCAGCCACGTGTGGTGGGAGTTTTATGTGCACACAGCCACACATGTGGTGTTTGATGACATTGAGTCTACCCACACGTCTCTGAGATATTTTTATGATAGAGAAGACAGCCCAGTGGTCAGTGTTGATCAGGTCAGTTTTGGTTATGCAGACATTGAGTATGACTGGCGTAGACTGAAGGGTGTGACATGTGACAAAAATCTGGGAGATAAACTGGTCATGTTGAAGAGACATTTTAATGACGTCTGGGTGAAAGTCTGGGACAAATACAGAGAATCTCGAGATGTGGACAAGTTGAGCTTCATTGTGTCACATCCTCATGGGTGTAGTAAACAGGTCAGTGTTGGTCACTGGGTGGACAGATACAAAGTAAATGATTTAAATTTAGAAGCCAATGATTATAAATTTACCTACACAACATGCACATGTCCAGGTAGTAGTGGAGCAGCAGTTGTGTGTGTGGGGTACATAGCTATTGGTAAGTGGAGGTATCAACTTGTTCACAGTGGAAGTTTAAACGTTCAACTTAATTACAGCGGGACTGGTCGAGTCGACTAATAATCAGTGGTCCCCTACCCCCCGGCCGCGGACCGGTACAGGTTTTTTTTTACAAGCGGGCCGCGTGGAGAGAATAAGGTCGGGGATCACTGGACTAATTGGTCCTCAATATTTTTGTGGGTTTTTATTTTTATTTACGCCGGCTTGTTCTTTTTCCAGATATTTTTTTTAATTTTCTTATGGTGGTTTTTTTCAAAACATGGTTTGTTTTGGTTTTGTCATTTGAACTATATTAATCATGTTTATATTTGTTGTGACTATCATGTAAATTAATATTTGTTGTGACTATCATGTTAATTAATATTTGTTGTGACTATCATGTTAATTTATATTTGTTGTGACTATCATGTTAATTTATATTTGTTGTGACTATCTTGTTAATTAATATTTGTTGTGACTATAATGTTAATTTATATTTGTTGTGACTATCTTGTTAATTTATATTTGTTGTGACTATCTTGTTAATTTATATTTTTTGTGACTATCGTGTTAATTTATATTTGTTATGACTATCTTGTTAATTAATATTTGTTGTGACTATCATGTTAATTTATATTTGTTGTGACTATAATGTTAATTTATATTTGTTGTGACTATCATGTTAATTTATATTTGTTGTGACTATCATGTTAATTTATATTTGTTGTGACTATCTTGTTAATTAATATTTGTTGTGACTATCATGTTAATTAATATTTGTTGTGACTATCATGTTTATTTATATTTGTTGTAACTATCTTGTTAATTAATATTTATTGTGACTATCATGTTAATTTATATTTGTTGTGACTATCATGTTAATTTATATTTGTTGTGACTATCATGTTAATTTATATTTGTTGTGACTATCTTGTTAATTAATATTTGTTGTGACTATCATGTTAATTTATATTTGTTGTGACTATCTTGTTAATTTATATTTGTTGTGACTATCTTGTTAATTTATATTTGTTGTGACTATCATGTTAATTTATATTTATTGTAACTATCTTGTTAATTTATATTTGTTGTGACTATCATGTTAATTTATATTTGTTGTGACTATCTTGTTAATTTATATTTCTTGTGACTATCATGTTAATTTATATTTGTTGTGACTATCGTGTTAATTTATATTTGTTATGACTATCTTGTTAATTAATATTTTATTAGTTTTACTATTATTTTTAAAGTATATTAAACAGTATTATTGGTAATGGGTGGAATGTAAGTAAATCTATTTATACCGTTCGAAATCAATTGCCTGTAACATTTTATATACGTATTAAAATATAATATTTGGATGTCTATAAAGCGACGGTTTTCAAAGTTGTTCAACGTGAATAAAGCTGTTTGGTAATAAATCTGAACATTTCTTTTTTTTGTTTACACTTAAACATTAAACAGTTCAAACAGATTGTTTGTAATTATGGTTTTACATTTTAAAAAATTAACCATATTTTCTCATACTCAAACACATAATTTTATCTTTGATTAATTTTTTTATAAATTATAAATGCGTTAAATCTGTACCTACGATACGATATAATGTCAGACCACAAACTTCAAGTATTATCATACGATACACAACACACGAAGCTGTGCCAAATATTACATAAACAAGTAGATGAGTGATTCATTACATAAATTCACACACACACACACTTTTATTTCTGACTTTAACAAGCCACAACTGTCTAGTTTATTACAACCCTAGTGGAAAAGCCTGCTGAAGTGGGACATAATAGAAAGGTGTTGTGTGCAACCAGATCCGTTACCACCACCAGACGTAAACACCATGATGTCGGCTTACCACCACTGTCGCAAAAAAAAGCTTTTTTTTTCATTGCAAGAAGACCCCCAATGATCTTGACCCATAGACCATGGTATGTCTCCTGAACGAAATCCGACAGAAGGGATAACAAAGAAATATACGAACTACTGCAATAGAAAAGCACATGTGGCCTTTATTGCCATGAACAGAATACGATATGAACCGCTTAAATCGTCCGATATGAAAACTACCTGCGAGGCAGACGCTCGTTTACAAAGCATGCACCGCACGATATGAAAACTACCTGTGGGATGCGCACGGGTTAGACGATTATGTATTTAAGGATGGTTGTTTTAGTCCATCTTCTCACTCCCTATATTTTTAACAGTCTTCAAGTAGTAATCATAGGACTGTGCCATAGATCGTATAGTAACAAAATTTATTTTTGTTAGCATCGCCAACTTGCAAGATAAAAACACGTTACATTCTAAGCGTCTTTATTAAATAGCAGTCCACATTTTAAATTTATACCGCTGTGTTTTACCCTATTGAGTGCGATTACATTATTTTACTTGATGTTTCAGAATTTAATTCACAGTATAATTGAAACTTGGTGGTTAGACTTCTTTTTTTAAAATATCATAGATTTAAGAAAAAAATATATCACTATTTTCATTATTTCCTATTACAAGATTTGTAGCTGGAATGCAGAACTTTGTGTTTTTATTTGCATTTCATTAAGAGTAGTTGTACTTACAGATAAATAATGTCAGAAACTGCTTTGAAATGTTTTATTCAATCTATTTATTTATCTTATATCTATCTATCTATCTATCTATCTATCTATCTATCTATCTATCTATCTATCTATCTATCTATCTATCTATCTATCTATCTATCTATCCATCTGTCATTCTTTCTTTCTGTCTATATATCTTTCTGTCTGTCTGTCTGTCTGTCTATCTATCTATCAACTTCTGTCTTTCTATATATATATATAAATTAGTTTTAAAAAAATAGCTGAAATTGAATATAAGCGAAGATGAATAGACTTAAAGGCGACCATCTTGACGAGCAGATAGATAAATAATGTCAGAAACTGCTTTGAAATGTTTTATTCAATCTATCTATTTATCTTCTATCTATCTATCTATCTATCTATCTATCTATCTATCTATCTATCTATCTATCTATCTATCTATCTATCTATCTATCTATCTATCTATCTATCTATCTATCTATCCATCTATCATTCTTTCTTTCTGTCTATATATCTTTCTGTCTGTCTGTCTATCTATCTATCTATCTATCTATCTATCTATCTATCTATCTATCTATCTATCTATCTATCTATCTATCTATCTATCTATCTATCTATCTATCTATCCATCTATCATTCTTTCTTTCTGTCTATATATCTTTCTGTCTGTCTATCTATCTATCAACTTCTGTCTTTCTATATATATATATATATATATATATATATATATATATATATATATATATATATATATATATAAATTAGTTTTAAAAAAATAGCTGAAATGAATATAAGCGAAGATGAATAGACTTAAAGGCGACCATCTTGACGAGCAGATAGATAAAACGTGATGTACATAGATTAGCAATGTCTATTTACTTCTGTAGAACTGTCTCATTTTTAAGCATGCACTCCCAATAGTCATTTAAAGAAATGTTTACAAACATGTGTCTATTGATTATGTATCAATAAAACTGTAATGGTGCATTGAAAACTAATGGAGTTTGTGTGCATTTTTTAAAATCTAGTTCAAGACTGATGTACCCGTGGGTTCGCATCTCACTCTAAATACGTTACTACTCGTGGGACCCTGAAATGTATCTTTGTATAAAAATGAATGATCAATAGTTTACAGTTTACGGGCTGTAATTTAAATGTTGTATGTTGTGACATTGTTACTATTTGTTGGTATAGAATTTATCCTCTAAAATATAAAAACGTAAAACGAAATATTCTTATTCTCGTCCACATATAACTAATACTATATTTCAAGAGATACTCGTTACAAGTTTTAAGTTTTAAAATTATCCTAATCACTTATAAAATACTAGTTGAAAAGCCTGCTGAAGCTGGCTGTGCTACCTTTAATATAATAAAAATCCATGTTGTGTTTAGATTTCCAGTTTTGGAATTCCCCAGACTAGTTTTAGCCGGACAAGAGTTTACTCCCCTTTCCCAGATAAATAAAACAGTTTTTTTTGGAATTCCCCAGACTATTGTTAGCCGTGGAAGTTATACACACGGTCGAACGTACGCCTAGGTTAGAAAATTATGTATTAGATTAGGGACAGATTGCCGCTGGTGTTGGGCTTTCGACTCTAGACCCGGGCTCAATCCTCAGTGGTAACCAAAAGAAATGTTCAAGATTTTGAGAAAAGTTTCTTGAAAATCCGTCAAGTCAACACTGCTATGAATAGGAACTAGCTTTAGTTGGGGAAGAAAAAGCGGCTGGGCGTTGTTCTAACTACACGATCTCTTTATACACTGAGGGAATGGAAACCGATGAGTTGTACATGGTATTAGCCCCGATGAACTTTTAGGGCTGAGGGAACATTCTTTTTATATAAAATGCGTTTGTAGAACATTTTCACCACAAGATGGGGACGGATGATCGCAAGGTGTCGACCGGAGAGTCCTGGGTTCAAACCTCAGTAAGAACCTTGGGATTTTTTCAGGTCCTGGTTTAAGTCCCCAAGTCCATCCAGCTTTTTTAGATGTGTGAGTAAAGGCGGCTGGGCTTTGTGGTAACCACACAATCTCTTTATATGCCGAGGTTATGGAAACAGATGAATTCTGCACTTCATCTGTACCGATGAATCCTTAGGGTCTTAAGGGAACTTTTATGACCACAAGAAAGTTTACCCTCTATAATCATTATGTTTTATTTAAATGCACAATAAGGACTAAGACCTGGTATCCCCTATTCATTTTATGATCTTATGTAACGTAAATATGTTTCAATGCAGTAAACTAAATGAATAGTTAAGTTCTCGAAGGTCGCACATTCACTATTTAATATTTTGAAGGCCAGTTCGCTGTGATACTTTATTTTCATTTTGCCATTTCGCTTCTTTAGTGGGCATTGTGTAATCTTGGCCTCTGTGTTAACTTTTAAGTCCTAGTTATATTTAGAGTTTTTAAAAATGACGTGATTGTAATGAGCGGTGTCCCCTGACAAGGACTCACTTGTGTCTCAAGTGCTGCAAGAGAAGAATGCAAGAAGTGTGAGACACATCGTTGGAAGGGGGGGGGCTTAAAACCAATTAAAAAAGTGTTACTTAATAAATCGTGTACCCGTGTTACGATATAATGTCAAAAAAAATCAATCCATGAAACTGTGCATTAAATTACACAAAACAAGAAGGTGCGCGATTCCATACAGAATGAAGCTTTTATTGTGTACTTTCAGATTCATCATGTTCTTATTTTTTAGTTCTACGGTCAACTGTCCACATTTCTTAAGCCATGATCATTATAGTCCATCTTCTCATTCCCTATATTCGTATAGCTTTTTAAATCGTCATAAAGAAGTAATCACGTGACTAGTGTCATGAATTGTTTAGTAACAAACTTTGTTTTTGTTAGTATTGCATCAAACTGTTGTTTCCCCAACGCGCATGTCCCGTACATTTGACGGAGAAATTTCATCGCTAAGGTTACAATTAGAGAATTTCAGTTCCCAATATAAAATTTGTGAATATTTACAATCTGCACTTCCTGAAAAATTTCTTAAAGATTTCTTCCTAAAACAATTCATTCTTAAAATATGTATCATCCTTTTTAAAGTATATCGCTTAGAGTTCATTCAATGAACACACGAGTAATAGAATACAGTCGATTCCGCTTAATTGGGACACATCGGGACCGAGGCTTTTTGTCCCAATTAAGCGGCTGTCCCAATTAAACATACACATTTACTATTGGCTTCTTGGTTTGGTTTCTTTGAGATTTGTCCCAAATAAGCGGCTGTCCCACTTAAGCGGTGTCCCAATTAAGCGGAATCCACTGTATATGAATTTAACTTGGAAGTTATTTTTATTTTTTTAAAGTTAAAAATTCTCTTTTCATATGAAGATTTTTGTCACCCTACAGAAGCTGCCGCCCGTGTGTTTTGTACCCGTTTCCCCATTGTACGACGGGGCCATGACTGTCATATTTTTGTTCATTTTTTTTTATATCATGATTTTATTTTTCGCGCAATCAATCCCAGTATGACATGGATTTGTTGGAGGCGCTGATGCGTGCCGGCCATGCCTACAGAACGTCGGGTTCAGTGTACCCGTTAACATTGCAGGGATGGCAAACTAAAAGGGTTTTAGCACATGTTCAGACCAGTGGCGCAATTGGGGGGGTGGGCATTGGGGGCATTTGCCCCCTCCGAAATAAAAAAAATATTAAAAGATTACACCAGAATTAATAAATATATATATATATATATATAAATAATGTGATTTTTTAATACAAGTGATTTCTTTTGCCCCCCCCCCGAAAGTTTGGTCTAGTTGCTCTTCTGGTTCAGACTGACCAGACCAGCGTAGTGTGTGTACTACCGATCGTCCAAAATGGCAAGGCAATGGTATTTCCTGCCACACGGACAGAAGGGGAAAGTGTAATGTGCCTATCTCTCTCTTTTCTTGAGTGGGACAGAATAGAAAGAAGTTGTTTGCAGACTAGAGAGCTGCACGGGATCGGGATTCGCGGGAGTCCCGGGGAATCCGTGGGACTCCCGCGGGATTGGAAATTAATTTATCGGGAGTCCCGTGGGTTTGGGTTTTGTTTTTGCGGGAGTCCCGTGGGTTTGGGTTTTGTTTGAGTGGGACTCTCCCGGACTTGGATATGATTGCTATTGAAATTTCTTTAAAAAGCGCCAGTAAAAAAGTCGCTAAAATATTTTAATTTATTTTTTCAAAGTGGTTATACTAAAAATTAACAATTGATTCTTTATTTATAGTCTTCACTTTGACTCTGTGTTTTTAATTCGTTAATGCGCATTCGCAGTTTATTATATTTTGAAGTGATTTTCCATTCGTTAAATTTAAATGTAAATCTGAATGTTTTTTACTTCTCTAATTCTATTTTTTTAATTTTCAATTAATGGAGACGACATCCGTTACCACCACCAGCCGTGAATACCATGGTATCGGATTATTACCAGTGTCGCAAAAAGGTTTCATCGCAATGAGACTCCAATAACCTTGACCCATAGACCATGGTATGTCTCCTAGACCAGGTCATGCACTTCCTTCTGTAGCAATATGCTTTTGGAATGCATTTAGTTTGATGGATGTGATTTGAATTAATGAAGGTTTAGTTGTGACTTTGTGAAGGTTTAGTTGTGACTTTGTGAAGGTTTTGTTGTTACTTTGTGAAGGTTTTGTTGTGACTTTGTGAAGGTTTTGTTGTGACTTCGTGAAGGTTTAGTTGTGAGTTTGTGAAGGTTTAGTTGTGACTTTGTGAAGGTTTAGTTGTGACTTTGTGAAGGTTTTGTTGGGACTTCGTGACGGTTTGCTTGTGATCCCCACAGGCGTGGTGCCCCTAATTTGCAAATGTAAATGCCTACTAGTAGAAAGAGCACTGAAAAAATAGTCAGAAATGGCTAACAAGAGATAATCATATCATTCTGATAGACTCTTGGATGATTGATCGTCAGGATATTTTTGGTTAATATATGTTTAAATAAGGGTATTAATAAACACTTTCCATGCAATGCTTTTAAGTATATTTTTTTTGCTAAAATTAGTAATATCTTTTAATTCTATATCTGAAAGTAATATATCCTACATATGTAGCCTACTATATAAAAGTTGAATACATACCGAATATACCATAGAACTGTCTACAGTTAGTCGTTAAAAAACATATAGGGGCCTATAAATTATTTTAGTGAAATACTTGTATTTAGAATGAAATGTTAACGCAAAAATACGTAATTTTAATTTTATTACAATTGTAACCAATTTTTATTGACCTACTTTTTACCGATTGATTTTGTTTTGAGATTAACCTCCAGTTTTATTGACTGGAAAGTACCATCTTATTTAAAGCTATTGGGAATACCCTAATTACGAGATAAGACTAAAGACGAGGTACTTTGAAATTAATTTAAACAGATAACATACTGAGACTAAAAATAAATAATTTATTAAGATATATTGATGCAATAAATGTGGATTATTAATTGAATAAAGAAATGTAAAGAGTTTTCTATTAAGAAAGGTAAGTTGTATTGGTGTTAGCCGCACAATAACGTCCTTAGCTAAAATTACTAATGTTACTTGTAATAATATTGAAATGAAATTATGCTTCTGTTAAGTGTTACTTTTCCACCAGATAAAATATATGCATGTTGATACATTCACCTTAAACCACACTTCTGAAGGCTATAGGGACAAAGATTTGTATGATCCCAACAACGTTATTGCTGAGAGTTATAGTTGATATTAAATGACCAGTCCAGAAAGACCAGAAATTTAGCTCAACACAAAAGTACCGTGCCCATTTCATGAAATAAGGAACATAACAACCATAAGGAGCATGAAATAGGATGTTTTTTTTGGAGAAAGTTAAAATTAACAGACAGAGGGGTCTAAACATAAGATGCTCAGTGCATGCTATGTGTAAAAGTTGTCAAGATTAGATAGATTAGATAGATTAGATAGATTAGATAGATTAGATAGATTAGATAGATTAGATAGATTAGATAGATAAGATAGATTAAATAGATTAGATAGATTAGATAGATTAGATAGATTAGATAGATTAAATAGATTAGATAGATTAGATAGATTAGATAGATTAGATAGGTTAGATAGATTAGATAGATTAGATTAGATAGATTAAATAAATTAGATAGATTAGATAGATTAAATTAGATAGATTAAATAAATAAGATAGATTAGATAGATTAAATAAATTAGATAGATTAAATAAATTAGATAGATTAGATAGATTAAATAAATTAGATAGATTAGATAGATTAGATAGATTAAATAAATTGGATAGATTAGATAGATATATAGAAAACAAATATACTTATTACAATTACAAGAGCCGTTTTTTAGGTGAACAATTTTATTTGAGACGTTCAGTGACACTGCCATGGTAAAAAGATAATTATTCAAATGTATTTCACCGAAACGTGCGTGAAGTTAAATTGAGTTAATCATACTTAAACCAGTACAATTTTTTACGCAATACAACATACGCAGAAATAGACATTTTTACAGCTACAACACAATGTGTAATAACAATAATAATGCCCGTCCTGTACAACATAAAAATATTTCTTTCCTGCTAGGTATTCAGAAATATTTTTCACTCGAATGACTATTTACTTCCTCGTTTATAAAAAAAAAATTTCGATTCAGTTTTTTTTAATTACAACGTTTCCATTAACTTCATTTCTTGTTTGTCTGTCCGGGGTCACTTCTTGTTTGTCTTTCCGGGGTCACTTCTTGTTTGTCTTTCCGGGGTCACTTCTTAATTGTCTGTCCGCTGAATTTGGCAATCCAAATATTTCCTAGTATGTATAAATTAAAAAAAAAAATAAAAAGTAGAAAATAAAAAATACATTGTAAAAAAAATATTTTATAAAAAACAACGTTTTTCTTGCTTAATAAAAAGCAGAAAATAATGTTTGAATAAATTGGTCACATGGTAATAGACTTTATATGAGTTTCTCATTTTTTATATAACGAAAACCGTTGGGCGTGAATGTTGCCGGACATAGCTCTTAGAGAAAAATGTATTGAAGTTTTCATGCTATATACAAAGCACAAATATATATCTATATATTTGTATAAATTATTAGACTAACAACATATACAACTTATATATAACTTAATTTTATATATATTTTAAACTTGTAGGCATTGTATTATGAATGATTATGCTAATTATACTCAAAAAAACACTGTACCATTATAAAGCATTTTGTCTGTAAATATGACTATGACCGGCAACACTCATATATTTTTGTACATGTATGTCGTGGGGGTACGTTTATAAAATAGGGTACAAGTTCTAATTTGGTTGTATAAACTATAGAATGAACCAAGGCCTATTATACTGGGCCATGTTTTCTATAAGTAATAAAAAAAATTGACGTAAAAAAATCTTTTACCCAGCCAGTCTTGATATAGTGCCAAACTAGAAGTAGATCAATAAACAAATATTTCCTATCTGCATCAGATAAAAAATGTTAGCAGAAGTTAATATATATATATATATATATATATATATATATATATATATATATATATATTATAGCAGTGTACCCGGCTTTACCCGGTGAGTCGGGAGTTCAAACGTGACACTTGAAGCATTTCTAACACACCATTAGGTAAAGATATGGATGATAAGTTATGCCACCTAACTAATGTGTAGAAATGACCTACTATTCATACGTTACACATTACGTTTTACCCGTCAAAGCTAACCAATCAAACAAACCAAACCAAACAAACCAACCGACCATACCAAACACCATTAGGTAAAGATATGGGTGCTAATTTATGCCATCTACCTAATATACCACCTACTTAATATGCCACCTACCTAATGTACATTTCATACGTCACAAATTACGTTTTACCCGTCAACGCTAATAACTTAGGATTATTTGTTCAAACAGTAATTAATTCTCTCAATGTTAAAATCAAAATGAAGCGTTGCAATAATGATCAAATTATATTTTTTTTTTCTCTGCCATTTCGCAGCATTGAATAAAAAGATACAAAATCAAAACAAATTAAACTTTTTATGATTCCATGATAAAAATATCCATTATGTAAGCTGCTTATAGGTTAGGAGAGTCAGAGTACTTTCAAAAAAAATTTTGGACTGATACTGCCAATGTATTTTTTTCAATAATTTTTTTTATTAAAAAGGTAAAGTATATTTTTAATGTGAGATCATAGTAGAAAATATGTAGTTAAAAAGCAACTAAGCCATTTTCGTGTTTTTGTATAACCTGTAGTATTTATTTGTATAACCTGTAGTATTTATTTGTGTAACCTGTAGTGTTTTATTTGTATAACCTGTAGTGTTTTATTTGTATAACCTGTAGTGTTTTATTTGTATAACCTGTAGTGTTCTATTTGTATAACCTGTAGTGTTTTATTTGTATAATCTGTAGTGTTTTATTTGTATAACTTGTAGTATTTATTTGTATAACCTGTAGTGTTTTATTTGTATAACCTGTAGTGTTTTATTTGTTAACCTGTAGTGTTTTATTTATATAACCTGTAGTGTTTTATTTTCATAACCTGTAGTGTTTTATTTGTATAACCTGTAGTGTTTTATTTGTATAACCTGTAGTGTTTTATTTATATAACCTGTAGTGTATTATTTTCATAACCTGTAGTGTTTTATTTTCATAACCTGTAGTGTTTTATTTGTATAACCTGTAGTGTTTTATTTGTATAACCTGTAGTGTTTTATTTGTTAACCTGTAGTGTTTTATTTATATAACCTATAGTGTATTATTTTCATAACCTGCAGTGTTTCATTTGTATAACCTGTAGTGTTTTATTGGTATAACCTGTAGTGTTTTATTTGTTAACCTGTAGTGTTTTATTTATATAACCTGTAGTGTTTTATTTATATAACCTGTAGTGTATTATTTTCATAACCTGTAGTGTATTATTTTCATAACCTGCAGTGTTTTATTTGTATAACCTGTAGTGTTTTATTTATATAACCTGTAGTGTTTTATTTGTATAACCTGAGTGTTTTATTTGTATAACCTGAGTGTTTACAAAAAAAAAAAAAAAAATTGATGCGTTAAAATTAATAAATGAGTCATTCAGAAAATCAAATTAAATTTTTACGTGGATGTTTTTTGTTTAATGTTGATTTAAAAAAAAAATAACTTAATAGGTTAAAACTTGTACCATATCAAAAAAAAAAATTCAATTTATCAACTGGACGTATTTTAATTCTTGATATTTCAGTTTCCGATTAAAAAAACAACAACTATGAATGAAGGAAAAAATACATATTAAGAGACCATGGGTCAAAGTGCAATAGAGCATTAGTGTTGAACAAAAACTGATAAGAAATATTAAATTCCCGAACAGTTATAACAGGCGGCCCTCGACTTTCGCACATAATTGGTTCCTGAAAGTGTGTGCGAGTGTTGAATGTTCGAAAGTAGAGGGAAATTAAAAAGTACATATCCAACAAAGTCACTTTCGAAATGGCGATCAGGACATTACAAAAACAATTGCTTCGGGAACAACAAGGGCAGAGAAAGACCGGCATAGATCGGAAATTCCGTAGATCGGGGGTATACGGAAACAGTCGGAAATTACTGATAGTGCTTCACTGACGTTTTTATGGACGATTCTAAAAACGCATTTAAAAAAAATATTTTTTTTTAAATGTTCGAAATAGAGAATTGTGCGAAAGTAGAATGTGCGAAAGTCGAGGGCCGCCTATGCACAGGAAATTTCACAGGTGCACATAAAATAAAAGGATAATTTTTCTTTAATATCTAAAAACAAGAATATATTTACACCATCAAAGTTTGAAATTTGCATCCTGTAGCTTGATGTCTCTGGTTAAAAGATAGATCGTGCAAATAACACAAAAGACACCCATGTGGTCTGGTGGTAAGTACTTCTAGCTTTCACTCTAGTAATCCGGGTTTGATTTTCGTCGAAGTATTTTTGTTTGGGGAACAAAAAGGTGTCGTCGCTTGACTGCCAACTTGTAAATCCTGGGTTCCATACTCGCTGAAAGAAGCGGGATTTTCACAGATCCTGGTAAAAGCTCCAATGTCCACCCAGCTAAAGTCGGGTATTACCCATAAGTCTGGGAAGTGTTGGCGTTGTTTTCATTACCCTACGTATGTCTCCCGTAGTGCCTCCATGGTTAATTCATTTCGCCAAGGTGGAGTTAAACGTAGGGCGTTATAAAAACCGCCCATGAAGGCTTCACATCAAAAAAGAGATAAACATTTCATGCTCTAAAAACATTTTAAAAAAGCCACAACGTTAAATCAATCAGCACAATAATAATATTTTTTCTCTATGTTAAAAATACACATGTCTTATTATATTTCCGTAAAAGGAAAAATTCCAACGGTATTGAAAAGTTAATTTCCATTAATTTTTAACAGCCTCCCCCCCCCCCCATTGCAAACGTTGAGCGTATTGTAATATTGCATCGGAATTATTCGGAATAACTCTTATGTATATGGTATATCATGCCTTATTAACGCGTGTTATTATGTTAATGAAACAATCACGTATGTAACCGGATTTTTTAGCAAATTATGTTTTACTATAGGAACCGTGTTGTAGACATTAAACTTCATTCTAATATCTTCTCCAAACTGAAAATCGTTTCATAGATGGCGCTGTGTTGCCATTTGTAGATGTAATTCTACAATCTTCTCTTGTTGTTCGTGACGGCACAAAAAGTTTCAATGTTATGACAATATTGACAAATTGTATTTAGCCTCCATTCGTTAACAAAATATATATACTTTATTATAAATTGATTTTGTGTTAAAGGTCAACACGAAACTCAGGTGTCAGAAGGTGAAGAAGCTGATCTACACAAACATCTTATTGGTTGTCAGAAGAATCCAGGTCATAAAAAGTTTATACCTGTTGATACATTCACCTTAGACCATCTACCTGAAAGTCATCGTCAAAAGGGTTTATATAAATTCATAAAAATTACAGCTAGCCTGACCGTGAGAGTTGATGTTAAAATGATCAGTCCACACAGACCAGAGTTTTGGCCAGACACAAAGGTTTCATATCCATTTTACAACATGAGAGACAAAACAAACTGGAGAACGGGAAGTGGAACGGTGACAAGAATGTACACATTTAAACACGGCTATAATAAATATAAAAGTAAGCATGAAAAAAACTACACTACATGTTGGTGTAAAAAATGTCAACATTCGGACACAGCTAGCCTCGTGTGGTGGGAGTTTTATGTACGTACAGCTGCACATGTGGTGTTTGATGACATTGAGGCCAGCAACGTGTCTGTGAAATTTTTTTACGATCGAGAAGAAAGTCCAGTGGTCAGTGTTGATCAGGTCGTTGTCGATGATGTTGACGTTGCAAATGACTGGTGCATGTTGATGTGTGTGACTTGTGACGAGAGTCTAGGGCACAAACTGACCAAGTTGTGTAAACGCTTTGATGATGCATCGAGCAAAATCTGGTCGAAATATTTTAAATCGCGAGATGTGGACAAGTTAAACGTTATAGTCTCGCATCCTCACGGATGCTCTAAACAGGTCAGTATTGGTCACTGGGTGGACAAATTCATTGTGGGTAGAGATATTTGTTATAAATTTACCTATACAACATGTACATGCCCAGGAAGTAGTGGAGCCATGGCTCATTGTGTGGGGTACAGAAGTGTGTGGTGCCATCATGTCCATAGCGGAAGTTTGAATTCTAAACTTAACTACAGTGGGACTGGCTGGGCCTAACAGCGATAAACATTGGTTGATAGATGCATTTTGGGTGATAAGTTACCAACACTTTAAATATACAACATGCACTTACCTATGTATATCAATGTGACACTCTTACTGTTACTAAGGGAAGCATTAAGAATATACTTAAATACAGCGGGATAGGTTGAGACAGAATAATCATTTGATAACTAAAATATGTTGATTTTTTATTCTACTTTGTTTATTTGTTGGTTGTTTGTGTTTACTTAATTACGTGTATTTTTTGTTTATTACTTAAAAATAGACTAATCTTATGTAAAAAGAATTTCTTGTAAAATAAAAGTTTAAAGTGTGAAAACTATTTAGTAGTTTTTAAAATCATCAGTTTAATGTTAATATCTTTTTGTGTCATAAATATATAGTAGTTCTACAAAAGAACCTATTTTATTGTTTTAAGTTGAAATTTAAAATCTTGATATTTCAGTTTCCCATTAAAAAAAACAAAGAATGAAACGAAGGAAATTAATTAAGATCAAGGTTCAAAGTTCATTTAGATCAAGGTTCAAATTTTATTAATATCAAGGGTCAAAGCTTATTAAGATCAACGGTCAAATCTCATTAAGATCAAGGGTCAATACTCATTAAGATCAAGGCTCAAAATTCATTACGATCAAGGGTCAAAGCTCATTAAGATCAAGGGACATAACTCATTAAGATTAAGGTTCAAAATTCATTAAGATAAAGGTTCATAACTCATTAAGATCAAGGGTCAAAGCTCATTAAGATCAAGGTTCATAACTCATTAAGATCAAGGTTCATAACTCATTAAGATCAAGGGTCATAACTCATTAAGATCAAGGGTCATAACTCATTAAGATCAAGGCTCATAACTCATTAAGATCAAGGTTCATAACTCATTGAGATCAAGGTTCATAACTCATTAAGATCAAAGGTCATAACTCATTAAAATCAAGGTTCATAACTCATTAAGATCAAGGGTCATAACTCATTAAGATCAAGGTCAAAACTCATTAAGATCAAGGGTCATAACTCATTAAGATCAAGGATTAAAAAAAAAAGAATCTATGTAGATTTAAATTTTAAGTCGCCGATTTAAAAATGTAACTTTCTAAAGCCTGAAAGCATTCATATTTTTTTTTATGTATTAAAATGTTTACATTTCGTCTCTACTCACCATGGTTCATTTTCGTTGAATCATTACATGACTCAGGCCACCTTTTTTAATTAGCTTTACATGTATCCACTAGCGTAACCAGGAAGGGGCAAAAGGTGGTCGTCCGACTTACTTTGTCACAAGAAAGGGGGCGGTTTTTAAACCTCTCTAGTAAATGGGTGTATTTAGCTTTGTTAATGGAGTGCCATTTTTTAGAGGTCGCCCATGGCACCACAAACGATAGCTACGCCACTGCGATAGGCGCTACCTCTCAACGCCCGTGAGAAATGTCAAATAAGAAAGATCAAAACGCAACCAATGGACATATTCTAATAAATGAAAGACTTTTAGGCTAAAAATCTATTCATGTATGTGGGTCCGATTATATTTGCTTGAAATTTTACCGTTCAGCTATTATTATTTACTAGCTGTACCCTGCAAAACCTTTACATAGAGTTATATCCCCTTAGGTTTGATTGGCAGGCGAGGTTTCGGGCAGATCCGATTTTTTCATGATTGTATTTTAAACTGGAATACTGTTGTATTAATTCTTTACTTTCGATTTAACGCACACTGGAAATGAATATTATTATATATGATATTTATATTTGTATTGCTGATAGTTAAATTTCTAAAAAGTTTCTGTCTAAATAAAACAAAGGTTAAATACTTTGATGATATAAATATTCTAAAAAAAACACAACTCATCGAGTATGTTTGATCCCATTGCACACTGAGATCAAATCCCTTTTAGTTACATATAAGTCGTCTGATTGGAAAACAATAAAAAAGATATAAAATATAAAAAGTGAACACATTTGAAAAAATAGTAATGAATTTGAATTCAGAATGAAATATTGAAACAGTTCTCTATCTGTATGCTGTTGTCAAATCAGCATGAAGTAGGATCTGTAGGCTCAAATCCCGATCTGTCACTGGTTCAGTAAATCAAACGCTCCACATCTCATCCTTACAGGGACTTAAATTATGATAATGGTTGCCTGACAGTCAGTATATAGCATAAAATAATTTATCATACATACATGTGTACACGAAGATACTAGCTAGAAGCATGCAAAAGCATACAATTTTCAGCATCTTACTTAAGTCTTTAATTCGGCTACAGCACAGCACAACGTAACACAGACTAGCGAAAGTAAAACACATTAAATTATAATCAGTGCTCGATTTAAGAAAAAAACCAGTGCCGGGGATGAAATAAAATTTCTGCAGAGCCGGGAATAAATGTCTATGATTTCATCCCCGGCTGGGATATATTAGCTAAAGCAGAGCCGGGAATGGTAGGTCTCAGTGCCGGGGGAATCCCCGGCATCCCCGGCGGCAAATCGAGCCCTGATTATAATGCTCGCTGATCTATGTAGTTCTGGATTAAATTAATGTGCATAACTTTTGTTATTAAACAAATGCTTATTTTATCCACTGTTTGAAACAAAATAACACTGATGAGCTATTTAGAGCATTTTCGAAAAAAAATGCTCTATTGTCCCTGTTTTGTCTGTCTGTCTGTCTGTCTGTCCGTCATCACCCTAGATCTCAACAACCATAAGTCCTAGACCCATGATGTATATATCATTTTGTAGGTCTTGGCCTGCCAAGAAATGACTTTTTTCCATTTCGCGATCTGACCTCTGAGGGCCGTAAAAGGGGGCTTATAAACTACAGTTTTTTTACTATATAAGCTATATTAACAAAGGAGCGCCCTAGATCTCAGCAACCATAAGTCCTAGACCCATGATGTATATATCCTTTTGTAGGTCTTGGCCTGCCGTGTGTACATCAAAAGTTCATTTCGCGATAAGACCTCTGAGGGCCGGGCTTCAGGGCTCCTAAGGGGCTTATATTATATATATATGGCCCCATTCTACATCTTGTACGTTCAATAACCCATTCATTTGGTGCGAAATACTGCAACACGTAGTTTCACCAAGATTTAATAAGAAACTCATCAAATGAAATAGTAAGCTTGTGTTCTGAGTTTAATTGAAAGTATCAGAGCTATGCAACAATTGACGGAGTTTTCGGACGATTAAATGACTACAATTTCGAATGTTTTCAATTATGAGTCCTATTTCAGTAACCACAAACCACCTGTAGTTAGATTTAAGAGAAAATATTTTTTTTTCAAATATGAAGAAACGTCTTTATAATATTTTTTTACAGATATATGCATTACAAAATTGAATTTATAAACATTTCCAAAATTTACAAATATTTACTAAAAGCTAACAAACGTACTGATACATAACATGAAAATGCGCTAACGCGTCCTGTGTCCAGAACGGAACAGGCTTAATTGCTTGTTTTTTTTTATTATTTGTTGAAATTTTAATTGCACTCGTTAAACTTAGTGTAAAAAAGCTGGGACCCCGTGCATTTACCCAGTGTGCTCACAGTAAATATACGTCTGAACATTGCGAGTATATTAAATTTTGGAAACATTCACTGATCTTATTGTATTCACCTGTTTCAAAAGCTGTATTTAGTGCTGCAATAATTCTGTGTTTTTTTTTTTAGTACAACTGTAGTTCTGTGCTGTTAACATTTAGAAAAAAAATGTAGTTGTGTGTTGTAAAGTGATCGTTAACTTTTTATGTAACGTCTTATAGGAGGGGTGGGGCGGAAGGCGAAGTGTAACACGCAGTGTTTAGGGAGTGAACAAATAAAACTATAAAGTCTTTACGTGAAAGGGAGGGCGGGGGGGGGGAGATCAAGTTAAAAAAAAAAACCATTACGTTATTAGTGGTAGGCCCCTGTAAGTAGGTCATTTTTTAAACTTAAAGATATTATATTTTATTCACAAGTGCAAAAATTAGTTTAATTTATATCCAATGTAAAATTATATATAGGGCTATATATTAAAGAAATTTATAAAATAATCAATACTGAATAATGAATTACATACTACAATAAAATTTAAAAATAAATAATAAATTCATTTTATAAAATATATTCCTTCAATAACTTTTTTTTCCATTAGAAATCTTTTTTATTAAGTATAGGGGAGTGGGTGGGGGACTCTATGTACACTGCCATCTGTGGCTATAGGATACCACGACCACAAACACCATCACGTCATCGGATATTCCTTTTTTTAAATAATAAAAAAAAATACGTTGCAAGTTGTCTACTATTATTGGAAATTCCCTCAATAGAAAAAAAAAGGCGCAAATGCTTGGAGATGTTCCTTTTCCATCCAGTCGTCATATTGTTACAAACAATATAAACAATTACTGGATTAACTGATATAGTTTAATATCGACTGCATTGTGAGGATTCAAATTAAAGAAGGTGAGCTCTACTGGCTGTCTGTGATAGTAATGTAAATTGTTTCTACTTGTGTAAGTTGGGTATATGAATTGAATCAAAATATTAAATCATAATGAAACAAGGACATCCGCGAGACCGGATCACATTGAACATGGCCGGCTAGGTAGGATCTAGGGTTAAGGCCTTAGCACAAGTACCCTCCCCTGATTAAAATAGCAAATTAAAAAAAAAACTAAATACATTATATTTTTGTCACATAGGAATAATATATATATATACTCCCTCCCTTCTTTCTCCCTCCCTCCCCTCTCCACCTCTCTCCCTCTTCCTCCCTCCCTCATTCCCTCTCTCCCTCCCTGCCCCCCTCACTCTTCATCTTTCTCCCTCCCTCCCCTCTCTCTCTCCCTCCCTCCCCTCTCTCTCTCCCTCCCTTTCTCTTTCCATCTCTCCCATCTCCCTCTCCCCCCATCTCCCTCTCCCCCCATCTCCCTCTCTCCCTCCCTTTCTCTTTCCATCTCTCCCATCTCCCTCTCCCCCCATCTCCCTCTCCCCCCATCTCCCTCTCCCCCCATCTCCCTCTCTCCCCCTCCTTTTCTCCCTCCTGTCCATCCCCCCTCCCCCTCCCTCCCTCCCTCCTTTCCTCTCTCTCTCCTCCTGCCCCCCTCTCTCTCTCTCTCTCTTTCTCTCTCTCGCTCTCTCTCTCTCTCTCTCTCTCTCTCTCTCTATATATATATATATATATATATATATATATATACATATATATATATATAATTATTATTTTGGCTTCACACTTCTTCTAAAATCCTTCTTCATTTCTTTATCTTCCTCAAACTGTACAAATCAGGGAGCATGAAAAAACAACAACAATTCTTTGCATCACAAAGGCACAATACAGCACCAGCGAGCAAGTTCTATTCGAATCGGGAAATGACGTCACAGAGGAATTTAATTTATGGCGCCGTCGAGATTACTTTAATATAGTAAAATACTAAAATAAAAAAAAATTAATTACAATTAAACTACCCATCGAGATGAAACGAAACCTGTCCTATAACCTTCCCCATGTAATTATGTGTATGTGTAACAAATTTCATGTTATCTGTTTTTCTGGATCTTGAGTTATAAGGGAACAGACAGACAGACAGACAGACAAAAAATGCGTCTTATAAGTATAGAGATACATAAAGACTGCGTGGTAATACTAATGCTTGAGTTATCACCAATTTAATTCATTACTGACACAAGAGAGAATGGAGAGGATCACGTGCGCTTTTTGTAATTTAAACAGAGGTGGGCAAAATACTGACCACAGAGTATTTAAAATACCAAATACTAAAATACCCCAGGATAAGTATTTTAAATACCAAAATACAAAATACTTTTCAATAGGGTTCAAAATACTAAAATACAAAATACGTATTTTAAAATACTTTTATTCAAATACAAATACTTGGTTTTATCGTCCATCACTGCATTCACTGGATATTTTATACACCAACATCAATGTAGCTATAAGTATCACCATGTTCAATGTTTACTGTGACAGCAGCTACAATATACATAAAAAATCAACTGAAAATTATCTCCAAAAAAACTTTAATAACAAACATTGCTTCATGTTTTGCAATAAAAAGTTGTTCATACAATTTCACAATATATTTTTATGATTTGCTTTCAATAGTAATTGTTGCTGAAAATTTTCGTCGGTCATACATGCCCTCTTTTTATTCAATACCATCCCTGCATACGAAAAAAGCCGTTCAACTGGTGCAGAGGATGGTATGCCAGTGTTGTATTTCAAAAACAATTTTTTGACAGTAGGGTACTTATGCAAAATTTCAAGCGAGGTAGACTTGTCATCAAAGTACTGGAGAATTTCCATGTCTGATATAATTTCAGTTGGTGGAGTATGTCCACTTTCAAAGGAAAAGAAATTATCATTATTCACTGGGGCTGAGGCAGGAACATTATTTTGATGAACAATTCTTGAGAGCGACTCTTGTGTCGTCTTGGCCAAAAAAAAAGATTTCTAACGCTTTGGACACTGTTGGCTGGCACCCATCTCAATTTGAAGAAGGGATGAGAAACAGCTGCAAAAATATACTCATTAACACTTGCATCAAGATCTACATAGCAACCAAATCGTTTGTGAATACATTGGAGCAGCCCCTTGCAAAGCGGAGCACAATAGTTTAATTGCCTGTTACACAGATCTTCTAATTTGTCTTTGATACGCAACAATGTTGGCAATAAATGACCCATAAAACAATTTTTATCTCCCTGCAAATGATCGAGGCTATCTGCGACAGGTTTCATACATTCAATAAATTCCAGCAAGAATTTGATTTCATAGTCCTTGAAAACAGGAACCTTAAGCGCAATACACAAATCTTTCAGTTTGTCACTTGGTTTAGTGAGGTTGCAAACACTGTCATATAAGGAATTCCATCTGGTTGGGCAAGGACACATCGGTTGTGAATTCATGACGTCAAAATATTCCTCACGAGATTTTGGTGATCGAGAGCATTTGTTCCAGATTGCCGTGCACTTAGCGAAGGTTGTGTGATGGACTCGCCCATACGGATGATTGTCTGCAACTATTTTGGCAAGATCCGTAGTAGCTATCAAGCTAAGTGTGTGACTGCTGCATCTATGATGCTGAGGAAGAGAGGTGTGAGAAGTATCATAATCGTGACTATCAGCATCACCATGGATTGATAGAGGGTTAGCCAAAATATTTCCGACATCTTCAAACTCAATATCATCATTTTCCTCAATATCATCACTCTTCTCGATTTTAACACCAAACTGCTCAAAAGCTTTAACAAAATTTGATCCATTATCAGTTACAGTAAGGCAAACTTTGTTGGAAATGCCAAAATTTTCATGCACATCGTATAGTAATTCTGCTATATGGTCATATGTGTGACTGCCAGGAAACCTACGACAAGCTAAAGCTGCTGATTCTCTAGAAAGACTTGAGATATTTATCCAGTGAGCAGTAACACCGAGAAAACTTCGACGATTTGACGACCATATGTCGGCTGTAGTACATACAAAAGTTTGCTCTGACAGAACCTGCTTCAATTTCTCGATCATTTGCAACTCCATTTCATTTAAACGCCTGCCGAGGGTCCTACGAGACATTACCACAACCTCCGTATTCATCTTACACAGTCCAGCCACTAAAGCCTTGAACTCGGGTTCTTCAACGGTTGTTTGCGGACGCATGCCCATGACGATGTATTTCGTGATCAGTTGATCCGCAGCAGCCTGAGAACTTCCACGAACGTTCAATAGTCTGCTGCCGAGCGTGCTTTAAAGATACAGCAGATGGCGCTGCAACGGTTTTCCGTTTTCGTTCACGCACTGAACTTGAAGATGGTGCCACCTCATTGCGGTAGTTATTGTAATCCTCCAAGCAATCTTTATGAACAGTCTGTAAAAAAAAATTTTAATTTCATTTAGAATGTAAAAAATGCATTTGATTCTTACACTGTTACACATCTTCTTCGCTGAGTTCGACGGTTCAAACCGCATCTCAATCAGATTACAAATAAGCGAGATATCTGGACTACATTTTCCAGGAAATTTGCATCGATATCCGTTGATAAGTGACTGAGATATCAAGGTGATCACGAACGTGACGGACGGCGTGCATGACAGCTGAGAACTGTCATGATTGTAAACCGAGCCTCCTGTCGGTGGCTCGGTTTACAATCAATAATATATTACATGTAAGTTATGTAACTTTGACACAGCAAATTTAAATCAGCGCCGCCGAGTAACTATGTTAGAGGGGGCGCTATATAAATACGCTTTTACATTACATTACAAATCAAATCAAATAAATTTACATGTTTTATTGCATAATATCATTCATAATTCTGATGACATTCTCTAAGTACACTACTACAGTACAGTACTTGTACTTACCCGCAAGTGCTTTAGAAAATTCGATGTCGCATTCAAACTGCCACTCAAAATTCTTTCGTTTGACCACAGACAGCATTTGGCCTTTACAGAGACATTTTCATTCTTCACAATTGCAAAAAACTTCCCATCCAATATGGCAGGAACTGCATGACTACCAGCAAGGCGGACATCTGTTTGATTTTCATTCTCTGAAACTGATTTCACTGGATTACTTTCGCTCATTTTCACGGCAACGAAAGATAAAATATGGCAATTTCTCTTCTAGCCGGAATCAGAAAGAACCGGAACCGGAAATTACTATTTTCATTTGATAAACATTTTTGTAGCACTACTTGTGCGCCGGTATCTAATGCTTGAAGCATCATCCGATGCAAGTAAGAAAGAACTAAAGCAGGCTGTATTATAAAAAAAGGCTATGATAATTATTATTGATAGGGTTGTAAAAGTATTTTGAAAAAAAGTATTTTGAAAAAGTATTTTTGAATTACTAAAATACTCTTACACAAGTATTTAAATACCAAAATACTAAATACTTTCACACAAGTATTTAAAATACCAAATAAAATACGTATTTTATTTTGAAAATACGTATTTAAAATACTTGTGTATGAAATACTGCCCACCTCTGAATTTAAATCCCGCCTCCCCCCCCCCAAACCGTGTTACCTATGTAAGACAATAGACAGTTTCAGTTGTATCACACACTCACATTCGCGAGCGAGCACGTGACGCTGTTAAAACCAACGTGTTGAGAATGTTACTTTCATTAATTGAGCATCGAATTTTCCCGAAAATTTTTAAATTTTTTTTTTAATAATTTGTCTTGAACTCATTACACTAAATATGAAGAAAACATGTCAATTGGTAATCTCATAAAATGCATATTTGGTCTATTTTTTTAAACCTTAGAAAATATTTAATCAAATACATACCCGATAGTTTTTAAATTATTTGTAAGCAATCACAAACTTGAAAAGTTGACTAAGAAAAGCTGGTGATTTAGCCTATTCTTATAAGCATTTGACTTTGGATTATCATTGAATATCACGATTATTTTTTTAGCTTTGCTTCAACATTTTGCTTCAACATTTAACCATGTCAGATACCAATTTTAGCAGTAAACACATGCGTTATTACTTACATTTACCAAATTTCTAGTTATACTGGCTCATTTTTAAGGCATATTTTTTTGTAATGTTTTAGGGCATAGCTTTATGCATATTTCTACCTTTGAAAATTGTTTAGTGAAATTAACTCTGATTTTATATAGAAAGGCACAATGGGTTTAGCCGCTTTTTAGAAAACATTTTAAATATTAACAAAATTATTATAGAAAAGCGATTCTCAGTTGTGCAATTACTAGACATCAATCACAAACAACTATCAATAATAATTTATTTGTGGCTGACTTAGTGATTAATAATAATTAGGAATAGTGGTGCATTAGCAATGTGAATGAAATAAAATCATTTGGGCTAGCTGTTCAAATTATTAGGACGGTGATCTGTTAAACTATTCTTTTTAAAAGGGCATACCGAAATCTTTTAGGCAAGAAACTTGCAAAAATAGTTCTAAGACTTTCTCTTTCACCTTACCCATATCATAAAACAAAATAGTTTTTGAAGATAATGTCAAGAAGTCACGAAGAGTCTCGTGCAATGTATTAAACACTCTTTATAAATATGTGCTACAAAATTGAGTGTTTTCAAAAATGTGAATACCAGTAATTAAAAAGACAAGTTCTTTTAGCCATTTTTTTTTTATTATCTCGGCTTATGAAGGGATTATGTGGTTAGCACAAAGCCTACCCACCTTTACTTCCCCAAATGAAGTCAGGTACCCAGGGCGTGAGTGTTGACGGTCATAGTCATATTTATAGAAAATGCTATATAATGGTTCTCAGTCTACGGAATATAGTTAGCATAATCATTCATAATAAAATGACTACAAGTTTAAATATATATAACTTTCATTCATATATATATATATGTATATATATATATATATATATATATATATATATATCATTTATGTTGTTAGTCTAAATAATTCATACAAATATATAAATCTATGTTTGTTTTTGCTTTGTATATAGCATAAAAACATCAATAAGTTTTTCTCTAAAAGTTATGACTGGCAACACTCACGCCTCGCCCCTGCAGGTACCCATTGAAAGCATTGTGCAGTTGACGGATTGTCCAACTTATACCAGGACCTGGAAAAACTTCCATGGTCGTCACAGGGTCGCTCCCGAGACTCTCATGTCAACAGTCGAGCGCTGTAAATCAGCCACCCGTCCCCCCACCCCACCCCAACCCCTATAAGTTACGCCCCTGTCTAAATAACGATGTATAAGTCAAATGGAAAGTGCCCAAAAATGTGCAGAAACAAGAGGCTGCAATGTCCGATGCTTATTCATTTTCAAATGTAACGAATCAGTGAATGAGGTAGAGTGCACGATTCAATAACTTGGTAAAGGACACTTAAAAACTTTTTTCTTTGAATAAAGTCTTACCATGAAATAAAATCAAACTTTAAATAAGTAAAGAATGAAATAAAAAAAAATACACTTAAACTTATCAGAGTTTTTTTTTTAAATAAATGGTCTGGTCTTACAATATCATAAGAGCAAAACAAAAGATTACTTTCGTTTTAAACCAACAATATATTATTTTTTTACATGTTGGTATCAGAAAGTACAATTAATTGACAGCTTATTATATGGATTTCACTCATCAGATACAAATATAACTGGGTTTTTTTTTCTCCTTTATCAATTAAATTTTAAAAAGTGTACCCAGACGATTGTTATTAACACAAACTATACTTAAACAGTTGCAATTTCTTAAAGACTATTATAATGATGCAGACTTTCATTTCATGCAGGTATAGGATCACAACATTACAGTAAATAACATGGGTGCAAAGAATTTCAAAAGTTTAACTTTAAGTATGTATTAATTATCCTTTTATAGTATTATTATTAATATGCATAGAATGACACATTAAACTTGAATATAACATTTCCCTGTAAAAATTGGAGCTGGTTCTACATGACAAGGTACATTTGTGGAAATAATGTATTCTTGATTAGGAGGAAATAGGTGAGAAAGTACCCGTGTCGATCAAAAGCATAGACAAAATGCGCTATTTTACGGGTATGTTAAGGGTCCAATTTCAGCAGAGTTGATATGAAACTGTACTGAAATATAGCCCATTAATAGTTGCTGTCAGGGACGAGGCGTGAGTGTTGACGATTCATACTCATATTTCTAGAAAATGCTATATAAAGGTACTGTGTTTATTGAATATAGTTAGCACAATCATCCTTAAATACATAATTGTCTAACCCGTGTGTCTCCCTCAGGTAGTTTTCATATCGTGCGGTGTATGCGTTGTATTTCATAGATTTCTTTGCTATTTCTGTTTATATCGTATTCTGTTCATTGCAATGAAGACCACATGTTCTTTTGCAATATTTCGTAAATTTTTTTGTTATCCCTTCTGTCGGATTTCGTTCAGACAGCTTCTGCAGGCTTTTCCACTAGTTCATAATAAAGTGACTAAAAGTTTAAATATATACAGTATATATATATATATATATATATATACACCGTAAATTTTGACACTCTAATAATTCATACAAATATCTAAATCTATATGTTCGTTTGTGCTTTGTATATAACATAAAAACAATTGGCTATGAAAAATGGCTATGAAAAGTTGGCAATGAAAAGTTGGCTATGAACAATTGGCTATGAAAAGTTGCTATGAAAAATGGCTATGAAAAGTTGGCTTTGAACAGTTGGCTATGAACAATGGGCTATGAAAAAATGGCTATGAAAAGTTGCCTATGAACAGTTGGCTATAAAAGTTGGCTATGAACAGTTGGCTATGAAAAGTTGGCTATGAAAAGTTGGCTATGGACAGTTGGCTATGAAAAATAGCTATAAAAAGTTGGCTATGATCAATAGGCTATGAAAAATGGCTATGAAAGGTTGGCTATGGACAGTTGGCTATGGACAGTTGGCTATGAAAAGTAGCTATGAAAAGTTAGCTATGAAAAGTTGGCTATGTACAGTTGGCTATGGACAGGTGGCTATGAAAAGTTGGCTATGAAAAGTTATCTATGAAAAGTTGGCTATGTACAGTTGGCTATGGACAGGTGGCTATGAAAAGTTGGCTATGAAAAGTTGGCTATGAAATGTTGGCTATGAATAGTTGGCTTTGAAAAGTTGGATTTAAAAAGAGGCTATGGAAGGTTGGCTATGAACAGTTGGCTATGAACAATTGGCTATGAAAAATGGCTATGAAAAGTTGGCAATGAAAAGTTGGCTATGAACAATTGGCTATGAAAAGTTGCTATGAAAAATGGCTAAGAAAAGTTGGCTTTGAACAGTTGGCTATGAACAATGGGCTATGAAAAATGGCTATGAAAAGTTGCCTATGAACAGTTGGCTATAAAAGTTGGCTATGAACAGTTGGCTATGAACAGTTGGCTATGAAAAGTTGGCTATGAAAAGTTGGCTATGAACAATAGGCTATGAAAAATTGGCTATGAAAAGTTGGCTTTGGACAGTTGGCTATGAAAAATAGCTATAAAAAGTTGGCTATGATCAATAGGCTATGAAAAATGGCTATGAAAGGTTGGCTATGGACAGTTGGCTATGGAAAGTTGGCTATGAAAAGTAGCTATGAAAAGTTAGCTATGAAAAGTTGGCTATGTACAGTTGGCTATGGACAGGTGGCTATGAAAAGTTATCTATGAAAAGTTGGCTATGTACAGTTGGCTATGGACAGGTGGCTATGAAAAGTAGCTATGAAAAGTTAGCTTTGAAAAGTTAGCTATGTACAGTTGGCTATGGACAGGTGGCTATGAAAAGTTGGCTATGAAAAGTTAGCTATGAAAAGTTGGCTATGAAAAGTTAGCTATGAAAAGATAGCTATGAAAAGTTGGCTATGAAAAGTAGCTCATGAAAAGTTAGCTATGAAAAGTTGGCTATGTACAGTTGGCTATGGACAGTTGGCTATGAAAAGTAGCTATGAAAAGTTAGCTATGAAAAGTTAGCTATGTACAGTTGGCTATGGACAGGTGGCTATGAAAAGTTAGCTCTGAAAAGTTGGCTATGAAAAATTGGCTATGAAAAGTTAGCTATGAAAAGTTAGCTATGAAAAGTTGGCTATGAAAAGTAGCTCATGAAAAGTTAGCTATGAAAAGTTGGCTATGTACAGTTGGCTATGGACAGTTGGCTATGAAAAGTAGCTATGAAAAGTTAGCTATGAAAAGTTGGCTATGTACAGTTGGCTATGGACAGGTGGCTATGAAAAGTTGGCTATGAACAATAGGCTATGAAAAATGGCTATGGACAGTTGGCTATGAAAAATGGCTATGGACAGTTGGCTATGAAAAATAGCTATGAAAAGTTAGCTATGAAAAATTAGCTATGAAATGGTGGCTATGAACATTTGGCTATGTACAGTTGGCTATGAAAAGTAGCTTTGAAAAGTTGGCTATGAAAAATAGCTTTGAAAAGTTGGCTATGAACAATAGGCTATGAAAAATGGCTATGGACAGTTGGCTATGAAAAATAGCTATGAAAAGTTGGCTATGAAAAGTTAGCTATGAAATGGTGGCTATGAACATTTGGCTATGTACAGTTGGCTATGAAAAGTAGCTATGAAAAGTTGGCTATGAAAAGTAACTTTGAAAAGTTGGCTATGAACAATAGGCTATGAAAAATGGCTATGGACAGTTCGCTATGAAAAGTAGCTATGAAAAGTTGGCTATGAAAATCTGGCTATGAAAAGTAGCTATGAAAAGTTGGCTATGAAAAGTAGCTATGAAAAGTTGGCTATGAAAAGTAGCGATCACAGTAAAGAAAATGGTTCTATAGAGAATGATGCAAAGTAAATCTTCTCTCTTTTGTTACATGGCTAGTTTGTACGGTAGCGATTTTTTTTCAAAAGGCTAGTCATATGTATTGTATTTTAGATATTGCGTTAGTCATTTTACGAAAGATGCGACTAGCTCTTTTTATTGCCATACGGCCTAAATATATCAGTTCTAGGTTAAATTATACTTAATAACCAAATTTACAATATTGTCAAGATTTAAAAAAAAATGTTCATTGAAATAAGGACCTGTATATAAGTTACTTACTTTGAATCAATATGATGTCTAGAAATTGAAATATATTTCTATCATCCAATGCCTGCCATAGTTGCTAACCTAACGGAAAATAAAATTTATGTTACATCTTCCAATAAAAAAATATTGGCTATGTATACAAGTAAACTTTTTGTAAACATTTTTGTAAACTTTTTGTTCCAGGTGATCATGAAACGCAGGTGTCAGAAGGCGGAGAAGGGGATTTACATAGACAACTTATTGGATGTAAGAAGAATCCTGGTCATACACAGTTTATTCCTGTTGATAGATTCACCTTAAACCATCTACCTGAAAGTTATCGTGATAAGGATTTGTATGAACTCATCAAAGTTAAAGCTGACCTGACAGTTAGAGTTGATGTTAAAATTACCAGTCCTTACAGAACAGAGCTTTGGCCAAACAGAAAAGTTTCATATCCATTTTATGACATAAGAGGAGAAAGTGTGTTAAGAACTGGCAGTGGTATGGTGTATGGAGCGCATGATTTTACCCATGGATTTGATAAATATGAAAAAAAACATTTGAAGGACTACACAACATGTTGGTGTAAGAAATGTCAACATTCTGACACAGCCAGCCACACGTGGTGGGAGTTTTATGTTCGAACAGCAGCACATGTGGTGTTTGATGAGATTGAGGCCAGCCACACATCCTTGAGGTTCTTTTATGATAGAGAAGACAGCTCTGTGGTCAGTGTTGATCAGGTCAGTGTAGTTGATGTGAATATTGAGAAAGACTTCTGTGAGTTAAGATGTGTGACTTGTGACCAACATCTGGCCAAAAAACTAACCATCTTAGATGATCTTTCTTACGATATCTCCAGCAAAGTGAACAACAAATACAAACAGTCTCGAGATGTGGACAAGCTAACTTTTATAATTTCACATCCACATGGGTGTACGAAACAGGTCAGCATCGGACATTGGATAAAAAAAGTATGGGTGTGTAAATTAGATCATCGGTTCACATATACAACAAGTACATGTACAGGGAGCAGCGGTGCTCAAGTCCACTGTGTTGGATATAGAGATGGCAGGTGCTGGGAAATAGTTCACAGTGGAAGTTCAGATTCAAAATTTAACTATAGCGGGGCGGGTATTGTCATGTAAGCAGTGAGCTAATCACGTGCAACTCTTCAATTTTTCATGATATTAACTTTTAACTTGTATCATTTATCTTTTCAAAGCTGTAAACACTCAAATTGGTTATGCTACTAATGTTTTACATCGTTATTATTGTTTGACTTTGTTTTGTTATTAATGTTTTACTTTGCTTTGTTATTAAAGTTTTACTTTGCTTTGTTGTTAATGTTTTACTTTGCTTTGTTATTAAAGTTTTACTTTGTTTTGTTATTGAGCTTTTACTTTGTTTTATTATTGAAGTTTTACATTATCGTGCCATTTATTTTTTCCACTCAAAACCTCTTTTTATTATTGTTTTATTTATTTATCTATTTAAATGTTATATGGGAAATTTTTGTAATCAAATTTATAGTTTTTTTTTAGTCATTGATTTTCGTGAAATGTTGCATACATCTTCTTGCTTGACGACAATGCAAGGGTCAATATTTAAATATTTTGAAATTAATTATTTTTTTTTAATTTCTTTATGTTGATTAACAAATATGAATGAAACAAAATTCTCATATTATTCAAGGGATATCAGTGTGTTAAATTATAACGAACGACACTAATAAATGGGCTACTTTTTTTCGAGACACGACCTACAAACTTTGATGACGTCAGTAAACAGAATGAACTCTCATGATTTAAAGTTATTTTCTTTTCGCGGGAACGAGTAATTTTGTCTACTTATACATTAAAATTGTATCTTTGCTTGTGAGTCCTCCTGGCACATTGGTTAAACCGTTTGGATAGTGACTTATTTTTATGCTGACTATATTCAGGTTCGATTCCTCTCAAAATCATAACTTTCTTTTTATTGTGTTTTTTTTCAGAATGTATCCTTTTAATTGTTTTAATGAAAAGTAACTAATTAGATCTTTTTGACTTTTTTTTTAAATTGAAATAATGTTTCCTTTAGGATGTTGTAAGAAAAAGAAACAACAACTAATTAGGTTTTTTTTAACTATTTCATAACTTAAAAAATTTTTTTTGAAAATATGTATCAAAGCTGAACACAGAGGCGTAACAAGGACAGGGGGGGGGTCCAAAATCGAAAGTCCCGCCGGGCTCCAGCTTGAGGGGAGCCCCCAAAATTATTTTTACATTAAATATTAAGTACATAATCGCATGTCATGGTATCGAATGTCAAAATGCAAGGCCCCCAAATCCTAGGTTCGGCAATGGCTTTACAATAGTTTATCTTCCTGCAAAGGCTTTTCAGGGTACAGCTAGTCCTAAATATTACCTAACTTTTCCTTTCCATCATTTTTGCCTCACACTTTAAAAAATTCAGAGTAGCCTACATATTTCAAATTTACTAAATAATAATAAGATTAAGAAAAGAACATAGAGGGGATGGGGAAGCATTTATATCCGAGAATTGAACCAAATACCGACGGAGCGAATTAACGAGTGTTAGCTTTCTGGGGGGGGGGGGGGTAGGGGGGGGTAGGGGGGGTACGACAGACACTAATTTAGCGCATAATTTTTTTGTTTTTTTTCGTCCGACTTTATTAGGCTTGGGCAGACCCGAAAAAAAAGTAATAAAGAATAACTGCAGTGCATGTGCACATCTTTACTCTTAGTCTTAGACATATATCCTGACAACTAAAATATATAATTTAAAGCTGTATTTATTTAAAAAAAAAATATTATGAATATATCTCTGATTATTAACAGCAAATGACTTTATTAGGCTTGGACAGACCCGAAAAAAATTAATGCCAAATATAAAAATATCTCCGATTATTAACAGCAAATGACGTCATCAACGTCTGCAGTAAATAAGAGTTCTCATTCATTCTGTTTACTGACGTCATCAAAGTTTGTAGGTCGTGTCTCGAAAAAAAAAATACGTAGCACGGCCGGTCGTATTCGAAGCCACTGCGTTAATAATAATACAAATCTGCGTTTCCAGCTGAAATATTCTCACATCTATTGCTGGGAATCGGGAACGAAAAGGTGTCAGTTGACCCAGTGGCGTCACTAGGGTTGGTGTCACCCGGTGCGGTAACTCATGGTGTCACCCCTCTCATGACACCTCGGTCTACATATTTTTTTCCAGAGACCGTATATATGTGCGCATGCGCGACTTTATTATTTTTTTTCCGTTTCCGGATTCAAGATTTTAGCGATAATTGATATCTATAGGTCAGTGCAAGTATACCAATAATTTCATTAAAATAAGTAATAATAAAAAGTACGCAGTGTCTGTTAATAATCGGAGATATTTTTATATTTGGCATTTATTTTTTTCGAAGCCTCATAAAGTCATTTGCTGTTAATAATCGGATATATTTTTATTTATTTTTAAAAATTAAATACGGCTTTGAATTATTTTAAATTACAAAATAAGAATATAGTTCTAAAACTAGATATTTTGCATTTTGGTGTCACCCCTTATGAGGGTGTCACCCGATGCGGTCCGCACCCCCCCCCCGCACCCCCTAGTGACGCCACTGAGTTGACCTGACAACAGGGCGAATTTCATTGCCCCATAACTTCTGCTATTTAAACATAATAAGATTAATATTTATTGCAAAATAAAAAAAAATGTTTTTTAGAAGACGGTTAGGTTTTAAAAAATTCTGCTTTTATCGTGACTAGTTAAGTTTGTAAGTTAATTTACATTCACGTTGTTTTTAATGCTATTAACATTTATCTTTATAATGCAGTTTTAATACTATTATCATTTAACTGTGTTGTGATGTTTACCTTTTTGTAACAAACAGAGTTCGAACAAATTGTGTACGCACATATCTTTGAAAATAACCATGACTGACAATATGGCTTGTGTTTACACCAGCCCAATTATTCACGGTATTTCGAGGTGTGGTTCTGACACCATATGTGTGTCTGCCGCTCAAGGACAACAGTCGATCAAAGATGGACAACACAAGGTTTTCGCAATCTAGGATTAATTTAATCATATGGCTCGTGCAGCGTTCCACAAAGTCACCAGCAAATGCTTATTAACTTGGTCCCACACTTTCAAAGGCCAGCCCTGATCATAGAAAGTAGTGTTGAGTTTTTTTATTGTTTTTTTTTACATCATTTAATTAATCAGGCATGAATCGTATGTTTTACTTTACACAAAATAAATAAATTGTTTTATTAATGCTTTGTAATTTAAAAAAGAAACATAACTTTCTTTAATTACTTACAGCCCCGTGGCGTGAGAATTCTACAGCAGGGGCCAGACATTCTACAGCAGGGGCCAGACATTCTACAGCAGGGGCCAGGCCAATAACAGGGGGCCTCAGGAAATAAATGTTACTAAGTAGAGCACGCAAGCAGAGGAGGCCAGACAAAACGCTGGGGGCCCGGCCCCCATGTACCCCCGCACGCTACGAGCCTGATTACTTATATGGTGTTTACAAAAAATAAAACCATCGGGAACTCAAAAACAGTAAACTGATTTTATTTATATCACTTAAATAAAGTATTACATTGGGATTATCAGACTAACCCCCGAAAGAGAATGCACATTTTAATAATAAAATCAAGGTTAAATGATTGAAATATTAAAAATAAAATAATAATAATACGGAGTTAAATTATTTAAGCTCTAGCAATCAGAAAATAGAAATATGAATATGTCACATGGCCACACAAAATAATGATAATAATCAGAACCACCCAAATGTCTAGGCTCACTACAGGAATATTGGATTGGTGGGGGGGCCGAAGACATTTTCGGGACGGATCTAGACAACTGTGACCGGGGGGGGGGGGGGCAAAACTGTTTTCATTGTTGAAAATTGGTCTTAGAACAAAAATATTTCGATAAGTTAATGATGTCTTACCTAAACTTGCCCCCCCCCGGCCCCTCCCCCTAAATCCGCCCCTGGTGGGGTAGAAGAAATGTTCGGGTGGGGGCGAAAATGGAGGCGCGAAGCGCCGAAAGCTTGCGAACGGAGAGGAGGGGTTTGGGGAGGGGATCTCAGTGAGTCCCCTCCCTAAGAAATTTTTTGCAGTTCCATATCTGGAATGGTGCATTTTAGTACCGATTGTTTAGCTATTAATTAGAAATATATAATTTTAACTACGTTTCAATAATGCATGGCCTGTTGCAGTTTTGTTTAAAATAATTTAAATAGTAAAGAGTTTTAATGATAAAAATTTATTGAGGCTGAGCAATTTCTGATTCCTGTTATAAATATATTGACCAATAGTTCTGCTACACAATTGTTACATAATAGATACCTGATTTATATTATTATACTGTTTGTTTAACATACAACCCGGGAAGAACGACAAAGATGCATGAATAAAGCTTAGCTATTTGTGTGATATTTCTTATAAAATATTGAAAACAAAGAACAGATCTATCAACAACAACAGTCGCAATTATTCAATTTAAAATAAAATTAATTCTGCTAAAAAGTAAATTTGCAAATTAAATAACATCACTCAGAAATTACGGAGTTTGTACTTTATTATTTTATTATACATATGTATAAAAATGAAGTCAGAAGCCAATGTTATTTTATTGACTTATTTAAGTTGCTGGTTGTCCTCAGAAGATATCAATATATAAAACTATTACAGAGTTGCGAACAGGCCTATCGACAGAAATTTCGGGCCCCTGGGCAGGGGTGACACGGGCCCCCATGCTGATATTAATTTTTTAAAAAGTTCATTGGCCAGCTCAGTCCGGGTCCTTAAAACTCGCCGAGCCCCTGGGCATTGGCTCCCCTGCTCCCCACTCGTCGGCACTGGTTGCGAACTTATATTATTATACGTTTCAAATTTGCAAACTTCGTGATTTAGCCAGCCCCGTAGCCAAGGGGAGCACTGGAGGGGGGCCGTCTCCCCCCCCCCCAGGTGTGGAGTGCCCCCCCCCACTTAAAAAAGAAGAAAAAGAGGAAAAAATAAAGAAAAAGTAAAGGTGCCCCCTTGCTGGGTATTGGTGCCTCCCTACTTACTTTGACCTGGCTACGGGCTGGGTTTAGCACTGAATTTACCTAAAAATGCTTCAGCTTTCAGATTGTCTGTTAAATCTTTTTCAAATGCAAGCAGGAAAAGATTGCTTAGACACTTTTGTAACATTGATCTGCGATGTGGGGTCAGCATTCGAGTGAGGGTTGAGAAACTGTTCTCACACACGGCTGTTGAAGCCCCAAATGCCAATGCTGCCTTAAATACCCAGAAGTGAACTTCAATAAGATTCAATCTTTTATGCCCAAATATTAGATAAGCTATATATGTAAGTAAAATAGCCTGAATGATTGCCAAAATATAAACTTTTAAGTTTTTATTATTATTGATTTATTAAACAAAATGATGGATGTTTTATAGCCGTTATTATTAAAATTTTGTCAAAGAAATCAAATCATGTACAGGGGGGCTCAGGTCATGCACGGGGGGGCTCCGCCCCCCCTAGCCCCCCTCTGGCTACGGGCCTGGCTCACTAGGCGACAACAAAGTGTCCTCTATTCTTGTATGAATTACTATGAACTACGTTACTGAAATGTTACAGGGACCCGCATGAGGTCAAGCAGTTATCGAAATTGCGAGGCTTAAGTACGTCATAAGCCCCAAAGTGTTTTCAATTTAATTGCTCATTTCATATTAACTAAAGTTACTTTTAAGACTTGATTTGTATTTATTTTTTACCACAAATTTTTTCATTCTTATTATTGTTACTGTTGCAAATGTATTTACAGTTTTAACAATCATTTGTAACGAACATTGAAAACATTAATGTTGAATTAGATCTTTTTTTTTCAAAGGTAATTTTATACCAATGATTAATATGTAGCAATCATACATTCCATGTCACAAAATCTAAAAAAAATCAAAACAATTTAATTTATAAATCATAAATCATTATCTAGGTGGCGTTTATAATTATCTGGGCTTAATAGTGTTGATATATTTACCTTGAATATAGAATATAATAAGCCTTGCATGGTAAAAATCAATCAAATGATCTAATAGTGCCCCCCCACCCCGAATTAAAAATAGGTATAGCCATAAATATTACATAAAGTAACATCGGGAAATTATATTTCTATCACTCAAGTGAAATCATACGTGTTCCTAGTAGTGAGGCGTTACACAACTTTAATATTCACTAACGTAACCACAGATGTCATGTCCACTGAACAATAAACTAAAAACATCATGCAAACTCTAGTAAGTTTTAATAATACAGTTGTAATTATTTTTCAATGTATGCATTTCACTTGTGTGTGTGTTTATATATATATATATATATATATATATATATATATATATATATACAACTACATTCCAATCGTATACAACTGGCCTAAATTCCAATCGTATACAGATATTTTGATTTTCTTACGAAGTACAAGCCATACCTATAGAGCATTTACATTAGATTCCTTAATTTTTTATTTGTTTGTTATACAACGCAATAAACATTTATTACTATTTACTGAGCATTATTATTTGTTAATAAAAAAAAAGAGGACTGGTAACCGTTCAATTATTATTTCTTCCGTTTTAATAACCCAAATTACTTTTGAGAAATTTAAATATTAGAAAATAAAGGCAATAGAAATCTAACTAAAAAAAGATGGTGCAATAGTCTGTGTAATAAATTTAATAAGTGTAGCTCACTATTACTTTGTCTCAAGTTACTAGGGTTCGAAGTCGCGTAACGTTACGCGTAAGTTACCGTAAATTACGCGTAATTTACGGTAACGTAATTTTGGAAAATTACGCGTAAATTACGGTAATTTAAAAAATGCATATTTGACGGCCATTTTTAATTGTTTCTGTCGCATTTCGTTGTGTTAACAGTGGCGATTAATTAATTACAGTGATTAGGAGTACCATCTACATCCGGCCACAAGCCTAAACCGGAAGTATTCGTTTGGTAAAACAGCGTAAACCGCACAGTATATTGTTTGTTTTAATCGTTTCAGTAAACATAATAAAATAAATATTTTCAATATGGCCAAAGTCTGGTTAAAAATAAGACAAAATCATAAAATTTTTTACACAATGCCGCCATGAGCTGTATGGCAAGCGGCCGCAAGCCAAACGGGGAGGTTATAAAACCCAAAAATCCAAAAAAAAAATAATTTTTAAACATTATCTATATATGTTCCAAATGTCATGAAACGTATAGAAAACATTTTTCCCTGACATGACATTTTTTTTATTGTAATCTGGAAAAACCCAATTTTTTTTTTAAACATTATCTATAATAATATATGTTCCAAATGTCATGAAACGTATAGAAAACATTTTACTGTGTATAGTGCTTCCGTCGATCGCGTCGGCCGTATTACGCTGCGTATTGCACCCACGTCGTCTGTATTTCGCTGCGGATTGCACTAGCGTCGATCGCGTGTGCCTTCTTTAGCTGAGTTCGGCAACCGCGGCGGCCGTATTTCGCGCCGCATCGCACCCGTCCCGCGTCGACCGTATTAGACGGTATTACTCAGCCAAAGATGGCCGCCGCTGATGCAGTCAGTACACGACGAAATACGTGGACGACGGGGCAAATTAGTATGACCGGTAAATTACAAGTAAAAACATTTGAAAACATTATTAAAAATACACCTGCTAGCAATCAGTGAGCGTGAGCAACAAAAGGAACATACATTTTCAAGTAATTGGGCATTAATGACACGCGTAATTTTGGCGTAAATTACGCGCGCAAATCTTACGCGTAATTTTCGAACCCTAACCAGCGTTGATCGCGTGTGCCGTCTTTTGCTGAGTTCGGCACCCGCGGCGGCCGTATTTCGCACCGCATTACACCCGCCCCGCGTTGACCGAATTAGACGGTTTTACTCAGCCAAAGATGGCCGCCGCTGATGCAGTCAGTACACGACGAAATACGTGGCCGATGCGGACGACGGGCAAATTAGTATGACCGGTAAATTACCAGTACAAACCTTTGAAAACATTATTAAAAATACACCTACTAGCAATCAGTGAGCGTGAGCAACAAAAAGAATATAAATTTTCAAGCAATTGGGAATTAATGGTACGCGTAATTTACGCGTAAATTACGCGCGCCAATCTTACGCGTAATTTTCGAACCCTACAAGTTACATAGCTCACAAATAATATTTTGTTTGATATTTTTTGCTGTAAAATACTTTTACAAATTGTTTTTTTTTCTTAATTGCATTTTACGTCTGGGTTTGATTTATTATTATGTGAAGATAAAAAAAAATGTTCTCTTGATCATGGAAATGACTTCTGTGACAGCTTAAGTAGCGACATTATTATATTTCCAACCAGGCCCGTAGCGTGCGGGGGGGGCAGGGGGCGCCCCCCCCGGCGTTTTGTCTGGCTCCCTCTGCTTATTTGTTCTACTTAGTAAAATGTATTACCTGCCCCCCTGTTATTGCCTGGCCCCTGCTGTAGAATGCCTGGCCCCTTGCTGTGGAATTTTCACGCTACGGGGCTGTTTCCAACATTGACATTACCGATTAAAACAAAAATTAACTGAGACAGAAGACAGACATCTGACTTGACTGTAATCACTGAGGCACTACAGAAGACAAACATCTGACTTGACTGTAATCACTGAGGCACTACAGAAGACAGACATCTGACTTGACTGTAATCACTGAGGCACTACAGAAGACAGACATCTGACTTGACTCGCTAAATTTTTAATCCTTCACCTACAGCAGATACAATACATGCAACAGAAAATTCTGCTTTTAAGACTAGATTACATTTAGATCACTATTTTGAATATATTCTGGGGATTTAACCTATTAGACAAGTTTTTTATAAGTAGTTTGAAACATTTTTAGTAAACTTCTCTAGACCCTTTTATTTTTGTGTAACTTTAAAGAATGAGAAAGAGAAAGAAACAAACAGTTCAGCTGCTATTGGTGAAAGTTTTTCTTTTTTAAAAGTTTAATAGGGATTAAAACCAAAGCAAACAAAACAATATTTTGTTTCAAATGTTTCATTGTCTTCTTGTTTTATTTATCTTAAAAAAAGGAGGAATATAAATGTGGGCGAATTTCTCAGCCTATGGACATGAGAAAAAAATGGATCATTCGAGTTACACTTATGGTAAGTCTTGAGTAACTTTACAATCCTACAAAGATGTTAAAGTCAATTGCCTAACGATATTTCTCAGGCTAGAACCTACGAAATGACACAAAAAGATGACTACTCGATTTCTGACTTACGTCTTACATGAGTGATAGCAGTGACAAACATCTTACATGAGTGACAGCAGTGACAAAAATCTTACATGAGTGACAGCAGTGACAAACATCTTACATGATTGATGGCAGTGACATACATCTTACATGAGTGATAGCAGTGACATACATCTTACATGAGTGATAGCAGTGACAAACATCTTACATGAGTGACAGCAGTGACATACATCTTTCATGAGTGACAGCAGTGACATACATCTTACATGAGTGATAACAGTGTCATACATCTTACATGAGTATTAACAGTGACATACATCTTACATGAGTGAAATCAGTGACATATGTCTTACATGAGTGATGACAGTGACATACATCTTACATAAGTGATTCTTAGTTTTAAAATAAGTTGATATTCTAGTGCTTTTTTATCAACAACACTTTTATGTCAATAAGAGTAATGAAGTAGATATAAATTAAATAAAACTATGCATTACGTTGCAGGTGATCATGAAACAGTTGAAGCAGATAACGAAGAAATTGATCTGCATACACAGTTTAACAACTGCCAGAAAAACCCTGGCCACAAAGGTTTTTTTCCAGTAGATGCTTTAACCCTGAATAAACTACCAGAGCAGTGTAATGAAGAGTTACGTAAACTAATAAAATACTATGCTGCTTTGACTGTTAGATTAGCAGTTAATTCAATTAGCCATCACAGGCCTGAATTTTGGCCCAAAACAGCCAATCCTTATCCCTTTTATAATAAAATGGAAGGCAAAAAAATTAGAACTGGAACAGGAACAGTTCAACGAGTGATCCAGATTACAAATGGCATTGAAGATGAATACGGGCATAGGCATTGGACACAAAGCAATGTCTGTACGTGTGAGAAATGTCAGCATGCAGATAGCCCTAGTAGAGTGTGGTGGAGTGTTGTGATATTAACTGCTGCACATGTCATTTACGATAATAACGAGGCAAGTCAAACTTCCTGCAAATTGTTTTATGATAGAAAAGACTCTCCCTTGGTAACTTTAACTAAAGCAAGAGTTGAAAATGTAAACATCAGTGAAGACTCGTGCACAATGAGTTTTATGACGTGCGATGCAGCTCTGGCCAATAAGCTGACATCATATTTAAAACGTGCCCGTAATCTTTTAGCGACAGTCCAGGAGGATTACAAGAGTTCTAGAGATGTACTCAAGCTTACATTTATAGTGTCGCATCCGCACGGGTGTTCTAAACAGGTCAGTGTCGGTCAGTGGACGGAGAAAAAGATGGACAAAGAGTTCAAATATCTGCATAGATTCATCTACACGGCATGCACTTGCTCTGGTAGCAGTGGGGCTCAAGTTATTATCATTGGCTACAGTGGATCACATTGGAGATTCCGACATGTCCACAGTGGAACTTTGAATCACAGGTTAAATTACAGCGGTGTTGGTTACACCTTATTTTATTAAGTGTTAATTGTTTTATTCATATGGGTATGCTTTTGTAATGGTGGCTATGCATTTTTTCAAATTATTCACTTCGTTAGTTTTATCCTTTGTATCGAATAGTTAATATTACTTTTTTTTAGATTTAAGAACATTCTTCTTAATATAAAGTCAAGTTGGTAACCTACAAACATTATTATTACCTGAATGTTATAGTAGAAAAAAGCAAAAAATTCAAAGAATGCAGATAAATGTTTAGTAACACACAGAAAGGAAATCAATTTGGAGTGTGATAAAGATGCATTGCAGTATACATTATAGAATAATTTAACAAAGATAACATTATTGTTATGTAAACTGACATTCACAATTTTTCCTTTTTTGTAAAAGGTCTTGCATTACTTACTTTTTTGTATTATTTCATGGAAAGAAAAGATTTCGATCACAATAAACAATTGAATAAATACTATTATAAAAAAGAAAACAAATTGCAGCTTTTTTCATGGAATCGAAACTGTTACCACTCTTTTTCTTCTGCATTTAGTTGTACATTCTATGCGGGTCTGTGGCCTGCAATACTAATCCTCTTCAGAGCCCATGGATGCGGCTGAGACTAACCGTACTACTCTCTTAGTCCATTTAAAATATGACCGTGTATGGTTCTGGTCTGTCATACACTTCTCTACTGTCCATGTATGGTTCTGTTCTGTCATACACTTCTCTACTGTCCATGTATGGTTCTGGTCTGTCATACACTTCTCTACTGTCCATGTATGGTTCTGGTCTGTCATACACTTCTCTACTGTCCATGTATGGTTCTGGTCTGTCATACACTTCTCTACATTCCGTGTATGGTTCTGGTATGTCATACACTTCTCTACTGTCCATGTATGGTTCTGGTCTGTCATAACCTCTCTACTGTCCATGTATGGTTCTAGTCTGTCATACACCTCTCTACTGTCTATGTATGGTTCTGAAAAAGAGACCAATTCAAGCGTGACCTCGACAGTATATTTGATGCGCATTCTTTTTCATCATCTGACTTTTGCTTGAATACACTGAAAAAAAGTAAAAGTAACTGTTACGTTATTATTTTCAAATATGTAACGTTAACTTTTCTAACTAATAAATATATCAACGCCAAGGCTTGGTATATGAACATAACAGATCTAACTTTATTTGCTTCTAAACATAGGTGAATATATATGTATATACAATATAAGTCCTTTGTCTAATGATGTCTACTTAAACAAATGTCACTACAAGTTTACAACTAACTCTTAGAATCTTAGAACTGTCTACACCGAACTAACTACGTCTAACTCATGTCTGTCAGCACCTTATTAACTCAGAGCACCTTGTGGCGAATACGTTGGTGCAACGTTTGGGGGGGGGGGGGAGAACGACGATGTCTGTCACCGAAACGTTTGGGGGGGGGGGGGAAGAACGTCAGTGAAACGATTGGGGGGAAGGCGACGTCGACGAAACGATTCAATATGGCGGCTGGAACCTTGACCCGGTGAACTGGGGTTGGTAGGGGAGAAGGGCAATTCTATACGTCACATACCTCCCTCCTTTTCAAGTTTTACGTAGTAAAACAAACTAACAACCATTGTTATAAAAAAGTATAGTGGGGAACAGTATTACATCACATTGAAAATGGTATGGATGTCAAATCAAACATGTCTAGACTACTTGTCAAGCATCTATGCATAAGTCAATGTAATATAACGTAATACCTTTTAATAAATTACAAAACTTAATAAAGCACGAAACAAAAAAAAAAAACATAATGAATGCAATGTTCTATAATACAAACAAGTTCATTCTGTTACTGGCTTGTATTGCTCCTTGATGGCTTGGTTCAAATAGGTGGTGGGGCATACAGGTCAGTTTTACACAACGTGTCGCGTCCAACGGGAAAGACGAAAACGTTCCATTGTCTGTAATAGTCACTCGCTGGTGAACTTGAGGTCGAAGTGACATTAACAACACCTCTTGTAGTAAACGTGTCAATGTATGAGGCGTGGTTTTAGTTTTGTCTGTTTCATTGATGTAAACTGTTAATGACGTTCTGCATATCGTTGGTAACAGGAAATTATTGAGTGCGTCTTTGACTGGGTTTACGCTTGAGTGAGGGGCTACACGTAGAACAAATATGATGAGGTGAAAACATGTGAAATTAGATCGTTGGTAACAGATAAATGTTTAGGCCCTCACAAAGGTGGCGACTTGAACATGTATGACGATATGTAGGTACTGGTCTTTGTTAGTCAGCCTGTGAATAACTAGCTATGAAATTATAAGGGCATATTCTTTAGAGTTGGGGGGGGGATATTGAACATATTATCTCAGTATCTTAGTGCACGAGTCAAATAAACAAGACATCTAAACTTACCGTGTGACTTCTGGACTTAGCTGATCATACTTAATTCAGTATATCTATCTAGTGTGACCTATATCACTTACCTTTGACTGCTCATTTTGCATATATTACTTAGCCTTAGCAAACATAATGTTCCTCCTACTGTTATGGTAACAACATCAACTTATAACTTATGGTTTAATTGGCATTCTACTTAGTAATTAAAGCTATAAACTCATAGTCTGCTTAACTTGGGTTAATTTATATATTTCTGGCGGTAATTCCTATTGTATTCAGCAATTGTGGAACAGAACTGTTCTCTGTGACCCATTTTACAACACTGTCCACAAATAACTTCATCTACACGCTTTGGACAGGCCCTAGACTTGTGGTTGTGTAACCCACAACGAAAACAAATTATTGGTTTTACACTACGGGTACTACTGTGCTGTACGTCACTAAATCTAACTCTGGGCTTTTGTTTGTAATTTGTCCTAGTTTGCCTGCTATTTCGATCGTCCTTGATCTCCATAACACTATTACCTATAATAAGGTCTGTAATGAGACTGTCAACTACCTGTGCTTCCACTCTACCATTAAAATAGTTTATCTGTATGTCTATTTCTGCTATTGGGGAGGTTACAATTTGTCCGTGAAAGCCTCTACATTTACCAAATCTGCCAGTGTATTGGGAAGGTTGAACTAAATATTTCTTAACTAAGACTGTATTACATCCTGACTCTCTTAGCACGTCTACGCTATTATGTCCTACTCTACCTTTTGTTACTGTTAAAGGCTTGGATGGCTCTAATGTACACATGGCGTCATGAACCCTGTCTCTTGAACCACTTCTACCTCTTCCCTGATAATTGTCTCTACGGTTGTCCTCAGGTGACCTAGATTGTCTATTATTATGGTTTAAAGGACAGTCCCTAGCAAAATGTCCTTTTTTGTTGCAGCTTCGACATATTAATTCTGTCCTACCTACCGTTCTATTCTCATTTACTCTGTTCTGACTATGTCTGTGATGGGACCTGCTTGTGTCGCTACTAAAACATATAATGTTACGGGTCCTTTCTATATACTTCATAAATGTTGCGGGCTCTTTGGTTATGCTCTATAAACGTCTCAGGCCCTTTGGTTTATGTTATGAGTTGTGCGTTTTTAATTCAAACGTCGAGATGTCAATTTAGCTTAATGTCTGTCTGTTTCACTCTTATTTGCTCACTCCTTTGTCACAACTCAAAAACCACTCAAACTCGATGCGTTGTTAGTACAACGATTTATTTACATAAATGTACATCAGAATACAACAAGTCCATAAACGAATCCATCTTTAAATCCACAGTAATTTGCTCTGCCTCAACTCTGACTAACTACAATTCCTGTCCCTAAAACTCTCGTCACTAGATCTCTCGTAACTATCTCTCTTCTCTAACTCTCGTTCTCACTCCTCTCATAACTAGGAACTGCCCCCTCACTAACTAATGTCCGAATCCAGCCCCTATTTATACCCCTAACGTCCGTGCCCTAATTACCCTAAGTACGTCACAGTCTCTTCACTATCTAATCTTTCTAGGAGCGTCACAGGGTCGTCATTGTTAACCTGCTAGACTGTCCGACGGCGCCTCCTGGTCTTCACACCTTTGCTGTCTACTATTCTATTGTTTTCCAACCTTGTCACCTTGTCACTATTATTCGTGTTAATCCTAATTCTTAGATATCTATTATGTTAAAAGGTCGAAGGGGATTGTCTCAGTCTCTACATCTACTTTTGCTCGTCACATCTCCCCCCTTGTTAGTAAGCATGATGCAATCATGCCAAACAAAAAAACCATCAAAATCGTATCTTAACAACATCAAAACTTACACAAATACTTAAAAAAAATCTGCACATTGTCAGACCCGTAAAATTTGGGTAGTCCACAACACAAAATCATAAAATTATAAGTTAATGAATTATTTTCTAAATAACAAGATGATAAAATTACACAAGCACAAAATTCTAGAACTTGTCCCATTTTCATGATCAATATAACACGTAATACGAGTGTCAGATATCTATTTACAACAACTCTGTCATTTCATTGACAATAACATCAACAATATGTTTTTAAAAAATATTAAAACGTCATTTAAATTAGGTCACTTAAATATTTGTAATTCCTACTACAGTTTTACGTAATAAAATGCTCGGTAACCATAATTTGCAGCAAAACAAAATCAATATCTATTACATAAAAGTTACATCATGCGATTCTAAACTCTTAAAAAACAAACCAAATTATTGTCAATATTAAAACAACAAACGATATTTCCCAATAAACAAAAAAATCATCAATTAAAATACTTTAAGGAAAATTACATACTTTTTACAAGCATTAACCGTTCTTCCAGGCACATCAGTAATCAAGATATCAGATGGTCGAGAGTCAAACTATTTTACAAAATGTTCTCGCCAGTTGCTATTTAAGTCCCTCTCCCTGCATCCCAAAAACCCATACTTTGATTTTCTCTTTTGATGGAAATTATTATGGAAATCATTATTTTTTGGCCTAGGCTTCAAAGTACAATACTGGTCTTGGTAATAGGGCCTAATGCACGACGCTACCCTACTGATACTATCTCTGTCTTCATACACATGGGCACGTCTGTTACAACACCTGACATTATTACTATCATAGTCTCTTCTACCCTTATGATATTGTGGGTCATATCTACCCCTACACCGTAACACGTTGTTATCACTCTGCCTACACTGTGAGTTCCCTGGACTTTTATTTACCCTATTCCCATGTAAACAACATTGTTCTCTCACATCAAACTTCCTTTTAGTCATGCTCTCACACTGGTATTTGTGCTGCCTATTTTGCTCTTTTACCGCTTTGCCCTTCTTTTGTTCTTCCCCTTGGTTTATTAACTTTAACAAAGAGGTGTCATTTCTCTGTTTATTATGAAATCAACTCTCATCTTTGATAACTTTGTGAACATCATCTATTACCAGATTGTCGAGGGATTTGTCGCTCTCGTTAATATAGCCTTTCTTTAGGCTCCCTATTTCGGTCTCGATCAATGCATTTGATTCTTTTGTAACTTGGTCCATATTGGAACTGATTGGTGAGTCGTCCGTTTCAATGATAGCTTCGTCACGGCGCATGTCTTCATCGGTTCTTGACCTCGCCTTGGTTACGACGACGTTAAATTTTGGCACTGAAGTATTATTTTCGACCCAAGTATCGATTTCTGATGGGCTGCACTCGATCACCCCTGGAATATTACCCAATATAATATCACATGGAGGATTATCAATTACAAAAGCCCCTACCGTTCCTGTGTAAAAGGGGCTTCTAATTTTAACTACTGCGATGGGCAACTCGTGGCTCCCACCTATAAAGGACATGCAATAGCCAGTTTCTCCGGTATATTCGTTTTGTTTTACTAATGACCTCCTAATCCCTACTACTGTACTGCCCGTATCACGTAACACTTTAACTGGTGTGTCGCCCACAAACCCAGGGTTGAAATGAAGGTTACCATCACAAACCATTACGGTCAGGATCGGGTACGCCCTGTCTCTCGATCTCTGTCTGGCGTCGTTTGTCTGGTATTCGTTTCTACCGTGAATGCTTTCCTTTAGCTTGGTGCAATATCTCGATGTGTGTCCCCTGCCATTGCAAGCCGAACATTTGAGGTTATTATTCCTGTCACTTCTGCAGTCCTTAGCAAAATGGCCATCCTTTCCGCACCTGTAACAGGATTGGTCTCTCTCATGGTCCTCCTTAGAGCTGCTTCTGTGCCTTTCGGGCCGGGGTACTGCTTTGGCAAGACATAGAATGTCCTGCCTCTCGTCTGCGTCAGTTTTTGTCATAGGTTTATCTGGGTGTGCTGATTTATATTTCCTTAGTAAATTCGTAACCTCCTCTAACTTTTTTGGTCCCTTCTCTTTTAGGAATGCTATGACGTCCTTGTGACACGAATTTATGGCTTTGTCAACTAACAGAAGCTCCCGGAGACTTTTAAACTCCTGTTCTATACCAGATAATGCCACCCACCTATCAAAAAACAAACTAAGATTTGTTGTAAATATCTGTGGATCTTCATCATTGGACGGACGGATGTTATTGAATTTTTCTCTATACCCATCAGAGGTATTCCCATACATTCGCATCAGTGCGTCTTTTACTATTTTGTAATCCCTTATTTCCACTCTGTCTAGTTTCAAGCAAACATCCAAGGCTTTCCCCCGGAGGAATGTCAAAAGTGAGGATGCCCATTCACCCTCTGCTATCCCCGCACTACTTGCCAACAGCTCGAAGCGTGATAGGTAAGTGTCTATACTGTCCACATCCTCACTAAAATATGGCAACTTCAGGGTAGGCGTAGTTAGTCTCTCGCTAGTCGTGATACTCGGCGGTTTGCTTGCCCTGGCTCTATCGAATTCCAACCGTTCTTTTGCATTTTCAGCCTCTAACTTTCTAATCATTCTCTCTTCGCGCCTCTCCTCCCTCTCCTTATCCTCCCTATCTTTAACCCACTCAAGCAACTCCTGTCCAGTAAGTCCGAGGGACTTACCATTGTCTATTGAAGCTGTCATGGATGTCATGATACTGATTATCTTGGACTGTCAATACTACTAAGAAAACAGGGAATGTAACCAAAATTTAAAAAAAATACTTATTGTATCAACAATGCTGATCGTTTAAATAATGTTGTAAACAGAAGAAAAAATATAAAACAATAGCCTAAATGTATGTGTTTTAGTTGCTCTAGGTGGACCCTATTTAAACCTCTACTGTTTTCAAAGTAATACAGAATTCCACCAAGAACAACGAACAAAATGCATTAATAGGTTACAAATGTTTAAAATAAAGTATGCAAGAATAAAATGTTAGACTTAGCTTGTGTGTCCAACACCTTTCGCCGAATTCACAACAATAATACGATATTGTCTGTAGACTTGACTTGATATTGTCAATACACTTGACTTGATCCACAAATTAAAATAATACGATATTGTCCATACACTTCAACTTGACCGGTGCAATGTTGCAGATAAAACTAGGTTCACGTCTCCCTCAGGTCGACAGCAACGACAGCTTCAAAAGTACTATAATACGAGTACAACACGTCGACAGCATACATAAAATCAAACTTCCTGTATTGTCCACGTTGACAGCAACAGCAACTCCTGCAATAAGTACAGCAATAATCGGTACCGCAATACCTCTTTAAGACGACAGCATAGTTAGAATCAAAACGTCATGTATTTGTAACGATGACGACATCAGCAACTCACTGCTATACAGCAATGATCAATAAATAATAATCTTTTACGTCGACAACATAAAGAAAATCTTCATGTATACAGCAAATATTATTCCACAATATGAATTCAACACTTTATACTGCACAATACTGTTCAGCGTTAGTCAGAGTTACCGTCGGAGGTGCCATAAATGTTACGTGGCCTTTCTATATACTTCATAAATGTTGCGGGCTCTTTGGTTATGCTCTATAAACGTCTCAGGCCCTTTGGTTTATTTTATGAGTTGTGCGTTTTTAATTCAAACGTCGAGATGTCAATTTAGCTTAATGTCTGTCTGTTTCACTCTTATTTGCTCACTCCTTTGTCACAACTCAAAAACCACTCAAACTCGATGCGTTGTTAGTACAACGATTTATTTACATAAATGTACATCAGAATACAACAAGTCCATAAACGAATCCATCTTTAAATCCACAGTAATTTGCTCTGCCTCAACTCTGACTAACTACAATTCCTGTCCCTAAAACTCTCGTCACTAGATCTCTCGTAACTATCTCTCTTCTCTAACTCTCGTTCTCACTCCTCTCATAACTAGGAACTGCCCCCTCACTAACTAATGTCCGAATCCAGCTCCTATTTATACCCCTAACGTCCGTGCCCTAATTACCCTAAGTACGTCACAGTCTCTTCACTATCTAATCTTTCTAGGAGCGTCACAGGGTCGTCATTGTTAACCTGCTAGACTGTCCGACGGCGCCTCCTGGTCTTCACACCTTTGCTGTCTACTATTCTATTGTTTCCCAACCTTGTCACCTTGTCACTATTATTCGTGTTAATCCTAATTCTTAGATATCTATTATGTTAAAAGGTCGAAGGGGATTGTCTCAGTCTCTACATCTACTTTTGCTCGTTACATATAATGTCCTGTATAACATTTTCTACTGTAGTTGTGGGTCTGTCAGGGTGGGCGGTTTATACTTCCTAATCAGGTCCACAGCTGTCTCTACTGTCATTGGTCCCCTTTCTAAAATGAATGACTTCAATTCAGGGTGGCAGGAATGAATGGCCTTGTCTAACAAGAAAAATGTCCTAAAGACTTCGAATGTCCTTTCTACCTTAGCATATTGTAGCCATTTATCCAAGGCAGTACCTAATTTGTCAAAATATGTCTGGGGGTCATCGTCCTTTTGTAAAACTGTCGGATGAAACGCCTTCCTGAAACTTGCTTCTGTCTGTCCATATGTCCTTAGAAGCTGTTCTCTAGCTACCTGGTAACTGTCCTGGTTTAAACATATCTTAAGGGAAACGCCACTAGTAAAAGATTTACCTAACAAGTACGTCCATTTGGATTCGGGGAAGTCGAGTTCTCTCATGTCACGTTCAAATTTAGTAAGGAAATTGTCGATCGTTGTCTTCTGTTCGTCAAATAGATGGTATTTATAGTGAGCTATTCTATTTGCAAGACTATGATCTATGGTTGACAGTGGGGTAGGTAGAGGGGTAGGACTATTGAGCTGGCTATCCCTTAACTCTTTCTCTAATTCTAACTGCTTGATTCTTAACTGGCCTTGTGCTATGTTGTAAGAATGTTCCTTATCTAGCCTAGCCTGTTCTCTCTCATGTTCCTTATCTAGCCTAGCCTGTTCCTTCTCTAACCTATCCTGTTCCTTCTCATGCTCCTTATCTAACCTAGCCTGTTCCTTCTCTAACCTATCCTGCGCCCATTTCTCTAATTTTTTGTCTCTATCCCTAATGTTTGTCCTAAGGTAACGAAATGTTCGAATGATGACATTCTGAGTTATGAATAATGATTTACAAAAAAATTGAGTTACCTTGACTTACCTTAATATTAACTTCAACTAAATAAGGATAATGAAATACTTATTATCTACAATCTAACACACAAACTAAGTAAATTCCTGCGGTACAAATACAATAAGAAATAAACAAGACAAAAGGCAGAGAAAACTGATAGTAACAACAAATAAAACAATACTGTCACATATACACAAACTAGACAGTAACGATCTAACAAATAAATGTTATGTAATCTCTCCGAGCACCGCTTTTAAACACTCCATTACAAAGGTAACAAAGATGTACTCAGTTAGAGACTACCAACAAAATATCTATAAGGATTCAAAATAAACGAGACATTTGATTGTGCACTAAGATAAAATTTAAAAAAAACTTATCTGGTTTTAAGAATATGTTAACACAGACTGACTGACTCCTCTTGTCGCCTTCTCTCTGCTCTCCTAGATTATGTATGAGTCAGTGTGACTCCTCTGTTGGCTGCTCTCGAGTCAGTGAGACTCCTCTGTTGGCTGCTCTCGAGTCAGTGAGACTCCTCTGTTGGCTGCTATCGAGTCAGTGAGACTCCTCTATTGGCTGCTCTCGAGTCAGTGAGACTCCTCTGTTGGCTGCTCTCGAGTCAGTGTGACTCCTCTGTTGGCTGCTCTCGAGTCAGTGAGACGCCTCTGTTGGCTGCTCTCGAGTCAGTGAGACTCCTCTATTGGCTGCTCTCGAGTCAGTGAGACTCCTCTGTTGGCTGCTCTCGAGTCAGTGAGACTCCTCTGTTAGCTGCTCTCGAGTCAGTGAGACTCCTCTCTGGCTGCTGTTGCTGACTTAGATGAAGATTCCAGAAATATCTTTGGGCAGGCTCGCCAAATGTTACGTTATTATTTTCAAATATGTAACGTTAACTTTTCTAATTAATAAATATATCAACGCCAAGGCTTGGTATATGAACACAACAGATCTAACTTTAATTGCTTCTAAACATAGGTGAATATATATGTATATACAATATAAGTCCTTTGTCTAATGATGTCTACTTAAACAAATGTCACTACAAGTTTACAACTAACTCTTATAATCTTAGAACTGTCTACATCGAACTAACTACGTCTAACTCATATGTCTGTCAGCACCTTACTAACTCAGAGCACCTTACTCACTCAACTACTACTATTCACGCCTTTTATAAGGTTGTGGCGAATACGTTGGTGCAACGTTTGGGGGGGGGGGGGGAGGGGGGAGAACGACGATGTCTGTCACCGAAACGTTTGGGGGGGGGGGGGGAAGAACGTCAGTGAAACGATTGGGGGGAAGGCGTCGTCGACGAAACGATTCAATATGGCGGCTGGAACCTTGACCCGGTGAACTGGGGTTGGTAGGGGAGAAGGGCAATTCTATACGTCACAGTAACAGATATGATATATTAAAATGATTTCTAAAATGTATGATAAATTAAGATTTACAACAAATATAACTTGTACAAACTTGATATCTAAGGCACTTAGTAATATATGTTTAAATTTGAAGAAATCTTAAAACTTACATCTTCGTAATTTATAAATAATCATCACTCAGCGAGTCAGCAGATAGTTTGAGAGCCTTTAAACCACTAATGGGACGGTTGTATGTGTGTGTGTGTGTGTGTGTGTGGTGTGTGTTTGTGAAGTTCCTTTAAGGATGAGATGGGATCACTTTGATCCTATAGACCACTATTAGAACGGTTTTTATGGTGCCCTTCTTTCATCCCCACCATAGCCGATAGTGCAAGGCTATGGAGGAATCACTGGAGATACAAGCCATGACCTGAAATATTCAATTGTCCTTGTCGAACCAGTGACCATGTCGACGTTCGACCATTTTACCGCTTGATCATCCGTCTCCCTAAGAACAAATTTGTAGAGCCCTTTATGCATCCCCACCACAGCCGATAAGTTCAATGGCTATGTAGACACTACGGGAAACATAGTTGACTGGAAAAGTAAGAGGAAGTTAATAATGTAAGTACTATTTATGGAAATCTTATTGACTAAAATAAACCTGAGCCCCTATCCTTAATTTAGACTTTATTTTTTTTTTTAAAAATATTTGTATAAACTAGGTCAAATGAAACATTGTGAGGCCTACTTTTTAGTAAATTTGAATACAAGTCTAGAAAGTTTTCTTTTTATATGTATTTGTTTTATACTTGTTTTTGTTTGTATGGTTAATATAGACTAAATAAGTCGATACCCACCAGTAGGACGCATGATGATATGAAGTGGGTCACTATACATTTTAATAATTGATTTACATGTAATAAATATATATCATTTTTTGTTCGCTTTTTTTATTTCTTTATACGTACGTCACAAAAACCAAACCGGATACATTGCAAATGATTGAGGGCATACGGACTAGATCATTGTCATATGATACCAAACTTTTATGAAATGTTTGTTCAATACATGCATAATAATTTGATCAATGATACTATTGTTTTCTCTCTGACAGAATCTGACTTCTTCAAGACCACAATCAATGATTTTCACAGGGTCGATAATCTACCCTTTTCATCAGCTACAAATATTAAGCATTTTGTCCCTTGATGCATATGGCAAAACATGAGATAGCTTGACGCTGCCAGGAAATCTAACCAAAACTAACTAATTGTAAGATTTGCTTAAATGTTGTTGAGAAACTCAGGCTCATTTTTACGCTTGCTAATAAACACACTCAGAAATAAGCAGATTTTTCTTTCCTCTAAATGAAATATTATGAAACTAGCTGTACCCTGAAACTAGCTGTACCCTGCAAAAACCTTTGCATAGAGATAAACCAGAGCTCAACTTGTGTGAGATTACTCGTCAATTTAATGTTATGGATCATTTTGTTTAACTGCTATGAGAACTTAGTTTTAAAACATTTATCGAACCGAGACGCCGGCAAGAGGACATTAATATTTCAACAGGAAACAGTATTCTTACTTTCGATCTACAGCAGACAGACTTGAGACGGAAAATACTTATATAGATGAACTAAAATGGATTTGACAATAAAATCTGATTATGGTTTACCCAGATTAAGTTAACAAAGAAACAAGGAAACCATGAAACAAAAAAAAAATATTTATTTGATAAAATGAAATGCGTAAACTTTCAAACAAGGGCGTAAGGATTATAACTTATATAACTATATACTTATCTATTACTATATATAAATAACTATATATTACTATATATATAACTATATATTTATCTATTACTATATATAAATAACTATATATTGCTATATATATATATATAACTATATATTACTATATATAGCTATATATGATTATATATATTTGTGTAGGCCTACAGTTGTGATTCCCCGCAAAACCAAAGCAATCCGATTCAGTGGCAATTTCTTAATGTTGAGAGCGGTTTTGTGATTTTTCCGTAAGATTCTATCTGGAATCGTGTAGGTCAGTGGACCCAACCCCCCGGCCGCGGACAGGTACCGGCTAGACCTGCCAGCCGAATTTTTTTTTAAGTTTCGGCTGGCTGGCATAATTTTTCGGCTGATAGCCGGCGTAGCCGAATTTGACCATAAATTGAGTAAATTGACATTTGCGGCTGATTTTCGGCTGATTTTTGGCAGATTTCGAAATATTTGGCTGAAATTCGACTGACGCCTATAAAATATTGAATTGATAAAACTTCAGCAATAAAACAATTTTACAATACTTGGGGAAAAGTTTTATTATTTAAAACAACAGAAATAAACAGTTTTATATGCTGTGCTACTAATACAGTACATGAATAGATTCCACACATTCAGTTTCTGTCACTCAATACCTTAATAAGCACTTAAAGTATCAGTTTATAATTGTTATGAATAAAACAAACGAGATGTAGTTCATCATCTTTCTTCAGAAACATGTCCACTAACTAGCTGCGAGTGCGATACATCAGCTTTAGACATAATGAATCCACGGGCCATTGCTGACTTTATTGCGTTCTCCAGAATTGTGGTTGCTTCTGACCGTGAAATCAATGATTTGAAATTTGGATCAAGCACCTGATGCAGCTTAATGTGATCATTTACAGGAAATCGATGGTCAAGCTGGTTGATAGTTGACAGCTTGATCACTCGTATTTTGTCATCATCATCATATTTTAAAGTCAAGTATAGACTGAATCATCATCAATGTTGAATTCCAACGCGTTGGACATGATGCCTTCACTGACTTATCATTGTGTCTATGACTATCATTGATGGCGTTAGTGCTGCTCTCAGAGGCATCCATTATTGATGCTCTGAGCTGATCATCTACAAGAAGCAATTCACACACTTAAGACATGCCTTCTTTCAGGGTCTTTATCATTTCTTTATCCTCTGTGAATGCTGCATCGTCTTCTATAATTGTGGTCTTGAAATTCTTCTTTTTTATTGATGCTGTCGGTAGTATTTAAAGGTGCAATACGTGTGCTGCAAATTGCTGATAAGAGTCAACCTTCAAAAGCTTTGAAGTCTTTATCATAATTGCAGCACCCTCATGGCAGCTAGTATTTTGTGATCAACAGAAGAGCTGATATGGTCAGCAAGGTCATGTGCAATAAGATTAAGTAATGCGACAGTTAATATAATGGCGAACGAAATACGGCGGCTAATGAGGCGCGCCGCATATTTTTCGGCTGATTTACGGCGGACAAAAATTCGGCGGCGTAGCCGGCGCGCTGCGCCGGCTGTGGGGTCTAGTACCGGCCAAGAAACATTAAATTATTAACTGTGGTGTGATTCTCTCGGGATAGTGTGACTTTCTAGGACGAGAAGTTAAAACCGGGAGCTGAGCGGCAGTGGCATTGTAAATCAAAACAATCTCAAATATAAATAGTCAACGCCCCCCTCCCCCGGGCCGCGGTGAAATTATTAAACGTCGACCGGTTCGAAGCGAGAGAAAGGTTGGGGATCACTCGTCTTGCCAGGCTGCTGTGAAAAATAGAAATCGTTTATATTTTTGTTCACCCTATAATCAGGATCGACTTATTCTATAGGTATAATACTTACCAGCAGGGGTCAAAGAAAGTCTAAAAAAAAATTACATGAATGTGCCGTAATTACCAGCGTGGAAGCCCCAAGCCGTTTTTAATGCTAATGGGCCTTAGGCCCACCACTATTAGAAGACGACCCTGCATGTGAATATATCAAAGAGCAACCTGTTAGCGGCTAGAAATATACAACAAGCAAAAAATTTTCTTTAAATTTCAAAGCAGGGCTAAAAAAAAGCTATATCTAAGCTTCTTTTAATTGCAATCATTTCTTATGTGACTTACTGTAAGCTTCTATAAGTGCAATTAATAAGTGTGTGAATTACTATAAGCTTTTTATATGCAATTATTGTATGAGTGAATTACTATAAGCTTAAATGCAATTATTGTATGAGTGAATTAATATAATAAGCCTTTTAAGTGCAATTATTGTATGAGTCAATTACTATAAACTTTTTAAGTGAAATTATTGTATGTGTGAAATACTGTAAACTTCTTTAAATGCCACTATTGTTTGTGTGAATTACTGCGAGCTTCTTTAAATACAATTATTGATTGTGGGAATTACTGTAATGTTATTTTTAAACGAAATTTACGTTTGTTTCTGCAGCCTAACCACAAAATTTACATTCAATTTATTTTAATTTAATTTTACATTTAAAAAGAATCTCACTTTTTGAAGCGAAAATGTTGTTAAGTTAGTATTTTGGAGATAAGATGTTGTTAAGTTAGTACTTGGGAGCTAAGATGTTGTTAAGTTAGTATTTTGGAGCTAAGATGTTGTTAAGTTAGTATTTGGGAGCTAAAATGTTGTTAATATAGTACTTGGGAAGCTAGTAAAAGTTATGGTATGATCTAAATCACATTCTATCCATCAATAATGTCAAAGATATTGTAACTGCTTGTTTTCATTTGCGATTGATTTTCATGTTTGTTTTCATTATGGTGTGGGACTTCACGATCGCTTACACTCAACTGACCTAATTAGATAACAGTTCAATTGACAAGCTTGACGTTTTTATGCAATGAGCTGGCAAACATATAGGAATCAATAGTTTAGAACAAAAACAAAACAAGTAGCACCCCGTAACTACATTAAAGACTATATGATAAAACATGGCGACTTAATAGTGTCTGTTGTATTACTGTAGTGTTTGTTGTATTGGTGTAGTGTTGTTTGTTGTATTAGTGTAGTGCTTGTTGTATTAGTGTAGTGTTTATTGTATTAGTGTAGTGTTTGTTGTATTAGTGTAGTGTTTGTTGTATTAGTGTAGTGTTTGTTGTATTAGTGTATTGTTGTTTGTTGTATTAGTGTAGTGTTTGTTGTATTAGTGTAATGTGTGTTGTATTAGTGTGGTGTTTGTTGTATTAGTGTAGTGTTTTTTGTATTAGTGTATATAAGTTTAGACATAAGAGAATCCGAAGCATTTTTCACATATTTCCTAAAATATTAAAATACATCATTTCTTAAAAGATGCAAATTGATTTGATTAGATAAAACCGTTGTCACAATCAAGTCTTTTAGGCACACAGATTATCTTTTGTCATTAAAAGGAATGATTTAAATAAGCCACTGGTAATTCTAATTTCTTCGTGTCACACATTAAATGCAGAACTTCAATTGACATAAAGACAAAATAACAACACAAAAATGACACCATAATTTGTCTCCCATTTGCAGGGCCGGATTTAGACTTAATAAGGCCCTAAGCTATATGAGATATGGAGCCCTTTTAAAGCCCACATATTATAAGTCAGTGCCTAATACTTAGGTATATACGACAGACGCTCCATCTGACAAATTTTGGGGCCCCAAGAAAGTGGCCAGAGGGCCCTAAGCTAAAGCCTGTGTTACGTATTCGTAAATCCTGCACTGCCCATTAGAATGACTACTTACAATCCACCTAATGTTAATTTAAAAGATATAGGTTGAAACGTTTTCACACCACACTTATCTTTTACACTCAGTAGTTTATGTTATAAATATATGTGTATAATGTGTATAATGTGTATAATATGTTTGTTTGTTTTTGTTATTTTATTTTTCTTCACTGCAGGCTAAACTCATGTTTTGGTGTCCAATAACTGTAATGGTTTATGGTCCAGTTTTGAACTTTCATTGTAATTACCAATAGCTAAGAAGATAACAAAGTTTGATTACTCAAGTTGTATGATAAGAGTCGCTAGATGATTCATTGAAAACGTGTTGATACAAAGGCCGAATGAAGGCCTGGCCCGGCTTCAAAGTGGGTACCGCGCCTGGCAGGGGCCCCGCAATATACATTTAGCATATCACTATCAATCATGGCTCTTGTCACAGGCTAGAAGAGGGGCCTCACAAGCATCCTTTATATTGGGCCCGCAATTCGTAAGGCCGGCCCTACTGAAGGCCTAAGTCTTATTACCAAAGAAGGCCTAATATTGCGAACAAAATAATAAAACATATCATTAGATTAGATAAATGGTGCCATTAATAACACAATGAAACTGAAAAGACCAGTCCTGTTTACAATGAAGTCTTTTTTATTGAATATATATCCATTAAAATAAATGTTTGTTCTATCAACGATTTAATTGTTATACCTTCCATGAACAGTCTTAAAACATGTTATCTGGTAACTTCAATCTCTATTCTCACGTCCAAAGCGAGTTGTTGTACACAATTTTTTATACGGTCTTTATTCATCAAATATTACATAGAAATAATACGTTTATATAAGACTTCTATGTTAATATAACAGTTCATCCCACTATTTTGTCAACGGGACTGATCAACTCCGGACAATTTGACCCTGTTAACTAAGTAAAATATTATTTGAATTATTATTACTTTGTTTTGTTAACTTTGTTCAAATTATGTGTCTATGTTGTGGATCAAGACATATGGACGGAATGTCTACATTACGGATCTAGACTAATAGACGGAATGAGTACATTATGGATCTAGACTAGTGGATGGAAAGCGAACTGCATGCCAGATTGAATATCCTTACAGACAGTAACATGCCCAGCAGATCGATATATATCCAATCAATAAATTATTTTTATAGTTTTTATTTCTCAGCTTTCCTATAGAAATTGTAGAAATAATATGTTGAATCATATCTTTAGATCTCATTAGTGAGAGTATAAGTTTGTGTATATTGTGGGACTGATGTATAATCATAGATATAGTCAAGTGAAGATTTAAGAGCCGCAGTAGGTTTTACAGATAGTTTCCCATACAGAGACATTTTTGATGGGCATGTCAATTAAATTTGGATAAATTCCCTCTATTAAGTATTTTTAGCTAAACAAATTTTGCAAATCCGGGTATTTAAAGTCTTATTTCCGCTGTTTTTAAATAAATATATCATTTATAGCTTTTTTTGTTTGTTTTTTTCCAAACTTTCTTAGTGTTGCGGAATAATTTTTTTATTTATATGTTATAGGAGAGAACTAAAATCTGACTGTGACAAATATATAATTTAATGATTATTCCCTTTGAATACCAATTTTTTTTTTGGCGTAATATTTTTTATTTTTTTGTAAAGTTTATTTTCTTTTAATCAATATTCATCAGTCATAAAGTTCAATGTTTTGTTTGTTGATTCATTGGATAAACATTGTTTGTTATTACTGAACTGACCATTGTACATTCACATTTGTTCAGTTTTACACTATCTGCTAACATTCTGTCGATCGTATACGTATTTTCTATTTTCGATATATAATTGTGTGTATTACGTAACAGTTTTATTTACTTACTGTAAATTTTTACAAACTAATTTAATAAACAAGTCAACAAAAACATGACGTGACAGAAAATACAGAAAGAAACAAAAATAAACAATAATATTGGCCAAGTGAAAGTTTTATTAAAAGTAAAAATATTTGAGTCCAGACACATTAATGAACAGAAGATAAACAACATTAGAATAAATAAATATATTGATGACAATAATAAACAAACAACATTAGAATAAATAAATATATTGATGACAATAATAAACAAACAACATTAGAATAAATAAATATATTGATGACAATAATAAACAAACAACATTAGAATAAATAAATATATTTATGACAATAATAAACAAACAACATTAGAATAAATAAATATATTGATGACAATAATAAACAAACAACAATCTCAAGGACGTGTGGCTGGCCTCAATGTCATCAAACACCACATGTGTGGCTGTGTACACATAAAACTCCCACCACACGTGGCTGGCTGTGTCTGAATGTTTACATTTTGTACACCAACATGTTGTGTAGTTCTTCCTATGTTTACCTCCATATTGATTATATCCATCTGTAAACTTGTCCACTCTACTCACCCAACCACTTCCTGTTCTCAAGTTTGTTTTGTCTCTCATGTTGTAAAATGGATATGAAACTTTTGTGTCTGGCCAAAACTCTGGTCTGTCTGGACTGGTCATTTTAACATCAACTCTGACTGTCAGGTCAGCTGTAAGTTTGATCAGTTCATACAGATCCATGTCACGATGACCTATAGGTAGGTGGTTTAAGGTGAATGTATCAACAGGTATAAACTGTCTATGACCTGGATTCTTTTCACAGCCAATAAGATGTTTGTGTAGATCAGCTTCTCCACCTTCTGACACCTGAGTTTCATGATCACCTGTAAGAGACAAATCAACTTACAATTGTAAAGGAATAAATATTTCAACATGATATTTCAACTGCTAACCATTAAAATATCAAAGATATAAAGTCAACATATTATGTCTGTTATATTACCACAATGTAAACAACATTAATAAATTGTGTTTGATTTTACCAATAAGCTGTTTGTCCATTGTGTGAGTTTCACTGTCCACCATTTGACTTTAGACCTTTAAATCTGAAATAAACAATTCACTAATTCTTATAAATAATATTATAGTTTATAACTGAAAATATCTCAATTCAACCTAGTTAACTTAAATGAATATATCTCAAAATCAAGTTAAATTAAATATTTTAATGAAAACTTCTCCTTCCAACAATGCAGAAATCAACACACTATTCTTGTATTTAAAACACTTACTATTAAATAAAAAGTCTTTATTTGTTTATTTAATTTTTCCAATTTCTGACATCACCTGGAAATGTGTAAAATAAAACACAAAATATAACAAAATATAACAAGAGTTTTATTTGAAAAGAAATCAGAATACAAAATTAAAATGTTAAGAAATCAGATTACAAAATTAAAATGCTCAGTTTTATATTACACCAATGACGCATTTTTGTTAACAAAATATATTTTACCTCATAGAGTATCTTTAGTTTTTTCACTCAAACTTTCTAACAGGTGACTTGAATCTATTTAAAAAAAACACATCAATATCAGGTTTTTATCCAACTGTATAGGCCTACATTTAAAAAAAAAATTAGTAAATATATATATATATATTTATTATTGTCAGTAATATTGAGTAATGGCAGGGTATCTCATTTAAAGTTAAAGACAAATATAATATTTAAAAATTTTTTTTTTACAATATAAATTCTTGTCTACTTGGTTATTGACATTTAAAAGAAATAATTTGACAGAATTTCTTAAAACAAATTTTGGTATTTTAAACACTCAAAATAAATTATTTTTGGAATTGAAAAAAGTTTAGAGCAACATTTTAAGCTAAAAAGTATTTAAGTTTTAAACCGCAAAAGTTTAACCAAAGCAACAAATTCAAACTTAATAAATTATTTTTAATTTTCAGCTCTATTCATTTCAAATATTCATTTATTATGGCTTAATTTTTTACTGAGGCCTATGCTAATCGAAATATTATTTTCAACATAAAGCATTAATTTTCTTTAAACAATGTAAGCTATATGAGAGATATTAAAACCTATACTATAAGACCAGTCATGAAGATATTTTATATTTTTATGTTTTTTAATACCTAATTTTAATATAGTGAAGAATTTTCATACATTCATAAATAATTAATTTAAATATTCTTATTTCGTTGCCGCTGCTTTAATGAGCTTAATTTTGCAAGCATTTCAAAACCATTATATAATCCTATTACTTTTTGCATTATTTTAATAATTTATGTTACATTTAAAAGTTCATCAAATTTGTAAAAACAAGTTTAAGGGTATTGTTGTTTGTTTTTTAAGATCCAAGTGAAAATATAAAGCCTACAACTTTACAACATTTATGACACACTGATTTAAATATGTAATAGACCAGTACTTCTTTAGTAACAATTAAGCTAACTTGTGGGTTAAAAGCTTCCAATGGATTTCGACAATTTTTAATTTATCATTAAATGTTTGACAATCTATAAATATTTAATTACAACAATATTTCTAGTTATTTTATATAACAAAATGTTTGTAGATCTACAAATAAAAATTGTAAGTGCAGGGTGGGGTGGGGCATATAAAAGTATTCTGTCCCCTACTCACCCACTATTGAGATAAATTACCTTTTAAAGTGTCACACTAGACATATATAATCTATATGTACATATAAATATATAAAAAAATATTTCCATGTTGCTTTTTATTTTGTTTGATAATATAAAAATGTCATTTTTAAGGCAGAAAAAAAAATTCTAGCAATTTTAGGAAAAATATAATATTGAAAAAAAATGTAATGAATTAAAAAAATAATTGCACACATTTTTAACACGACAAAAAAACAACAAATATACGATTACAGAAAATTAAAAGAAATTAAACTGAACAAAATTTGAAAAATTAAAAGTAAATCAAAGCAACATTAACTATTAACCAGAACCGGGGTGGGGGGGGGGTGGAAATACAATACATTTTATATTTAAGAGATAGCAAATCTAATTTTATTAAAAGCTTTGAAAATATCAATCATTTTGCACCTTAGTCTTAGATATGCATTTTTTTATAAATATTTTCAAAGTTTAATTATTTTTCCAGCATGCTAAGATTTTCTTCGACTAAATGGAAAAAAAATAATACTAGTGAGATGTTCAAACTCCCAGGCAAAAACTTGCCATTACGGGTTTAATACTTTTTTTTTTTGAAAGTTTATGAAAAATGTTCATTTATTTAATATGTAATATAAATTTTGGTAATTTTCTATTTTAAAAAATCCCTAAAGTATTGATAGATACTAGATACAACTACAAGTAATCACACGACACGTCATGATGTCGACAAGAATGTCGTTGTCGATGGTATCTTTTCCCCAAAGTTATTGATAAAATTAAAACTTAAATCAGCTAAAAATAAAAATAAGGTTAAATCCATGCTAGGTTAAAATATTACAATTAATATAACATTAGATAAATATTAAAAGCCGAAAAATTCTTAAAAAATAAAAAAAAATAATAGGCTATCTGTCTGCTAATAGCAAATGCAAAATGTGACCTGGATGAGAGGATGGCTTAACTTTCATAAAAAGTATTTCAACTGAATTAATTTGTCTTTAACTTCTTTTCTTGAATTTTGTATTTTAAATTTAAAACATAGATTAAAATGATTTCAAAACCTTATTAATAGAACATTTTAAATGCTACATATCTTTTTTTTTTAAATGTTACTGATTAGTAACTCAAATAGGCATCAAACTGTAGTCTTTTGAGACATAGAATAAGAAAGTATCGATAAATATAGTTATTTTTATATTTAATTCTTTTTATGTATTCCAATTTATTAAATTACTTTAGTCGTTAACTGTAAAAAAAAAAAAAAGCTGCATGTGTTCGGTTAAAACAAAATGTGGTGAAAAATTTAAAAAGAAACCGAAACAAGCAGCCGCAATATATTAAATTCATTATTATTTTATTTAAGAATAAAATTGTTCACTGTCATATATCGATATTGTTACTTAAAGATCGATATGTGATATTGTAAACGCAGTGGCTCCGGCACCATCCATAACCATTATATTAGGGTACAAGGAATATGGCATATATAATTTTTTTTTTCAGAACTTTTTTTTTTTTCAGGATTAGGGTTAGGGTTAGGGATAGGGTTAGGGTTCACTGGCGGCGGAGCAGGGGGGGGGGGAGGCAGCGGTCCTCCCTCCTAAAACTTTTAAGGGGTGGCGGCCCCCCTTCCCCTTGAATTTCCATTCTGCCACACCCCCTAAAATTTTAACTTTTTTAACTTTGTAATTCATTTTAGTTTATATGTATCATTTTCATTTTCATAATTCATTTGATTATTTCTTAAATTTAATATTTGAAAGAAATTATAATTAATTTACATTTTACAGTAATCACATTATTGAGAGTTGTTGTGGCATATTTTAAAACTAGTTGCAAGGACCCGGCTCTGCCCGGGTTTAAAATAAGGTTTTGTGTTTATTTAAGAAGCGTAATTTGACGTTTAATTAAGATTTAAAATAATACGCGTTAAAAAGGGTTTATTTGCATGCAATAAAAGGGTACATTTATCTTAAATCAATGTGATACACAACATTTTTGGCAGTTCCTCTCTCTCTCTCCCTCTCTCTGTCTCTCTCTCTCTCTCTGTCCCTCCCTTTTTCTCTCTCTTTCCCATCCCTCCCTCTTTTCCTCCCTCCCCTTCTCTCTCCCTCCCTCCCTCCCTCTCTCCCTCCCTCCCTCCCTCCCTCTGTCCCTCCCTCCCCCTTTTCCTCCCTCCCTCCCCCTTTCCCTCCCTCCCCTCTCTTTCTCTCTCTCTTAGGCATGACTGTAGCAAAAGATGACAATTCCTATGGATGAAGGAATGGAATGTAATAATGTAGTAAGTAATTTGATATTTGGTTCCCCGTACCGATCATATTTATAGTAAGTTAGCTATGTGGGAGAGAAGCTCGTAAAACCTGAAATCGGGGTAAAAGTTTGTCAATTTTCATGTCTTTGATATTCAAAATAATTAATTACAATTAAAGTACCCATTGAGATGGAACAAAACCTGTTTAAGAACATTCCCCATGTAATTGTGTGTACATGTCACACATTTTACGTTATTTGGTTGTCTGGATCTTGAGCTTTAAGGGAACAGACAGACAGGCAGACAGCAAATGCGTCTTATAAGTATAGAGAAGTATTACCATCTACCGAATGACGGCAAATGTAATTTTTAAAGAAAATACAATTATTTATTATCTTTTCATAAATTACTTTTTGTTTATTGAGTTTCCAGTTTCCGGTTTCAGTTTCATGTTCATCACCATTCATGATAATTATCAGTAATTTTCTGATCTAATTTCACTATTAAATTTGTAAACAAACTGACATTACGAATCAGTTGACGACAGAAGTGATCAATATTCATTTTTATTTTTTTTTAATATATTATTTTTTAATAATATCGATTAAATACTTGCTACAGAATTACTATATTCTATTATTGAATTAAGAGGGTAAAATGTGTCTTTCGGTCATATTTTGTCTTGCCCCTCCCCTTTGAATTTTGGCTTGCCTCCCCCCTTCCCCCCGCCGGTGTTATGGTTAGGGATAGGGTTAGGGTGTGGAACAATATCTATGGCTGGTACCCGAAAAAAAAATACGGGTTCGGTCGGACCGAACCGTAGCCACTGCGTATTGTAAACCATAATTTAATCAACTTAATTAAAGCATTTATCTTAAGTTTTATCAAATTATTTTTTTTTATTTTTATATGTTATTAAAATATGTCAGATTTGAGATGAATTAAGTAATAATTATAAAACTGACTGGATTATATAAAACACCCGCTATATAGACTTGTAGCTAAAAAACTGAGTACAACAGACTAATGTCCGTAGTTACACTATTATTAGCTAGTCTAACTATATTGCTTTTTTTTCTAAATGATAAGTAAGGTCATATGACTAAAAAGAAAAGTGCCCGCATTGAAGTAGGTTTAATAGTTCTATAAATAGTACGGTACTTTCCATATGAAAAAATTCGGGAATTCCGCAAAACACGACCAATATGTAATATCTATTTATACACTATACTAGCTATGGCGACGCACAACAAAAGGGCAATTAGAGCCAGTTTTAAGATATACGGGCCTAAATAGGAACTTTTATTGCTGGATCACACACCTCCCGACTACCCTTTACCTATCGTTATGTACTATCTGACGCTTTTGACAAAAGAATAATTAAATTTTGAAATGGCCTAATGTGTCTATCAATCTACGTATTCTGTCATATATTTATGTCATTTAGCTATCAAAAACTGATACAATATATTTTAAGATATGAAATGTCATAACAGATTATGGTGAACTTAGCATGACGGATATGATCTAATAAAACCAATTCCTTTAAATAACCCAGAACAACACATTTCTTAATTAATTTTATCATTGGCTTTTTTAAAGCTTTAATACATTTTTTAAATCTAACAAATACTATTTTTTATTAGACTTAAGTTGACTTTCGACAATTTGACTTAATGTTACACAATAACACTCGAGCTGCCTCGTTACTGTTGAAGCCATATAAGACGTAGATCAATACACAGTGATGAAATGTTTTACATAAAGTAATAAAACAAACCATTTTAATTACTGTAACTTTTTAAAAGTTCTGTGTATATTTTTTCGTTATGACTAAAAATATTTTAAATAATTCACTGTTTTGAGAATAAATATTACACTCATTATTGTTTTGAGAATAGACACTACACTCATTATTGTTTTGAAAATAAATATTACACTCATTATTGTTTTGAAAATAGATATTACACTCATTATTGTTTTGAAAATAGATATTACACTCATTAGGCTATTGTTTTGAGAATAGATATTACACTCATTATTGTTTTGAGAATATATATTACACCCATTAATTACTACTACTGTCTAGAAAATTTACATCTAGTATTACTTTCAAAACAGCGCCTTGATTTACTAACACAATATTTGACTACATGTAATTACTACTGCTGTTTGTAATACTTACATGTTGTGGTATTTTTGATATAGCGTCTTGATTTACTAACACAATATTTGACTACATGTAATTACTACTGCTGTTTGTAATACTTACATGTTACTCTCAGTCACAAGGTCCCCCTTGACAATCTCTCAAATCTGCATAGAACCGATGTGTAAGCTCTAAGAATGTCTGAAGTAGTCATCGATGGAATTTCCAATTAGTTTTTTCTAAAATATTCTATATTCAGTAGAAAATATCCAGCTATTGAAAAATAGGAAAAATCCTTTGGAATTCAGTTTGTAAAAACAATAGCATTTATTTCTCATAGCATTACAAAATGTATGATTGGTCCATATTAATAATAATTATGTAGGCCATTATTTAAAGATATAAAAATAAAAGAGGTGATTGACATATCCACATGTATCAATATAAATTATGCAAATGAGGTAACTGAATCCCTCATTTTTTTGTTTAATTGTAAACGGTCAAGAATTACTTACTTTTTGTATTATTTCATGGTAAGTAGAGATTTACATCACACTAAACAATTGAACAAAAAGTCATTGTAAAAAGATAAAAAAAATGTCAGCTCTTTTAGATAAATCTAAATTGCAGCAATTTTTTTCTTTCTGTCTTTGGCTGGACAGGCCATGTGGGTCTCCGGCCTGCAATACTACTCATCTTTAGAGCCCATGTAGGGCTCTGACCTGCCGCACTACTCTCTACAGTCAATATGAGGCTCTGATCTGCCACACTACTCTCTACAGTCAATATAAGACTCCTACCAGTCGTACTACTCTCTATACTTCATGTAGGATTTCGGCCTTCTGTACTGTTTGTCTCTACAGCCCATGTAGGGCTCTGGCCTGCCGTACTATCCTCTACAGCCCATGTATGGCTCTGGCCTGCCGTACCATTCTCTACAGCCCATGAATGGCTCTGGCCTGCCGTACCATTCTCTACAGCCCATGTATGTCTCTGGCCTGCCGTACCATTCTCTACAGCCCATGTATGGCTTTGGCCTGCCGTACCATTCTCTACAGCCCATGTATGTCTCTGGCCTGCCGTACCATTCTCTACAGCCCATGTATGGCTTTGGCCTGCCGTACCATTCTCTACAGCCCATGTATGTCTCTGGCCTGCCGTACCATTCTCTACAGCCCATGTATGTCTCTGGCCTGCCGTACCATTCTCTACAGCCCATGTATGGCTCTGGCCTGCCGTACCATTCTCTACAGCCCATGTATGGCTCTGGCCTGCCGTACTATTCTCTACAGCCCATGTATGGCTCTGGCCTGCCGTACCATTCTCTACAGCCCATGTATGTCTCTGGCCTGCCGTACCATTCTCTACAGCCCATGTATGTCTCTGGCCTGCCGTACCATTCTCTACAGCCCATGTATGGCTTTGGCCAGCCGTACCATTCTCTACAGCCCATGTATGGCTCTGGCCTGCCGTACCATTCTCTACAGCCCATGTATGGCTCTGGCCTGCCGTACTATTCTCTACAGCCCATGTATGGCTCTGGCCTGCCGTACCATTCTCTACAGCCCATGTATGTCTCTGGCCTGCCGTACCATTCTCTAAAGCCCATGTATGTCTCTGGCCTGCCGTACCATTCTCTACAGCCCATGTATGGCTTTGGCCAGCCGTACCATTCTCTACAGCCCATGTATGTTTCTGACCTGCCGTACCATTCTCTACAGCCCATGTATGTCTCTGACCTGCCGTACCATTCTCTACAGCCCATGTATGTCTCTGGCCTGCCGTACCATTCTCTACAGCCCATGTATGGCTCTGGCCTGCCGTACTATTCTCTACAGCCCATGTATGGCTCTGGCCTGCCGTACTATTCTCTACAGCCCATGTATAAGCTAGGTCAAATGAAACGTTGTAAGGCGTACATTTTAATACAAGTCTAGAAAGTTTTCTTTTTATATTTATTTGTTTTATGCTTGTTTTTGTTAGTTTAGTTAATACAATAAATAAGTCGATACCCACCAGTGGGACGTTAGATAATAAAATAAATAAGTCGATACTTACCACGGGGACGTTAGATAATATAATAAATATGTCGATACTTACCAGTGGGACGTTAGATAATATAATAAATATTTCGATACTTAACAGTGGGACGTGAGATAATATAATAAATAAGTCAATACCCACCAGTGGGATGTTAGATAATATAATAAATAACTCGATACCCACCAGTGGGACGTTAGATAATATAATAAATAAGTCGATACCCAACAGTGGGACGTTGGACAATATAATAAATAAGTCGATACCCAACAGTGGGACGTTAGATAATATAATAAATAAGTCGATACTTACCAGTGGGACGTTAGATAATATAATAAATATGTCGATACTTACCAGTGGGACGTTAGATAATAGAATAAATAAGTCGATACCCAACAGTGGGACGTTAGATAATAGAATAAATAAGTCGATACCCAACAGTGGGACGTTAGACAATATAATAAATAAGTCGATACTTACCAGTGGGACGTTAGATAATATAATAAATATGTCGATACTTACCAGTGGGACGTTAGATAATATAATAAATATGTCGATACTTACCAGTGGGACGTTAGATAATATAATAAATATGTCGATACTTACCAGTGGGACGTTAGATAATATAATAAATATGTCGATACTTACCAGTGGGACGTTAGATAATATAATAAATATGTCGATACTTACCAGTGGGACGTTAGATAATATAATAAATATGTCGATACTTACCAGTGGGACGTTAGATAATATAATAAATATGTCGATACTTACCAGTGGGACGTTAGATAATATAATAAATATGTCGATACTTACCAGTGGGACGTTAGATAATATAATAAATATGTCGATACTTACCAGTGGGACGTTAGATAATATAATAAATATGTCGATACTTACCAGTGGGACGTTAGATAATATAATAAATATGTCGATACTTACCAGTGGGACGTTAGATAATATAATAAATATGTCGATACTTACCAGTGGGACGTTAGATAATATAATAAATAAGTCGATACTTACCAGTGGGACGTCAGATAATATAATAAATATGTCGATACTTACCAGTGGGAAGTCAGATAATATAATAAATAAGTCGATACTTACCTGTGGGGCGTTAGATAATATAATAAATAAGTCAATACCCACCAGTGGGACGTTAGATAATATAATAAATAAGTCAATACCCACCAGTTGGACGTTAGATAATATAATAAATAAGTCGATACCCACCAGTGGGACGTTAGATAATATAATAAATAAGTCGATACCCACCAGTGGGACGTTAGATAATATAATAAATAAATTGATACTTACCAGTGGAACGTCAGATAATATAATAAATAAGTCAATACCCACCAGTGGGACGTTAGATTATATAATAAATAAGTCAATACCCACCAGTTGGACGTTAGATTATATGGATTGGGTCGCCATAAATTTTAATAATTCATTTACAGAAAATAAATATTTATAATTTTTTGTTCCCTTTTTTATTTCTATATACGTGTGTCACAATCAAACCAAACCGGATACATTGCAAATGATTGAGAGCATCCGGTTGATATCATTGTCATATGACGTCAAAATTTTATCAAATGTATCTTCCATATAATAATTTGATCGATGTCTGCTGTGAGAGAGAGAGAGAGAGAGAGAGAGAGAGAGAGAGAGAGAGAGAGACTGTCTGTCTCAGACTTGCTTACCAATGGTACTATTGTTTTATCTCTGACAGAATCTGACCTCTTCAAGATCACTATCAATGACGTCCACAGGGTCGATAATCTACCCTTTTCACCAGCTACAAATAATAAGCATTTTGTCCCTTGATACATATGGCGAAACATGAGATACTTTGACACTCAGCAAAAGTAGCTAATTTTATGACTTACGTATAATATTAAGTGTTGTTGAGAAAATCGGAGTCATTTGTACGCATGCTAATAAATACACTCAGAAATATTATGAAACTAGCTGTACCCTGAAACTAGTTGTACCCCGCAAAACCTTTGCATAGAGATAAACCATAGCTCAACTTGTGTAAGATTACTGTCAATTTAATGTTATTTTAATGTTTTTTATTTAACGCTATGTGAACTTTGTTTTAAAACATTTATCGAACCGAGACGCCTGCAAGTAGCCATTAATATTTCAACAGGAAACAGTATTCTTACTTTCGATCTACAGCAGACAGACTTGAGACGGAACATGTCTATATAGATGAACTAAAATGGATTTGACAATAAAATCTGCTAAAGGTTTACCCAGATAAAATTATCAAAGAAATAAGGAAACCATGAAACAAAAATAAATAAATATTTATTTGATAAAATGAAATCCATAAACTTTCAAACCATATTGGGCGTAAAGATTATAGCTGATATAACTATATACTATATATTATTATATATAAGACTATATATTACTGTATATAGCTATATATGTCTATATATAAGAGTACAGTTGTGATACCCCGCAAATCAAAAGCAATCCGATTCAGTGGCGAGTTCTTAATGAACTGTTGAGAGCGTTTGTGTGATTTTCCATAAGATTCTATGTGGAATCGTGTAGGTAAGTGGTACCCAACTCCCCGGCCGTGGATAGGTACTGTTCCGTGGACAGGCCCGTGGCGTGCGGGGGGGGAGCCAGGGGGCCGGGCCCCACTGCGTTTTGTCTGCCCCTGCTAATTTGTTCTACTTAGTAAAATGTATTACCTGCCCCCTGCTATTGCCTGGCCCCTGCTGTAGAATGCCTGGCCCCTGCTGTAGAATGCCTGGCCCCTGCTGTAGAATGCCTGGCCCCTGCTGTAGAATGCCTGACCCCTGCTGTAGAATGCCTGGCCCCTGCTATAGAATGCCTGGCCCCTGCTGTAGAATGCCTGGCCCCCTCCTGTAGAAATTTTCACGCTACGGGGCTGTCCGTGGAACAAACGGTACTGGGCCGGCCAAGAAACATTAAATTATTAACTGTGGTGTATTTCTCTCGAGATAGTGTGACTTTCTAGGACGAGAGGTTAACCTGGAGCTGAGCGGCAGTAGCATTGTAAATCAAAACAATCTCACATATAAATAGTCACCCCCCTCCCCCGGGCCGCGGTGAAATTACTAAACGTCGACCGGCTCGAGGCGAGAGAAAGGTTGGGGATCACTCGTGTGATTTTGAAATCTGTTACATGTTATTGAGCTATGTAGCTGATAAATAAATGTGATCCAGTGTGCGAAGTCAATGTAATCTTTCTTTATGTTTTATAAAGGTAATCAATACTGGCTCATTGGAAGCTACACAAAACTACATGAAGCACTAGTTCGCCACTGTACCGGCCATTTAAGATAGAGACCAAATCTATCAAACATTCAATAGTTATGATTTTTTTTTATTATTATTTTACTATTTGGACCTAATAAGTGTAATTTGAAAAACATATAAGACAACAATACTAACAAATAATAAGAAAACATTATGTATTATGTAGAAAGTCCTTTTTTTTTCACTACGATTAGATAAATGGTGTCATTAATAACACAATGAAACTGAAAAGACCAGTCCAGTATACAATCAAGTCTTTTTTTATGAAAATATATCCATTAAAATAAATGTATGTTCTATCAACGATTTAATTGTTATACCTTCCATGAACAGTCTCAAAACATGTTATCTGGTAACTTCAATCTCTATTCTCACGTCCAAAGCGAGTTGTGGTAAACAATGTTTGATAAGGTCTTTATTCATCAAATATTACATAGAAATAATACGTTAATGTAAGACCTCCATGTTAATAGGACAGTTCATCCCACCATTTTGTCAACGGAACTGTTCAACGCCGGAAAATTTGACCCTGTTAACTAATTAAAATATTATTTGAATTATTATTACTTTGTTTTCATAACTTTGTTCAAATTATGTGTTTATGTTGTGGATCAAGACTTATGGACGGAATGTCTACATTACGGATCTAGACTAATAGACGGAATGTCTACATTATGGATGTAGACTAATGGATGGAATGCGTACTGCATGCCAGATCGAATACCCTTAAAGACAGTAACATGCCCAGCAGATCGAAATATATCCAATCAATAAATTATTTGTATAGTTTTTATTTCTCAGCTTTCCTATAAAAATTGTAGAAATAATATGTTGAATCATATCTTTAGATCTTATTAGTGAGAGTATAAGTTTGTGTATATTGTGGGACTGCTGTATAATCATAGATATAGTCAAGTGAAGATTTAAGAGCCGCAGTAGGTTTTACAGATAGTTTCCCATACAGAGAAATCAACAAAAACATGACGTGACAGAAAATACAGAAAGAAATAAAAATAAACAATAATATTGGCCAAGTGAAAGTTTTATTAAAAGTAAAAATATTTCAGTCCAGACACATTAATGTACAGAAGATAAACAACATTAGAATAAATAAATATATTGATGACAATAATAAACAAACAACAAATGTTTATGTTGATGTCATAATATAATAGAATGACATACAAATAAAATACAACACCGCCATTTTGTTTGTTTACAAACAACTCACTAGACATGACCAGCCGCGCTGTAATTAAGTTTAGAATTTAAACTTCCAGTGTGGACAAGTAGATACAACAACCACCTACCACCTTCATACCCCACAAAATGAACTCTAGCTCCACTACTACCTGGACATGTACATGTTGTGTAGGTAAATTTATTGTAATATTCACCCACCTTGTATTTGTCCACCCAGTGACCAACACTGACCTGTTTACTACATCCATGAGGATGTGATACTATAAAGTTCAACTTGTCCACATCTCGAGATTCTCTGTATTTGTTGTAGACTTTCTCCCAGACATCATCAAAATGTCTCCACAACTTGTCCAGTTTATCTCCCAGATTTTTGTCATATGTCACACATTTCAACAAACACATGTCTCTCTCAATGTTTACATCAACAACACTGACCTGATCAACACTGACCACTGGACTGTCTTCTCTATCATAAAACAATCTCAAGGACGTGTGGCTGGCCTCAATGTCATCAAACACCACATGTGTGGCTGTGTACACATTAAACTCCCACCACACGTTGCTGGCTGTGTCTGAATGTTGACATTTTGTACACCAACATGTTGTGTAGTTCTTCCTATATTTATCTCCAGCTATATCTTCACCATATCCATCTGTAAACTTGTTCACTCTGTCACTCACCCTCCCACTTCCTGTTCTCAAGTTTGTTTTGTCTCTCATGTTGTAAAATGGATATGAAACTTTTGTGTCTGGCCAAAACTCTGGTCTGCATGGACTGGTCATTTTAACATTAACTCTGACTGTCAGATCAGCTGAAGCTTTGATGTATTCATACAGATCATTGTCACGATGACCTTCTGGTAGATGTTTTAATGTGAATGTATCAACAGGTAAAAACTGTCTATGACCTGGATTCTTCTTACAGCTAATAAGATGTTTGTGTAGATCAGCTTCTCCACCTTCTGACACCTGAGTTTCATGATCACCTGGAACAGAAAAATCAACTTACAATTGTAAAGGAATAAATATTTCAACATGCTATTTCAACTGCTAAACATTAAAATATCAAAGATGTAAACTCCACATATTATGTCTGTTATATTACCACAATGAAAACAATATTAATAAATTGTGTTTGATTTTACCATAAAGCTGTCTGTCCATTGTGTGAGTTTCACAGTCCACCATTTGACTTTAGACCTTTAAATCTGAAATAAACAATTAACTATAGATATAAATAATATTATAGTTTATTACTGAAAATATCTCAATTCAACCTAGTTAACCTAAATGAATATATCTCAAAATCAAGTTAAATTAAATATTTGAATGAAAACTTCTCCTTCCAACAATGTAGAAATCAACACACTATTCTTGTATTTAAAACATTTACTATTAAATAAAAAGTCTTTATTTGTTTATTTGATTTTTCCAATTTCTGACATCGCCTGGAAATGTGTAAAATAAAACACAAAATATAACAAGTGTTTTATTTAAAAAGAAATCAGATTACAAAATTAAAATGCTCAGTTTTATATTACACCAATGATGCATTTTTGTTAACAAAATATATTTTACCTCATAGAGTATCTTTACTATTTTCACTCAAACTGTATACCAGGTGACTTGAATCTATTAAAAAAAAACACATCAATATCAGGTTTTTATCCAACTGTATAGGCCTACATTTAAAAAAAAAATTAGTAAATATATATATATATATTTATCATTGTCAGTAATATTGAGTAATGGCAGGGTATCTTATTTAAAGTTAAAGACAAATATAATATTTAAAAGCTTTTTTTACAATATAAATTCTTGTCTACTTGGTTATTGACATTTTAAAGAAATAATTTGACAGAATTTCTTAAAACAAGTTTTGGTATTTTAAACACTCAAAAAAAATTTTTGTAGGAATTGAATAAAGTTTAGAGCAACATTTTAAGCTAAAAAGTATTTAAATTTTAAACCGCAATAGTTTAACCAAAGCAACAAATTCAAACTTTAGAAAGTATTTTTGATTTTCAGATCTATTTAAAATAAGACGCGTCAAAAAGGCTTTATTTGCATGCAATAAAAGGGTACATTTATCTTAAAGCAATGTGATACACAACATTTTTTGCAGTTCCTCTCTCCCTCTCTCTGTCTCTCTGTCTCTCTCTCTCTCTCTCTTTCTCTCTCTGTCCCTCCCTCTTTCTCTCTCTTTCCCCTACCTCCCTCTTTCCCTCTCTCTCTACCTCCCTCTTTCTCTCTCTTTCCCCTCCCTCTTTCCCTTCCTCCCACATCTCTCCCTCCCTCCCTCTCTCCCTCCCTCCCTCTTTGCCTACCTCCCTCCCTCTTTCCCCCTCTCTCTCTCCATCCCTCCCCCTCTCTGTCCCTCCCTCCCTCCCTCCCCCTCTCTTTCTCTCAGGCATGACTGTAGCAAAAGATGACTTCCTATGGATGAAGGAATGGAATGTAATAATGTAGTAAGTAATTTGATACTTGGTTCCCCGTACCGATCATATTTATAGTAAGTTAGCTATGTGGGAGAGAAGCTCGTAAAACCATAAATCGGGGTAAACGTTTGCCAATTTTCATGTCTTTGATATTCAAAATAATTAATTACAATTAAAGTACTCATTGAGATGGAACAAAACCTGTTTAAGAACATTCCCCATGTAATTGTGTGTACGTGTCACAAATTTCACGTTATTTGGGTGTCTTGATCTTGAGTTTTAAGGGAACAGACAGACAGACAGCAAATGCGTCTTATAAGTATAGAGAAGTATTACCATCTACCGAATGACGGCAAATGTAATTTTTAAAGAAAATACAATTATTTATTATCTTTTCATAAATTACTTTTTGTTTATTGAGTTTTCCGTTTTCGGTTTTAGTTTCATATTCATCATCATTTATGATACTTTTCAGTAATTTTCTGATCTAATTTCACTATTAAATTTGTAAACAAACTGACATTACGAATCAGTTGACGACAGAAGTGCTCAATATTCATTATTATTTTTTTTTAATATATTATTTTTTAATAATATCGATTAAATACTTGCTACAGAATTACTATATTCTATTATTGAATTAAGGGGGTAAAATTTGTCTCTCGGTCATATTTTGTTCTGCCCCTCCTTAAATATTCAAGGGGGGGGGGCAGCGCCCCCCCCCCTTGAATTTTGGCTTGCACACACCCCCCCCCCCTAAAATATTTCTTTCCGCCGCCGGTGTTATGGTTAGGGATAGGGTTAGGGTGTGGAGCAATATCTTTAGCTGGTACCCGAAAAAAAAAATACGGGTTCGGTCGGACCGAACCGAAGCCACTGCGTATTGTAAACCATAATTTAATCAACTTAATTTAATGCATTCATCTTAAGTTTTATCAAATTATTATTTTTTTATTTTTTATATGTTATTAAAATATGTCAGATTTGAGATGAATTAAGTAATAATTATAAAACTGACTGGATTATATAAAACACCCGCTAATAGATCTCAAGTCACCTGGTATGCAGTTTGAGTGAAAATAGTAAAGATACTCTATGAGGTAAAATATATTTTGTTAACAAATATGCATCATTGGTGTAATATAAAACTGAGCATTTTAATTTTGTAATCTGATTTCTTTTTAAATAAAACACTTGTTATATTTTGTGTTTTATTTTACACATTTCCAGGCGATGTCAGAAATTGGAAAAATTAAATAAACAAATAAAGACTTGTAGCTAAAAAACTGAGTACATTAGACTAATGTCCGTAGTTACACTATTATTAGCTAGTCTAACTACACTCATACCTCGCTATACGGCCGCTCGTTATACGGCATTTCGCTATAACGGCCTTCATCATTTATGGCACGTTTTCGATATACGGCCTAAAATGTTTCGCTATAACGGCCAAAAAAAAAAAACACTTTTGTTCAGAAGTGAAAAAATTTTGATTATTTTGTATAATGCACCAGGGCATCCTACCTAATTTATCCGAACTATCTGAAGATGTTATGATTGAGTACCTTCCGAAAAATACAACAGCACTGATCCAACCAATGGAAAAGGGCGTAATAGTCACTTTTTAGGCACATTACCTACACCGAACTTTCCGTAAACTCAGCATAAGGGAAACCGATGGTGAATCTTCAATTTTGGAAAAACTATAACATCAAGGAAACTGTTGACAGCATCAGTGAATGATGGGAGGAATTAAAATTGACAACAATGAACCATGGATGGAAAAAAATATGGCCAGAATGTGTAAAAAGTACTGTTGCAGACAGAAGCGTTCCTAGGGTGGGGGAGGGGGTCCAAATTCAAAAGCCCTCCCCGGTCTTAGCCTGAGGCCCCCCCCCCCAAATTTTTTTTACATTAAATAGAAAGTACATTATCTTATGTCATGTTGTCGAATGTCAAAATGCAGGGGCCTCCAAAGAGGGGCCCTAAAACCCCTAAGTTCGGCACTGAATACAGAAGTTAATTTTATTCCTGAAATTAGGCAAAATATTTTGGAAGGTTTGAACGAACGTGATGTGCTTGCTCTACTTGAAGCTGATGGGGAACCTCCTCCTTGAAAACGATCCTGAAGTCAGACGTAGCGCACAATTTCTCGAGGAATTAACTCAACCATTAGCTGTTATAACTCATTGAAGAACGAAATAAACAAGAAGGCAAGATAAACAACGTTGGACAATTTTTGCAAGCCACGTTCATCCTTACCAGCGGAAAATGATGACGTCATTGATCTGCAGGTTTCCATTTCGTCATTGTCTTCATTTAAAAAAAAATAAACAGATTCATATTTTATGTAACATGACATGGTTTTTTTTTTTGTTTATAGACTATTGTTGATTGTTGGAGTTGTTATTATTTTATTTACAAATGTATGCAGCTTTAATTTAAATGAAATAAAAAGAGAAAATACATTTTGAATCATAAACCATGTTACATATTTGAACAACTTGGAACCGATCTCGTTGAATTTGTATGGATTTGTACTAGAATAATTGATTCATTATACGGCTTTTCGCTTAGCGGCCAAATTTCGTGGAACGTATCTAGGCCGTAAAGCGAGGTATGGGTGTATATTGCTTTTTTTTCTAAATGATAAGTAAGGTCATATAACTAAAAAGAAAAGTGCTCGCATTGAAGTAGGTTTAATAGTTCTATAAATAGTACGGTACTTTCCATATGAAAATATTCGGGAATTCCACAAAACACTACCAATATGTAATATTTATTTATACACTATAGGCCTACTAGCTATGGCGACGCACAACAAAAGGGCAATTAGAGCCAGTTTTAAGATATACGGGCCTGAATATGAACTTTTATTGCTGGATCACACACCTCCCGACTACCCTTTACCTATCGTTATGTACTAATGTACTATCTGACGCTTTTGAAAAAAGAATAAATTAAATTTTGAAATGGCCTAATATGTCTATCAATCTATGTATTCTGTCATATATTTATGTCATTTAGCTATCAAAAACTGATACAATATATTTTAAGATATGAAATATGATAACAGATTATGGTGAACTTAGCATGACGATATGATCTAATAAAACCAATTCCTTTTAATACCCCAGAACAATTTACACATTTCTTAATTAATTTATCATTGGCTTTTTTAAGCTTTGATAATTTTTTTAATCAAACAAATACTATTTTTTATTAGACTTAAGTTGACTTTCGACAATTTGACTTAATGTTACACAATGACACTCGAGCTGTCTTGTTACTGTCTCGTTACTGTTGAAGCCATAAGACGTAGATCAATACATAGTGATGAAATGTTTTACATAAAGTAATAAAACAAACTATTTTAATTACTGTAACTTTTTTAAAGTTTCTGTGTATATTTTTTCGTTATGACTAAAAATATTTTACAAAATTCACTGTTTTGAGAATAAATATTACACTCATTATTGTTTTGAGAATAGACACTACACTCATTATTGTTTTGAAAATAAATATTACACTCATTATTGTTTTGAAAATAAATATTACACTCATTATTGTTTTGAGAATAGATATTTCACTCATTATTGTTTTGAGAATAGATATTGCACTCATTATTGTTTTGAGAATAGATATTACACTCATTATTGTTTTGAGAATAGATATTACACTCATTATTGTTTTGAGAATATATGTTACTCTCATTATTGTTTAAAGAATATATATTACTCTCATTATTGTTTTGAGAATAGATATTGCACTCATTATTGTTTTGAGAATAGATATTACACTCATTATTGTTTTGAGAATAGATATTACACTCATTATTGTTTTGAGAATATATGTTACTCTCATTATTGTTTAAAGAATATATATTACACTCATTATTGTTTTGAGAATAGATATTACACTCATTATTGTTTTGAGAATAGATATTACACTCATTATTGTTTTGAGAATAGATATTACACTCATTATTGTTTTGAGAATATATGTTACTCTCATTATTGTTTTGAGAATAAATATTACACTCATTATTGCCACTTATCTTAAAAACACAAACATTTATTAATTTCAAATCTTCTAAATAAAAATTACGTGTAAATTTACTTTCAATATAGTGACTTAATATAGCCTACAGACACAATGTCACCCATTAATTACTACTACTGTCTAGAAAATTTACTTCTAGTATTACTTTCAAAACAGCGCCTTGATTTACTAACACAATATTTAACTACATGTAATTACTACTGCTGTTTGTAATACTTACATATAGTGGTATCTTCAATTTAGCGTCTTGATTTACTAACACAATATTTGACTACATGTAATTACTACTGCTGTTTGTAATACTTACATGTTGTGGTATTTTCGATATAGCGTCTTGATTTACTAACACAATATTTGACTACATGTAATTACTACTGCTGTTTGTAATACTTACATGTTGTGGTATCTTCGATATAGCAACTTGTACAAGCCGAGTGTTAGTTTCAGTCACAAGGTCCACCTTGACAATCTCTCTAATCTGCCTAAAACCGATATTAATAATGATTATGTAGGCCATTATTTAAAGCTATAAAAATAAAAGAGGTGATTGACATATCCACATGTAACAATGTGACTTATACATAAGAGCTGATTGAATCACTCCGTGTAGCAATGTAACTTATACATAAGAGGTGATTGAATCACTCCTTTGTAGCAATGTAACTTATGCATAAGAGCTGATTGAATCACTCCTTTGTAGCAATGTAACTTATGCATAAGAGCTGATTGAATCACTCCGTGTAGCAATGTAACTTATGCATAAGAGCTGATTGAATCACTCCGTGTAGCAATGTAACTTATACATAAGAGCTGATTGAATCACTCCTTTGTAGCAATGTAACTTATACATAAGAGCTGATTGAATAACTCCATTTAACAATGTAACTTATACATAAGAGCTGATTGAATCACTCCTTTGTAGCAATGTAACTTATGCATAAGAGCTGATTGAATCACTCCGTGTAGCAATGTAACTTATGCATAAGAGCTGATTGAATCACTCCGTGTAGCAATGTAACTTATGCATAAGAGGTGATTGAATCACTCCGTGTAGCAATGTAACTTATACATAAGAGCTGATTGAATCACTCCATGTAGCATTGTAACTTATACATAAGAGGTGATTGAATCACTCCGTGTAGCAATGTAACTTATACATAAGAGCTGATTGAATCACTCCGTGTAACAATGTAACTTATACATAAGAGCTGATTGAATCACTCCGTGTAGCAATGTAACTTTTATAAAAGATAATTTGCTGCATTGAAAAACAATAAATCATCCAAATGGCGTCACTATGGTTGGTGTCACCCGGTGATAAAAATTTAGGGTGTGCCCCTCCCCCTCAAGACTTCTAGTGTGAACAATGGAACTTGTTTCGAATTTTCCTACACTAGACCTTGTGGAACCGGATATAGGCCTAAATATTTGTGAAATACGTCCAATTGATCCAAGAGTTGATGCATTTCACTTATATAAGATTAAGAACAACTTAAACAATATTATTTTACCAGAAAACATTTAAGAGCTACTACAGCTCATTGGCGTAACTAGGGTGGGGTCCAAATTCGAACGTCCACCGGGCCCCCGCATTAGGGGGGCCCCCAAACGAGTTTCCAAAATTTTTATTTTAACACTAAATATTAATTACTAAATGTACCCACCACGCGCTGCCTTGACTAAGCCTACTGTAACGACCACAAGTCGGTAATGCTTTTATAACACACTTTGGAATGGCTGGAAATGCGCAATAGGTACTCTGTTATTACAATGTCGGTCACGTTTAAAGAGAGTTTGTATTTTTAGGGGACACATACTTGTTAAAAGTTAGATGACCTAGTTAGGCTGGAATTAAAAGCAAGGCTAAGTGCCCGTGTATTTTTGAGAGAAAAATGTTGTGATAAGCTAATTGTCTACTGTCTGATTTCGTATATATGGCGCCGAACCTCCACATGGGTTTGATTAATGTTACAAAGAATCAGTGTCCCAAAGTCTATAGTTTGAGTATTGTATTTACAAGAATATAGGTTAAACATTGTATTTTCCAGAATGTGGATCATTGGGTCAGGAATGAGTTAAATAATTAAGGGGAGAAAAGAGGACAACAGAGAAGTACAGACATACAGTTCGACAAAAATAGGCAGCACACAGGATAGAGTAGTGATGTTTCAGTGAATATGGATCTTGCAGTGTATAGTTTCATTCTAATTATATTTTAAAATTATATTTTGTGTAATCGTCAAATAAAGTATATGAATCGGACTTGGCAGTTTATATCATTTAATTGTGATATATGTGAGTGCACGCTTAGATAAAGTGCCAATCACTACGAGAGAAGAGAAGACAGAGATCATCACAAGAACTCACAATGGTATAACTAATAATACAAGTAGTTATCACACCTACTTTAATGTAACAGTAAGAATTGAGAACAATTTCGTTTCTAATTCAGCTTATTAATTTACTGTATTTTGTGTGTAAATTTCAAGGCAATTGGTGAAGAACTTTCAAAGATTAGCTAGGCGTGAATCCTATTTATATTTTTATTCACGTTGTTATATAAGTTAGTGCAGTAGTGTCACTCGTGGGGTGCGGGCCGTACCGGGTGACACCAACATAGAGGTGACACCAAAATGAACAATTCTAAATTTCATACCAGAAAGAACTCGGTTTTATAACCGATCATAGTCAAAAACATGATCAGCAGCACAGGGTGCCAGCACACAGAGCGTCTGTAGCTTAGATAAATGAATTTAATTCAAAGCTGCTCGGATCAATCTGGAGTTTTTTGCAAACGCGCTAAAAAAAAGGGACGGATGTAGTCACGTGGTTGTATGAAATAGGAGACGTAATTTATAAACTCAGTTTAATTACAGTAACATACAATAAACTCTGTTGAATTAAAGTAATATACATATTTCTGAAATACAGTCAGTAATAATATCGTTTTTATCGCTGAAATAAAGCCAAGACCTTTTAGTGCAGGAAAATTCGAAATATGTACCATTGTTCATGATGGAAGTTTTGGGGGAGAATTTTGAAATTAAGAGTAATTCATTGGTTATTTTGAAATTGTGCAGACAGATGCACAACGTTATGAAGAACTTGATCTAAAAACTCTTTAAGAGATTGGACTAGACTTTAATCAGAGCACAGGTCAAACCTATGATAACGCAGCCACAGTAAGGTCCCGTTGGTCTGGCCTGCAGAAACGTCTCTTAGACATAAATTCTGAACTGTAATAACCACTCTCTCAACTTGGCAGCGCTTCATTCTGCTGAGATAGATCTAGCAATTTTCACCTTTTTTGGAACTGTTCATGAATTGCTCAACTTTTTTTCCAATTCACCCCAGAGTTAGAACAAACTGAAAGAAACTGGAGCCGGGAATCTAAAAAAGGAGAGTAGTACAAGGTGATCCTCAAGAGAAGAAGCTGCGTCGTCAGTTTCCTTGGCTTTGTCCCCTCATCCACTGGTTTTCCGAAAAGACTCTTCCTTGGTAACTTTAACGAAAGCAAGAGTTGAAAATGTAAGCATCAGTGAAGACTCGTGCACACTGGGTTTTATGACGTGTGATGCAGCTCTGGCCAATAAGCTGACATCATATTTAAAACGTGCCCGTAATCTTTTAGCGACCATCCAGGAGGTTTACAGGAGTTCTAGAGATGTACTCAAGCTTACATTTATATTGTTGCATCCTCACGGGTGTTCTAAACAGGTCAGTGTCGGTCAGTGGACGGAGAAAAAGATGGACGAAGAGTTCAAATATCTGCATAGATTCATCTACACGGCATGTACTTGCTCTTGTAGCAGTGGGGCTCAAATTATTATCATTGGCTACAGTGGATCACATTGGAGATTCCGACATGTCCACAGTGGAACTTTGAATCACAGGTTAAATTACAGCGGTGTTGGTTACACCTTATTTTATTAAGTGTTAATTGTTTTATTCATTTGGGTATGCTTTTGTAATGGTGGCTATGCATTCTTCGTTAATTTTATCCTTTGTAACGGATAGTTAATTTAACTTTTTTTTTTAGATTTAAGAACATTTTTCTTAATATTAAGTCCAGATCTTAGCCTACAAACATCACTGTTACCTAAATATGATTGTAAAAATAAGCGAAAATTCAAAAATAAAATGCTGATTATGTTTTGCAACACACAAATGAAAAAACAATTGGAGTGTAATAAAGATGTATTACATTATGCATTATATAAGAATTTAACAAAGTTAACATTATTGTTATGTAAACTAACATTCATATTTTTTTGTTTATTTGTAAACAGTCATGAATTACTTACTTTTTGTATTATTTGATGGTAAGTAGAGATTTACATCAGACTAAACAATTGAACAAAAAGTCATTGTAAAAAGATAAAAAAAATGTCAGCTCTCTTAGATAAATCTAAATTGTAGGAATTCTTTTCCTTCTGTCTTTGGTTGGACAGCCCATGTGGGTCTCCGGCCTGCAATACTACTCATCTTTAGAGCCCATGTATGGCTCTGACCTGCCGCACTACTCTCTACAGTCAATATACGGCTCCTACCAACCGTACTACTCTCTATACTCCATGTAGGATTTTGGCCTTCTGTACTGTTTATCTCTACAGCCGATATATGGCTCTGGCCTGCCGTACCGTTTTCTACAGCCCATGTATGGCTCTGGCCTGCCGTACCATTCTCTACAGCCCATGTATGGCTCTGGCCTGCCGTACTATTCTCTACAGCCCATGTATAAGCTAGGTCAAATGAAACGTTTTGAGGCGTACTTTTTAGTACATTTTAATACAAGTCTAGAAAGTTTTCTTTTTATATTTATTTGTTTTATGCTTGTTTTTGTTAATTTAGTTAATACAATAAATAAGTCGATACCCACCAGTGGGACGTTAGTTAATACAATAAATAAGTCGATACCCAACAGTGGGACGTTAGATAATATAATAAATAAGTCGATACCCAACAGTGGGACGTTAGATAATATAATAAATAAATCGATACTTATCAGTGGGACGTTAGATAATATAATAAATAAATCGATACTTACCAGTGGGACGTAAGATAATATAATAAATAAGTCAATACCCACCAGTAGGACGTTAGATTATATGGATTGGGTCGCCATAAATTTTAATAATTCATTTACAGGAAATAAATGTTTATAATTTTTTGTTCCCTTTTTTATTTCTATATACTTGTGTCACAATAACACCAAACCGGATACATTGCAAATGATTGAGAGCATCCGATCGATATCATTGTCATATGACGCCAAAATTTTATCAAATGTATCTTCAATATAATAATTTGATCGATGTCTGCTGTGAGAGGGAGAGAGACTGTCTGTCTCAGACTTGCTTACCAATGATACTATTGTTTTATCTCTGACAGATTCTGACTTCTTCAAGATCACAATCAATGATGTCCTCAGGGTCGATAATCTACCCTTTTCACCAGCTACAAATATTAAGCATTTTGTCCCTTGATACATATGGCGAAACATGAGATACCTTGACACTAAGCAAAACTAGCTAATTTTAAGATTTACTTAAAATATTAAGTGTTGTTGAGAAAATCGGAGTCATTTGTACGCATGCTAATAAATACACTCAGAAATATTATGAAACTAGCTGTACCCTGAAACTAGTTGTACCCCGCAAAACCTTTGCATAGAGATAAACCATAGCTCAACTTGTGTATGATTACTGTCAATTTAATGTTATTTTAATGTTTTTTATTTAACGCTATGTGAACTTTGTTTTAAAACATTTTTCGAACCGAGACGCCTTCAAGTAGCCATTAATATTTCAACAGGTTAATAGTATTCTTACTTTCGATCTTCAGCAGACAGACTTGAGACGGAACATGTCTATATAGATGAACTAAAATGGATTTGACAATAAAATCTGTTAATGGTTTACCCAGATAAAGTTATCAAAGAAACAAGGAAACCATGAAACAAAAAAAAATAAATATTCATTTGATAAAATGAAATCCGTAAACTTTCAAACCATATTGGGCGTAAAGATTATAGCTGATATAGCTATATACTATATATTATTATATATATGACTATATATTACTGTATATAGCTATATAAGTCTATATATAAGCGTACAGTTGTGATACCCCGCAAAACAAAAGCAATCCGATTCAGTGGCGAGTTCTTAATGAACTGTTGAGAGCGTTTGTGTGATTTTCCAAAAGATTCTTTGTGGAATCGTGTAGGTCAGTGGTACCCAACCCCCCCACCGGCCGCGGACAGGTACTGGTCCGTGGACAGGCCCGTAGCGTGCGGGGGGCCAATGGGCCGGGCCCCCTGCGTTTTGTCTGCCCCTGCTAATTTGTTCTACTTAGTAAAATGTATTACCTGCCCTCCCCCCCCCCCGCTATTGCCTGGCCCCTGCTGTAGAATGCCTGGCCCCTGCTGTAGAATGCCTGGCCCCTTCTGTAGAATGCCTGGCCCCTGCTGTAGAATGCCTGGCCCCTGCTGTAGAATGCCTGGCCCCTGCTGTATAATGCCTGGCCTTTGCTGTAGAATGCATGGCCCCTGCTGTAGAATGCCTGGCCTTTGCTGTAGAATGCCTGGCCCCTGCAGTAGAATGCCTGGCCCATGCTGTAGAATGCCTGGCTCCTGCAGTAGAATGCCTGGCCCCTGCTGTAGAATGCCTGGCCCCCTCCTGTAGAATGCCTGGCCCCTCCTGTAGAATGCCTGGCCCCCTCCTGTAGAAATTTTCACGCTACGGGGCTGTCTGTGGAACAAACGGTACTGGGCCGTCCGAGAAACATTAAATTATTAACTGTGGTGTATTTTTCTCGGGATAGTGTGACTTCCTAGGACGAGAGGTTAAAACCGGGGGCTGAGCGGCAGTGGCATTGTAAATCAAAACAATCTAAAATATAAATAGTCAACGCCCCCCCTCCCCCGGGCCGTGGTGAAATTATTAAACGTCGACCGGTTCGAGGCGAGAGAAAGGTTGGGGATCACTCGTGTTGCCAGGCTGCTGTGAAAAATAGAAATCGTTAATATTTATTTTTTCACGCGTATAATTAGGGTCATCTTATACTCTAGGTATAACACTTACCTACAGGGGTCTAAAAAAGTCTAAAAATAAAAAATATTTACATGAATGTGGCGTAATTACTAGCGTGGAGGCCCCAAGCCGTTTTTTAATGTTAATGGGCCTCAGGCCAAACTTATAAAAGACGAGCCTGCCTGTGAATATATCAAAGAGCAACCTGTTAGCGGTTAGAAATATACAACAAGCAAAAACTTTTAATTTCAAAGCAGGGCTAAAAAACAACTATATATAAGCTCCTTTTAATTGCAATCATTTCTTGTGTGAATTACTCTAAGCTTTTTAAATGCAATTATTGTATGTGTGAAATTCTGTAAGCTTTTTAAGTTCAATTATTGTTTGAGTGAATTACTGTTAGTTTTTTTAATGCAATTATTGTATGTGTGAAATTCTGTAAGCTTCTTTAAATGCCACTATTGTGTGTGTTAATTACTGCAAGCTTCTTGAAATACAATTATTGATTGTGGGAATTACTGTAATGTTATTTTTAAAAGAAATTTACGTTTGTTTCTGCAGCCTAACCACAAAATTTACATTCAATTTATTTTAATTTAATTTTACATTTAAAAAGAATCTCACTTTTGAAGCTAAGATGCTGATAAGTTCGTACTTGGGAACTAATATGTTAAGTTAGTAGGCTACTTGGGAGCTAAAATGTTGTTAATATATACTTGGGAGCTAGTAAAAGTTATGGTATGATCCATCAATAATGTCAAAGATATTGTAACTGTTTGTTTTAATTTGCGATTGATTGTAATGTTTGTTCTCATTATGGTGTGGGACTTCCCGATTGCTTACACTCAGCTGACCTAATTAGATAACAGTTCAATTGACAAGCTTGACGTTTTTATGCAATGAGCTGGCAAACATATAGGAATCAATAGTTTAGAACAAAAACAAAACAAGTAGCACCCCGTAACTACATTAAAGACTATATGATAAAACATGGCGGCTTAATATAGTGCCTGCTGTATTAATGTAGTGTTTGTTGTATTGGTGTAGTGTTGTTTGTTGTATTAGTGTAGTGTTTATTGTATTAGTGTAGTGTTTGTTGTAGTAGTGTAGTGTTTGTTGTATTAGTGTAGTGTTTGTTGTATTAGTGTAGTGTTAGTTTTATTAGTGTAGTGTTTTTTGTAATAGTGTATAGAAATTTAGATATAAGAGAATCCGAAGTAGTTTTCACATATTTCCTAAAATAATAAAATACATCATTTCTTAAAAGATGTAAACAGATTTGATTTGATGATACCGTAGTCACAATCAGTCTTTTAGGTTCAGATTATCTTTTGTCATTAAAAGAAATGATTAAAATAAGCCACTGGTAATTATAATTTCTTCGTGTCACATTAAATGCAGAACTTCCATTGACATAAAGACAAAATAACAACACAATAATGACATCATAATTTGTCTCCCATTTGCAGGGCTGGATTTAGACTTGATAAGGCCCTAAGCTATTTGAGATATTGGGCCCTTTTAAAGCCTACATATTATAAGTCGGTGCTTAATACTTAGATATATACGACAGACGCTCCATCTGACAACTTTTGGGGTCCCAAGAAAGTGGCCAGGGGCCCTGAGCTAACGCCTCTGTTACGTATTCGTAAATCCTGCACTGCCCATTAGAATGACTACTTACAATCCACCTAATGTTAAGTTAAAATCTATAGGAAGAAACGTTTTCACACCACATTATCTTTTACACTCAGAGGTTTATGTTATAAATATCTGTGTTTAATGTGTATAATGGGTATAATGTGTATAATGTGTTTTTTTTTTTTTTGTAATTTTATTTTTCTTCACTGCAGGCTAAACTCATGTTTTGGTGTCGAATAACTGTAATGGTTTATGGTCCAGTTTTGAACTTTCATTGTAATTGTCAATAGCTAAGAAGATAGCAAAGTTTGATTACTCAAGTGGTATGATAACAGTCACTAGATGATTCATTAAAAACTTGTTGAAACAAAGGCCGAATGAAAGTTACTGAAGGCCAGGCCCGGCTTTGTGTCGATTTGACAGATTGCTTCAAAGTGGGTACCACGCCTGGCAGGGGCCCCGCAATATACATTTAGCATATCACTATCCGTCATGGCTCTTGTCACAGGCTAGAAGAGGGGCCTCACAAGCATCCTTTATATTGGGCCCCGCAATTCGTTAGACCGGCCCTACTGAAGACCTAAGTCTTATTACCAAAGAAGGCCTAATATTGCGAACAAAATAATAAAACATATCACAATTGTGGAATAAATTGTGAGAATTGACAATTTAGAAGGTATTATTTAATGTGTGTATCTGTGCTTAAGGGAATATTTTGTTGCGTATGAGTAGCTGCCACTTCCGTTGCTCCATAGTACGGCTCCTGAGTACACATAGCCATTAGTTGAGATTTAATATCTCATTAGCTGTACCCTGCCAAACTTTTGCATAGAGCTATATCCCCTTAGCAGTGGCGCAACCAACAAAAAATGCTTGGGGGGGGGGGCTCACATATAGAAAAAAAATGCTGGGGGGGGGGCTCACATATAGAAAAAAGACAATTTGACAGTCTTTTTAGTAACATTATATAGTAAAATATGTATTGATGATTTGTTCTGGGGGGGGGGGTCAAGCCCCCTGCCCCCCCCGGTTGCGCCACTGCCCCTTAGGCTTGATCGGTAGGATATGTTTTTTTTTTGGTTTCGGGCAGATCCGATTTTTACATGATTGTATTTTAAACTGGAATACTGTTGTATTAATTCTTTACTTTCGATTTAACGCAGAACCCAAATCGCTATTATTGTATTAGATATGTGGGATGCATTTCAATTATAAAGTTTGGCACCTGTATAGCACAAACAATAACATGTTTAGCCCTAAAACATACAAAGTCCAGGTTTTTTTTTATTTATAGACCTATTTATAAACTTCAAGATAAATAAATCACACCCAAAAGCTAACAACAAAAAAAACACACTTCCAAGTCTTTTTTTTTTCATCTGTCCATAAAAAGTTCTTTATAGTAGCTTAAAGCAATCTGGATTTAAATTTAAAAAATAACATGATACCTATTCAATCATACGTATTTCACTTTCTACCATTTATTTACAATTTATGACATAGCTAAAAAAAAAAGCCTCATGGAGATAACCTATGAAGCTATTGATGTCTTTATGTCTACCATCACTATTGATATATATATATATATATATATATATATATATATATATATATATATATATATATATATATTAGCTCCATAGCTTTGTTTATTTAACTAAACCCGGATCTACAGATCAAATACGTTATAAATAAACATATTTTGAAATCTGTTACATGTTACATGTTATTGAGCTATGTAGCTGATAAATAAATGTGATCCAGTGTGCGAAGTCAATGTAATCTTTCTTCCTCCCCCCCCCCCCCCGGTCCATAGCCGGAAACGCAATAGACCATTTGAAGATGTAAAGGGGGACTTTATCCATGACCTAAAATATCTCTTGGTACTCACCACAGATCGAACCAGGAACCTTTAGGTCGACAGTAAAACGCTTTACCTAACGACCGTCCTTCTCCCGAAGGACGGTTTTGTGTGTGTGTGTGTGAAGTCCATCTAAGGATGAGATGAGATCTCTTAGATTTTATGAACCACTAATGGGACGGTTTTTTTTTATGGTGCCCTTCTTTCATCTCCACCATAACCAATAGAGCAATGGCCATCGAGGCACCACGGGAGATATATCGGGAACTTGAGCCAAGACTTGAAAATGTCCCTTGGTCCTCACCGGAGATCGAACCAGGTACCACTAGGTCGACAGTCTAGCACTTTCCCGCACGGTTTTGTAGAGCCCTTCACTCATTCCCACCACAGCCGATAGTTCCATTGCTATGGATACACCACATAAAAAACATAGGGAAACATAGACAGTTGACTGGACAAGTAAGAGGAAGTAAATACTGTAAGTACTATTTATAGAAATCTTATGGACTTAAAAAAAACCTGAGCACCATCCATAACCCTTTAATGTGCTACATTAGCCCCTGGCAAGTTGATGGTTTGTACTCAACAATAATAGCACAATCTTGTTGTTTGATAACAAAAGACGCCTGCGGCTATTGATGTTTTTAAAGTCATTCGCATTATTAGCACAGTTCCAGAATAATGAGATACATGCCACAACAATTAATTCGACATTACATCACCGTACCCCGCCCTCTTTTTGCCTGTCTAGCTGTAAACATTATCGATAAATGTTACAGAACTAAAAAAGAAACTTCTAGGAAATGAATGTTTAAACTGAAACTGGTATATAATTCATAGTACCACAATAGTACCACAATAGATTATGTCGTGTTACCAGTCGGAGAGTTTGGACGTCTAAAACAGGGAATGGAACAAAACATATGAAATACTTTTTTTTACAAAAAGGTAAATTTATATTCAGTTATATAAACATTAAATCTCTATTAGATTCATTTTTTTTCAACAAATTTATGTATATATGTTTGTGTGTTTATTTGTGTTTATAGGTAAACGCAGAGCAGTTTTCAATATATAGGTAAGCTCGTCGACGGTTTTGGAACCCCTCCGATAGGGGACTTTTTATTCGAAGATCAACCCTTTCGTTGTTTTTTTTTTTAAGCTATGGGCGAATTTCAAATTCAGTTAGACCTACATTGTTAAGTGTCAACTGCATTACAATTAAGGATAATATATGAAATTATCTCTGGGCCAGGCTTCAAAAGACAAAAGTTGGAGGTGGGAGGGGGATCAGAGGTGCCCCATTTATCAAAGAATAGTAGGGCCCTTAGATGTGTTCACGTGATAAAGAAACCACTTCCTTCATTTTGGATCATTAACTCCGATCAAGCATATCTAAATATTATTTGTAATACGACAGCCATTTATATACGTTGAAATCTATATTTGTCTATGCCTATATCAATTTTCATGAACTTAAAGTCTAAAGCTACAGGCCGCCATAGTTAGACAATAGTTGAGGACTTTTTTTTAAAATACCTGTGCCCATTCTATGATTCGACCTTGATACATTTTTCGCCTAACCTAAGACCCCCCCCCCAAACCCCTGAATATATTTTTTTGCCTTGGGCTCTCAAAAACGTTAGAACGGCTCGGGACAAAAACACGATATTTTATCGATCTCTTCATTGATTATTTTGTAATAAAACATGTCTTTGATAAATCACTGAGGGCTGCTGATAACGAAATCTTGTTTTGTTTTTTATTAAGACCTACAGTCCTACAGACAAATGTTATCAATCATTCTGGATATACCCGTTCACGCTAAATACTTTAAACCTTTAAATACTCCACTTGTATACTTATGTCTTTAGCTCATTTTGTAAAAAAAAAAATTACTAGCAATTTATTTTTCAATAGTCGAGCATGAAGCCTTTGCTACAAAATATTTATTAACAAAGAAAGACAATATGGTGGCCAAGATATAAAATAGTGTTAGACTTTATTTCTTTTCATTCAACATGATACGCTCTATTTTTAGATTTAAAAAAGAAATGTGGTCGGACTTTTGTCAGAAAGAAAATGATATAATCTGATACCTTATACCACAACGGTCCTCAAAATGTTCTCAAACACACTTTACAAATATCAGGTGGATCGAGGCAAAATGTAAATATACAATTAAATTTTGGAGAATCTATATGTGCATAATTATATCTCTTATCAAATAATATAATAGCGATTTGGGCTCTGCGTTAAATCGAAAGTAAAGAATTAATACAACAGTATTCCAGTTTAAAATACAATCATGAAAAAATTGGATCTGCCCGAAACCAAAAAAAAAATAACCTAGCCTACTGATCAAGCATTAGGGGGATATAACTCTATGCAAAGGTTTCGCAGGGTACAGCTAGTGTATATATATATATATATATATATATATATATATATATATATATATATATGTATATATATATATATATATATATATATTCCATTTATAAAGTTTTTATTATCTTTTTTATCGTAGTTTTTCTTAGCATATGGGTAGAAAAAACAAAACATTTTGAAAACCTAAACTGTATTAAAAGCGGGCCAGGGAGTGTAAAAATGTAAGAATCACTGTCTTATATTTCTGTTAGCACCGACAGGTGTTTTTGCCCTGGGTTCAAAAAAACATGACACTGTCTTTGACTAGGGCCTTTATGCTGTTGATGTCAACGAGGGGAAGCTCCTAGCCTGGTAAACATGGTTGCAGTGTCTGTTATGTCCACAGTCAAATGTGTATGCGAAGTTTTGGCTCGTAGGGGAGAAACCCCATAGACTAGTAAACATATGTTTGTGACTTACGTCCACTGATAAAAATGTAAACAATACTTCAGCTATTGGCCTCGGTGAAGGGAAGCTTTGTAATAATTGGTTGAGTGACTTATGTGACTTTTGGTAAATTATGTAAAAAGAATTTGCCAATTGGCAAAAAAATAATATTGCCAAACAAACGGGCGTCAGCATGTTTGATTTAGAGCAACAAAGGTTATGGAAGCGCAAAGTGAAAGCTTTAAACGTAAAAAGAAAAAAAAATTCCATTAAAGAAACGAAGACACAACAATTTGTGAGTAGTGTACAAATGCATTCTTATTTGCGAGTTTTACGTTCTTTGTGTTAATCTATAAAAATAAATAAATATACAATACAAATATATGTGTTTATACAGACGGACAGATGGTTAAACGAACAGACAGACTGATACAGAGATACAGAATTACGAACAAATATGATTGAATGAAATCAGTTCAGCAGTAATTCATTGAGGATGGTGGAAGAATTACTGTTATCACTTGGGCGCAGATAGGCTTCGGCTCGATCTAGTAGTACTTAGTGCATAATAGTAATTAAAGGGAATAACAATCTTGATAAAATAATTTAAATATTCATCACAATGAAAATTAAATGTATTCAAATAAATATTTTAAGCGAAATAGGCCTAAATGATCAACTTATTATTATCTAAAACTAATAAATATTTATCATGTAAAGCTCACCTATCTATTACACAACAAAAAAATAAATTCTTGTATTATGTAAAATCGTATGTGAACAATTATTCTTCAAAGTCTCAATGGATATGATGATTTCCTATATACAACAGCTAAAGTGTCATTAATACTGGAGCATTGATAGGATATATAATTAAAATGTATTTCTTTCTAAAATGTACTGGTCCATAGTATCGGGACAAATCAATACAAATTGGGGTCAGTTAGCACCAGTTTAATTTTTCATTCAATAGTTTATCACCAAGAGTTAGCATTCTTAAAATTTCGTTATCCGCTATACTTTAATGTAGTAGAACTTTCTTCAAAGACACGCGGTTAATAAATAAGTAGATTTAAGCAACAGGAAAAGGTTAAGTCTGAAACTAAACATTGCAAGTGACAACATCTACTGAAAATGGTATACGTTGCCGGTGCCAAGGGTCACAACTTATTCTACTGCAGTCAATCAACGATACATCAGTCACAACTTATTCTACTGCAGTCAATCAACGATACATCAGAGTCACAACTTATTCTACTGCAGTCAATCAACGATACATCAGAGTCACAACTTATTCTACTGCAGTCAATCAACGACACATCAGTCACAACTTATTCTACTGCAGACAATCAACGATACATCAGAGTCACAACTTATTCTACTGCAGACAATCAACGACACATCAGTCACAACTTATTCTACTGCAGACAATCAACGATACATCAGAGTCACAACTTATTCTACTGCAGACAATCAACGATACATCAAAGTCACAACTTATTCTACTGCAGTCAATCAACGACACATCAGAGTCACAACTTATTCTACTGCAGACAATCAACGACACATCAGTCACAACTTATTCTACTGCAGACAATCAACGACACATCAGAGTCACAACTTATTCTACTGCAGACAATCAACGATACATCAGAGTCACAACTTATTCTACTGCAGACAATCAACGACACATCAGTCACAACTTATTCTACTGCAGACAATCAACGATACATCAGTCACAACTTATTCTACAGCAGTCAATCAACGATACATCAGTCACAACTTATTCTACTGCAGACAATCAACGATACATCAGTCACAACTTATTCTACAGCAGTCAATCAACGATACATCAGTCACAACTTATTCTACTGCAGTCAATCAACGACACATCAGTCACAACTTATTCTACTGCAGACAATCAACGATACATCAGAGTCACAACTTATTCTACTGCAGTCAATCAACGATACATCAGAGTCACAACTTATTCTACTGCAATCAATTACTTGAATTACAAATTGTTTTAGTTTATAGCCACATTTGGGTGGGGGGGGGGTATATAATTTGGGCTGATCATAAAGAACAATCTTGTTCACAGTTTTCAGCCGTCATGACGATGAAATTCAAAAATCAATTCTGGACATTGTTCAAATTCTAAATAGTTAAAGTACATACATCTTTTTTTTTTAATTTGTATCAAAGATGGTCTCAAACTAGATTTTTTTTCTCAAACGGTCAAACGGTCTATTGTAAATATGTAGAGAAAAACCTTTCAATATGGACTGATCAAAGTCCAGTAAATCAATATCACAATGTAATTTTATCATCCGTTGCCTTTTATATACTGACCAGCTATCACAAAAGAAAACACTTTAACAAAATTAGCAAAATCCTTTTGAAGATACAAATCACTCTTTAATTAGTACCATCAGAGTATCATCTATAAAACACTGACTACAACAGCTAACTGCCCACGTCTACTCTACTCACTGGGCCTAAGAACGACCTCTCATACCAGGTGTATATCACGACTCTCGCTCAACAACTGGACATCAACTACTGTACACACAGTCCATCTACACACACAGAAACCCACAGATAATACAACTCAGTCTCCAGTTACACATTCGTGCTCTCCCCTGCTCATACATACCATACCGTTATCCAAACTCACAGTGCACACAGTTACTCTGTGACAATCAAATAGTTGCTTTGAATCTCACAGGTAAATATTTAAGACTCATCCGCCTCATGGTAAGGCACAACCATGCAGCTAACTAAACCATCAATAAAATGTATTTTGATAGATTGTTCAAAGTAGTTGAAATCGCATGGAAAGCATATATGTATATAAATCTGCTTAGCTACTTTCTTTAAGTTTTAAGGCGTTCGGATTTCGAATTAGAAGGAGCCATTTTAACCAAAGTTGTTTACGCCACTGCATCAAGTATAGGATTGCCCTGTTTCAGCCTAGTACGCCCCCGCCCCCCCCCACCCCCAATGCGTAAGATCATCTAAGCTTAGAGTCTTATCGGGGGGGGGGGACGGGTCCAAATTTGAAAGCCCCCCAGGCCCCCAGCTTGAGGGGCCCCCAAATTTTTTTTTACATTAAATATTAAGTAGGCTACATTATCTCATGTCATGGTGCCGAATGTCAACATGCAGGAGCCCCCAAAGTGGCCAAGCACCCCTAGGGTCGGCACTGAGTCTTATTAATAGAGTATTTGCTGTACTTATTTAAAGTTATATTTTATCACTTTTATTGTTCTGTTCTTTTTAAATGATAAAGTTTATTATCTAAACTACATTTGGTGAGTTAAATGTGTTGATAATTATCTTTTTCTATAAAGGCTATTTATTACACCAATGGATCTCGTTTTATTAGAGTCCGGAGGATGCGGACAGCTTGACCTGACAGATCTATCAGAATTAAAAAGAGAATGCCGTTTTCCGAAATTAACAGTAAGTCGCTATGAAGTATAATAATTGTTCTATATTACATGTAAACGTCCGCTCATGTTTTTTTTAACATGGTTTTCAGTTGCCAGTTGGACCCCCACCAATATTAAACTCACTGGAGAGAGAGTGTCAAAGTTATTTGTCCGAGCAATCTTCCCTTCCTATACACAACAGTACACATTTACAACGGTCGGTATTACCTTTTCCCTATACATTCTTAGTCATTTATAAAAATAAAAATAATTCGAAACATGAGGTGCTAGTCTTTCAAATGTTTGTATTTCATTTGAATACTACACTGGCAGTACCAATAATAGGCCTAGTTAGGCCTACTTATTAAGACTTAAGTTATTTAACATAGTCGACATAGAAACAATTAATAATAATGTCAATGAATGTTTTGTTTTCAAGATTTGTTCCCAGACAACATAACTATGACAGACTCTTTGCAATAGAACTATGTAGTTCTGAATCTCTCGTTACTGTATTTAAAGAGCAAATACACAACAATGTTCCCGATTTTATTGAGGTAAATACAGTTACACAGACATAAAAGTTAACTATATATATACTCGATTTGAATTTTTATTGTCAGAAAAGAATGGGCGTGATTTTTAATTTTATGCTCACTATTTGTATTAAGACTAATGATTCAGGTTTTTAGTGACCAGGTGATAACTGACTAGCTTCAGGATATATAGAGGGAAAAAATGCTTATTACAGGTTTTTTTTTTCTATAAACTATCTCAGAATAATTTAAAATTATGTAATATCCTGTTAACTTAAATTTGGATTTTGAAATATTTTCATTTTCCATTTACTATTGGTAAAGAAAGAAAGAAATGTAGCCTAGGTTCCTAACTTCTCAGTGCCATGACCACAAGGCACAACTAATAATCTTTTTTACTTTTTACACTTACAGCACTGAATACATACCTTTACTATGATGCCCTCAACAAAAAAATCTACAAAATTGCTCATTCTTTTTTAATACTTTTGGCAATGATTGAATATGTATAATATATTTTCTTTTATTCAGATTTATATTAAATCTTTCATTAATTTACAAATTTAAGAATTGTCTTTAATATGATATGAATTCTAGCAAAACATCTTTCAGATTTTTCCCAACAATGAGTTCAGTTCAGAACAATGTGTTCTAAGCAGAGGATTAAATTTACTAGGTATTAAATATTTTTTTATTTCTTCAGGAAGGTCTCTGGATTTAAAAAAAAAAACAATGTCATTATATGTGAAATTTTATTACTGTTATTTTAATTTCTAATTATTAGTTTAAAACTTACAGAAGTGACAAAATAACTGATGAAATAGTAAACAACAAAACATAATAAAGAAAGGAATTAGTAAAATTTGATATCAATAATAATGCAAAGTTTTAAGAAGACACAAAATAATAAAGCCAACAACAAAGCAGTCTAGGTTTTTATGTTGCTCATTTTCCACTATTGATCTAATTATAAATAAATATTTAGATGCAAATACTAGCTTTGTATGCATTCTGAATGCATTTTTAAAGCTTTTTAAAGATTTTTAACCTCCTTTTTTTTAACGTGCTTGAGATTCTTATAACTTCAAAGTTTCTGAGATAAAACCATTTGATAAGAAAAGATATGCTCTAGGAGAATCTAATGTTTTGAAATTCTAACAAAGGTTGTAAGCAGTATATGAACAAAAAATATATTTATGTGTTTTATATCCAAGATAGGCAGCTTAAAGATAATTATTTCAGTAATCTCTACCCTAATGTGTTATTAACAATTAAAAATGTATAAATGTAAGTATTCTTTGGTTGTTTTTTTTATTCTTAAAAACAGTTAATGATAATGTTAAAAAATTTCTTAGAATCTCCATTTGAAACTACACCACCTGGTTTTGAGTTTGGTTTGACATTTGATTCTCAAACTGATGAAGAAATTACACTGCCATTGACACTGGAAGATCTGTCTAGTTTAACTTTTGATATTTCAACATTTTTCTGTTGTAATGAGGAAGATAATAAATCAACTACTGAAGCAGTGAGTTAATTTAAAAGTATGGATCTAAAGAAAACTGAGTGATTTACTAAAAGTTATTTAAGTTATTAGTAAACATTTAGTGTGAGATTTAATTTGTTTTCTTTAAATTTTATATTAATTAAAAAAAATATGAAAGTAATATTTTAAGATGACTTTATTTTCATTATTGTGTAGGAGCTGATTATGTTTATCAAACAATGAAATTTTTTTCCCATTATAATAATATATTTATTTCATGACATATTTCAGCATTAGTTTAGAAATATAAAAAAATTGTATTATGCCTATTGTTCTCAAAAATTCTATTTAATTTAACATAATAATTATTATTTAAGACATCAGTTAGACTCACAAGATAAAATTGTAGATCTACCAAAATACATTTCTCCAAAGGAAAATGAGCAAACAAAAAATGACAACCTTGATTTACCATGTGAAGAAGAAATAATGCCCGTTCAGATCCAAAGGATGACAGATTTACCTAAGAAGTGGGCCACTCAGCTTGATGCTACCAACAGAGTCAATAACTTCAGAGAACTGATTCCTTGCATGGCTTTTGAGGTTTTAATTTTGAAATTAAATGTTTTTGTTTTTTACAGAAACGTTATGCATCGTTTCATTTGATTCACTAATGTTTAAAAGTTACATTGAAAAATTTGTTTTTACTTTAATATTATCTTAATGAAACACATACTTTAAATTTTTTATTCTTACAGTGGCCCTTTGAACTAGATATGTTCCAAAAACAAGCAATACTTTGTCTGGAAGAGAATAAAAGCGTTTTAGTAGCTGCACATACTTCAGCTGGAAAAACTGTCGTTGCAGAGTATGCCATTGCTTTATCTTTAAAGCATGCAACAAGGTGAGTACTCTGTTAGATGGTGATGTGTATAGTATATGTAAACCATATGTTGTATTTGTTAGCTAATGTATGCTTTAAGAGAGAAAATAATTTGTTTGAATAGCTTTTAAGAAATATAGCTTTCATATTTTATTTCTTTTTTTTAAAGGCTGCTAGTAAAATAATTTATAAATTTTGATATAATATATATTATATATAATTGTATTTTTGTTCAGCTGTTATATTTAAAATTTGTAAATGAAATAATTTATAATCTTAACAAAATTTTGTTGGGTGAACAGTGGCAACTTTGGTTGTGAGCTCATTTTAATGTGATGCAGGTTACAAGTTCAGTGGCGCTTTGGTAGTGAGCTCATTTTAATGTGATGCAGGTTACAGGTTCAGTGGCACTTTGATGGTTGTGAGCTCATTTAATGTGATGCAGGTTACAGGTTCAATCCCCATATTCAGTCATTTATTGTGATGCCTACAGACACATTGAAGTCCTGGCAATAATGAGGATATAGAAAGAGCAACACAAAAACTGTCCCATTATATATAAAGATAAACAGTTCATTTATTAAGAACATATATGAATCAATGTTTTTCTTTAATATTTAATATACTGAAATTGTTAAAACTTTCTTGATTAAGAACTCTTGAAATCTTTTACTCGTCTAGAACAATTTACACATCTCCAGTAAAGGCTTTGTCAAATCAAAAATATCGTGAGTTAAAAATGACTTTTGATGATGTGGGGCTTTTGACAGGGGACATTCAGATAAATGACACGGCATCATGTCTAATAGTGACAACAGAGATACTTAGGTAAAACTAAATACAAACATTTATTAAAATATCTTTCATAAAGAGATGTAATGATAACCCTTATTAATATTTTTTTTATTATTATTATAATGTTTAGCTAATGTTGCTGAACTATCTGTTTGCCTTAGGATAATGTTGTATGAAGGTGCTGAAGTTATAAAAGACTTGGAGTGGGTCATCATTGATGAAGTTCATTACATAGATGATACAGTTAGGGGAGTTGTGTGGGAAGAAGTCTTGATATTGCTGCCCGATTATGTGAAGATTGTTTTACTGAGTGCATCTGTACCCAACACAATGGAACTGGCAGAATGGGTTGGGTGAGAAGTGGATTTATATGTACATGTAATTTTGAAAGTTACCTAATTTGAACGCATTTTTTTTTTGTATGTTAAATCACTGTAAGTTTAGTTTTGAATCATCAATATATTTCCCCTAGTATAATGAATTAAGATATTGTGATTTTGGGACTTATTAAATGATGTAAAAAAACAAGAATTTTGTATTGTGACTGACAGGCATAGCACAAAACGCATCAAGTTTTTGGCCCAATACTTTTAATGAAACAATGTGTCTCATCTATGGAGAAATATGGAGATAGTGCACTCAAAACAATATTTGTTTTAATGAAAATAGCTTGAATTAATTTTTTTTTTGAGCTCGCTTATATTTAAAAAAAAATGCTTTTCTCATCAATCAAAATCGGTAATTAAATGATGAAAAGAAATATGGAATTCTTGATAAAATGATAATTTTTTCCTACTGATTTGTATTTTACAATACTGATTTTTAAATGTGTATACATGTAATGGTACAGGTAATGCTTTATGTGATTCTGTTATGAAAACTGAAAATACTTATTTATATTATTGTAATTTTTTCCCGGTTTTTAACAGAAAGCTAAAAAAAAGGCCAGTATATGTTATAACAACAAGTGAGCGTCCAGTACCTCTGGTACATTATCTATATACTGGATATCCAACTTCTTCAAGTGATGGACTTTATTTATTCTTCAATGAAAAGGGACAATTTTCGAAAGATGGGTATGAAGAAATATTAACCAAATAACAAAGCTAGCATTTCATATATTATAATGGTGGAAGTCTTGTGTGGACATCTACTTCCTAATACAGTGAAATGTCACTATAACGAAATTGATAAGAACTCATAATGTATATCTTATACATGAACTGAAATTTATTACACTGAAATTTGTGGGGGGGGGGGTCGGCATGAATTTATATTTATTACTTTTGTATATTATGTGTGTGTTGCTAGTTGTTTTTTTCTTTATATCGTAATTAAATATGATTTTTAATTTGCGCATGGACTACCATTATGTTTCTTAAAATCAACTGATTTCATAGACCAGTTAGAAAACTTTTACCCATTTGTTCTGTTTATGCTTTCTCTGAAATTAATAGAGCATATATGTCCTACTTTATCTTATGGATTATTTATTAATTTAAAATCAGAAACTTACAGAATTATAAATAGGATTATTATAAATGTTCACAACAATTTTAATTAAAGTTGATTATTTTCATCCAGGTTTAATCAAGCTGAGCAGAGCCTAGAAAGGAATCCTCTGAAGGAAAAGTCTAAAGATCGAGTAAAAATATATAACAATCTTCAACTTTTAAATTACTTTGTTTAATTTGATTTTATGAAAGTCAAAAGTAATTGTAAAAGAGAATTATTGTGGGCTCAAATTTATAAAAAAAAAAATTAAAATCTTGTTTCATAATTTATTTGTTTTATTTTTTAAAAATAATCTATTAAATGTTAAAGTGGTTTTTAAACTTATTTCTATATGAATAATGAAATGATAAATAGACGTAACGAATCCATGTCAAGCTAACATATTTTAAAATAGGATAGGAAATTGTGGACTTCTGTGGTTGCATTATTAGATAAACAGGACAAACTTCCTGCTGTGGCATTTTCTTTTTCTAAAAAGAAAATTAACATGAACTGTAAGTATTTTAAGGAAACCATTCTGACTTCAACATCAGAGCAGAAGGAAATCAAGACATTCTTTAAAAAATGTATAAGTAAATTGAGCAAAGGGGATCAGATTCTACCCCAGGTTAGTAAATGTCTAAGGCTTTAATAAGCATTTATAATATTTGCTCTTGATAGTTTTTTTCTATTTGAATGTCTTTTAATTCTAGTTTGTAAATTTAATACTTGTAAACAAATCTGCTATTTTATTTGTAAAAATCATTAACAAGTTAAGTTATTTTTTTAAAACATTATCATTTTAAGTTTTGCAGTATGTGTGAAAAATAAAGTATATTATTCATTTTTCAGCGGTGTCGCTGTATTATGTATTTAATGTTTCATGAATGAAATCTTTAGGTGCAACAATTTAGGCATTTACTACCCAGAGGATTTGGTGTTCACCATTCAGGAATACTACCTATACTAAAAGAAATGGTGGAGATATTATTTCAGAAAAGTTTAATCAAGGTAACAAAAATATGTATGTGTCGTAAAAACTATTTAGTTAATAAATAATTGAAAGTTATTCAGTAGCATTTACATACAAAATACATGTACATAACAATTAATGATTAATTTTTTTTTTTTCGTAGTTAAACTTTGTCTTTAAAATATGTGACATCATTCTGTTATGTTAAAAAATAGCTGTAAATTATTTTACCTTCTAAATTGTTTATATGCATTTTAGTTGTAAAATAATAATATTTTTAAATAATTAACTCTACTTTGCAATCAATCAATCAAAACCTGTGTACATGTATACATGCAATCAATCAATCCAAACCTATGTACATGTGTACATGCAATCAATCAATCAAATCCTGTGTACATGTATACATGCAATCAATCAATCAAAACCTATGTACATGTATACATGCAATCAATCAATCAAAACCTGTGTACATGTATACATGCAATCAATCAATCAAATCCTGTGTACATGTATACATGCAATCAATCAATCAAAACCTGTGTACATGTACACATGCAATCAATCAATCAAAACCTATGTACATGTATACATGCTCATTTAATTTGACTAGACATCCTGAAGAATATTAATAGTAAAAAATATTTATTTATCTAGAGTTCCTCTAATAACATGTAAAAAAATTATGAAATTTTAAATGCATTTTGCAAATCACTTAATTCCTAGAATTCCAATATAGTTTGGTTGCACATATTCATTAATCTCCTAATACAACCTAGTAAAGATATCAGGAAAAATTAATTTAAAATACTAACAAAAAAATTTATTTTATATACTAATAAATGTAATATAATAATAAAGTTCAACTCATTGGGGACGTGATTTTTCTGGGCTTGGACCAGAGTAAACTTTTGGTTTAAAAAGGAAATCAACACTTATGTGAATTTTAGGTATTGCATGGCCATGTTTAAATTGAACAATAGCATAACATTCTTTGTATCATTTTTTATAGGAAAATGGTTATAGTTTTCAAAAGATTAGATTGATTTGTAAATTTCAAAAATATCAAAAAAATTAGATTTGATATATTTTTAAAGGGCACATAGTTTCTAATACAATTTTTCAGATTTTAACTAATTTTTACTCAAAGATTTAAACAATGCACAAAAAGTTTACAATTTTAAAAAAAATAATTTAATCTCCTAAAAAATACATTTATTTTTTAATTCTATAAAAAATGGACCAAGTTATTAGTGTTTCTATTTTTTCAATGTTAAAATTGACAAAAATCATGATTTGATTTTTTATTACGATAGTTGTGGTGTACTATGCAGATAAACATAAAAAAAAAACCTTCCCTGTTCAACAGGTTTTCACTGGGACCCATCTCCAACCCTCAAATATTATATAATAGTAAGTTTTTCTTTCAGTGAGTAATTCGCAACCTTTGTATGAGCGCCACAACATTAAATCCAATTATTTATAAAATTGACCATATTTGATGTAACCAGTAACTCACAAGCAGCACTGTAGAGAGATAATTCTAAATCTTTATAGCAAAGAAAATGAATGGGTTCCTATGCTATGTTATCTTAAGTTTAATGCATTTAGATGAAATATACTAATAATTTCCAAATAAAGTAGAAAAAAAAATAGTAAATAAGCTAAGATTCAAAAAAGGGGTGTTATCATATTTGTTGAGGGGAAAAATACCTACAATACGGTTGAAGTAATGTTAAAATTGTTCACAAAATAATAAGAAAGTAATTGAAAATTATTAAACATTGAGACATTAAAAAAAAAAAAAAAAGAATAATTTCCAATAAAAACAAAATAATTACCTGATGGTCCTCAATAAGTAAAAGTTAAGTTCCCTTAGCCTCGTGTGGGCTGTCAGTTCCCTTAGCCTCTTGTGGGCTGTCAGTTTCCTTAGCCTCTTGTGGCCTGTCAGTTCCCTTAGCCTCTTTGCCTGTCAGTTCCCTTAGCCTCTTGTGGGCTGTCAGTTCCCTTATCCTCTTGTGGGCTGTCAGTTCCCTTAGCCTCTTGTGGGCTGTCAGTTCCCTTATCCTCTTGTGGACTGTCAGTTCCCTTAGCCTCTTGTGGGCTATCAGTTCCCTTATCCTCTTGTGGGCTGTCAGGATAGATGATGCCTAGAGTTCATCTGTTTCTGTAACAATGGCATGTAAAGGGATTAAGTGGCTAGCACAAGCCCATTTATTTAACCAACTAAAGTCAGGTAAACATTTAAAGCTTGGGTGGGACTTGGAGGGACTTCCAAACTCTTTTACTTGGGGCTCATAGGTCAACAGTCAAGTGCACTACACCAATTGACTACCCGCCACCCCCTCAATGAGTTAAAGTTGTTTTTTTCTAATACTTTTTAAGATTTTACATTATGTCTCATTTTGAACTTGCCAGATTCTCTTTGCCACTGAAACTTTTGCTATGGGTGTGAATATGCCAGCTAAGACAGTAATCTTTGATGATGTTATTAAGCATGATGGAAAATCTTTCCGTCCATTGCATACTGGCGAGTATGTCCAAATGTCTGGTCGGGCTGGAAGACGTGGAATGGACACTGTAGGATCCATTGTTATTCTGTGTAAAATTGAGACTCCAAACCAGCAAGAACTACACAGAATGGTTTTGGTAAGAATTTAACTCGGAAAAGATTAAGTTATTATATCTAAGAATGTTAAATATAGAGACATTTTTTAATATTTATTGGTCTGAATAAATTTTGTATGGAGTATATAGTTTTAATCCAGCAATGAAAATTTTTAATGATAGTCATGTCATCAGAAGTAATATACTTCAGGAAATGTCATTTTGTTTTATTCCAAAATTAAATAAGTATGCCAAGGTCAAAGCCTACATTATATTTATACATATGTACATTTTTTTTCAAGGGAAAACCAACTAACCTTGAGTCCAGATTCAGACTGAGTTACTTGATGATACTTCAGCTTTTACGAGTGGAGCAACTGCAAGTACAAGATATGATGAAAAGAAGTTTTTCTACATTCAATGACAAAAAGGAAGCATCAGAAATGCTGGAACAGATAAAATCCCAGCTTTCTAATCTTACAAAACTGGATTGTTTTTTGTGTAATCTTGACTTAGAAGCCTATTATAATAGCTGTAATGAGTATTATCATTTACTAGAATATATACAGGTACATAGCTGTAATGAGTATTATCATTTACTAGAATATATACAGGTACTTAACTAAAGAATTTGAGATAAATAAAGGATGTTTAAAAAAATATTTATTGCATGATTTTAACTTAATATTATTTTTAATTTTATTTTAGTAACTTAAAGAAAGATCATAATCTCAACATAGTTCAATTTAGCCCTTTTGCTAAAAATAAAAAACAAGTTTAAAAGCTGATTTTATTATCAGTTAATTGAAATTGTAAACTAAAGTATGGTTGTTGTTTTACCCCTTAACAAATATCATTCACAATATTTTATTACTTGTTAATTTCTCCATTTTTTTCAAAAATTCTAGAAGTCAATTGTTAATCATCCGTCAAATGTAATGGTGCCAGGCCGCATCATTGTTGTGAGAGATTCTAAAGGTCAAGCTGTATTTGGCGTTGTTTTGGAAAAATACTCCAGTAAACAAAATGAAGAAATATTTGTAACTTGCGTTCTTTTAGATACAGAAGAACATGACCCTTTACAAGGTTTGTGTTTCAACATTTAAAAAAAAAAATAACTTTATGAACACATACAATTTTATTCAGAATTAATCTCAACTTTTTAATTGCCTGGTAGTTAACATGTTTCTGCTAGGAAAAGTTGTTTTACATCATTCTAACTGCCAACATTGAAGACAAAAAAATTTAAGTGGGAATACATCTGTTTGTTGATGTTTGAAATACTATTAAAGGCTTTATATATGTAGTCGTCTAATTTGTATGTCTTCTAACTATTATGTTATGCTATTTTATGTTTATTTTAACTTATTTTCCTGAAGTCTGAAAAATTTTCTGAAATTTGTAAAACATATTTCCTTTCTTATAAAGAATAAATATTATTGTTTATATGCATTCTTGCATAACTTTTTCCCCATCATAAATTTAGATTTGTCTGCATAAATAGATAATATAATTAAGAATTAAAGGGATCTTGTGTATAAAAGGAAATATATTTTTATGACTTTCAAACACAAGTCTGAAAGAAATAATTTTCATTGAACAAATTTCATGATAGGGACATTGAAATGAAATAATGAAAATGTCTATTGTATTGAAGGTATTCATCCTGTACAGTTTCCTTGTCCTCAAATCCATTTATCAGAGAAGTCTGAGCTAAGAGTGATTGAAATAACAACTAAAGACATCATCAGAGTTACAAAGTCTTTAAGTTCAACTGACATTTCAAAAGTGATCAAAGTTATGAAAGATAAAAAAAGTAAGTCTGATAGATGAATTTAAAAAAAAAAACAACTTACTAATGTGAAATAAAAATCTCATTTTACTGTCACTATCTTTATTTTCAGAACAATTAAATCAGTCACATCGTATAGGTAATCTTAAAAAAGAGTTGTATGCACTTAGCAAACGTAATCCAAATGGCTTAATTGGTTTTGATCCTAAAAAGGATCTGCAAATACAAAACACAGAGTTGGAAGAGAACTTTAGAGCTTTGAGACTTCTCTATTGTGCCTTTGAAAATAAATTTGACTGTAAAAAGTGTCCAAAATTTTTACAGCATGTAAGTACCTTTAGTCTCTTTTTTTTTCAATTACTGAATTTATTCAAAGAGTATTGTTAAAGTAAAGTACTGTTAGCTGAAGATGAATCTTTTTTTTTTGTGGTTTTAATTTTATTATTCAGTCATAGCTGTCAAATTTTTACATAAGCTATACCTGTAAATCAGTTGAATTTCAAATGGTAAAAATTCCCAAAATTTTGTTCCTAAAAAAACATTACAAATGAATTTATGTGTTCCTTCTTCCAACAATGCAATTTTTCTTGTTAAATTTTTTGCTGTAAATACACTATTGAAGGGAAAATCTAAATTATCATTACATTTTGTGAAGAAAAAAAAATACAGTAGTAATAAAATAAGTTGCTAAAAATAAATGAGATGCTCTTTACACAAGGGAAAATCTTAATGGTAAAATAAAGGTCACCAGCTTACTATGGAGAAGTTCCTTAAACAAATAATATACTGGGTGTTTGAATTCTAATGCAACGCAGAATTCAAAAACATAAGTTTGTTCAGTAATTTCGATTCAGATTTTGAAGCTAATAAGTCTTTTACTGTTTTGAATTCTAATGCAACCTAGAATTCAAAAACATAGTTTGTTCAGTAATTTGATTCAGATTTTGAAGCTAATAAGTCTTTTACTGTTTTGAATTCTAATGCAACCCAGAATTCAAAAACATAGTTTGTTCAGTAATTTGATTCAGATTTTGAAGTGAATAAGTCTTTTACTGTTTTGATTAGGGCTTATGACTGTGCTTACATAATAGTACTTATTTAAGCAAACAATTTTTCAAACCTATTTATTATACATGTAGTTTTATTTGTCTGAATCAGTTTCTTAGATGGACTTAAATGTAATAATGACTTCATCCTGTTTTCTCCTCAGTTTTACGCTCATGATAGAAATGTAAATATAACACGCAAACATAAGGAACTGCAGCACCTGCTGTCTGATGAGCATCTTAGCCTCCTTCCTGAATATGTTCAAATGAATAAGGTATTAAGAATTTTTTCTTTTGTTGAGCAGATTGCTGGTGCTTAGCAGATTTTTTTTTGTTACTTATTTTAAGTTTCGTCTCATTCAGTCAGGAACTTAATTCATTTACGTAGTGTGAGAATGATTGATAAAGTATAGACTATTTGTTTATTTTTAAATTTGCTTTTTAATGATCCTAAATATTTATGTTATTTGAGATTTTTCACTCAACGTTCAAGAGTGATTTTTTTTTTTCATTTAAAAAAAAAAACAACAATCAATGGCTGCCTCAGTATATTATTATTTTTAGTTTTTTAATTAATCATGTTTGAACTGCGCAGATCATCCTAAGTGTGTATGCCTTATGTACAAAGTTTTAAAACAAATATTTCTCTTGAAAACCGATTTCAAACAATACATTCTATATATTCTAAACTTAATTGTCTTTTTTTGTTCTCTTTTGCTGTCTGTTTTTCTGAATTAATTCATAACAGAGTTCATATAAAACTGGCTTTCAAAGTGTGGGTGGTCACTTACTAGTTATATGCGAGCTTATTTGAAGTGGGCAGCCAAACATTTTGATAATTTCTAAAACCAAAAGATTTGCTTTTCATTTTAGCTTTTTTTTACACTTTTTCTTTAAGGGCAGGTCACCAAAACAAACAAGTTTCTTAGAGGGGTGAGAATCGCACAAGTTTGAGAGCCAGATATATACATTAATAATGAAAAATTTATAATAGTGGCTTTCTTTCTAATCTTCCGTGGCTCACCATTGATAAAAGTGGCTTATGTGATGTTTGTATTGAAAGCAATAAGTAACATCTATATACACAAAAATGTAAACAGGATTTAGGCTATTAATCATAACTCCGAAAGTTCTTTACCAATTGCAATAAAATTTACACACAAAATTGCTTAACGTGTTGATATATATTTTATATAGACATCACATCTATAATATTTAAAAATAATATTTAATCGATCTGTTTGATAAAATTATTTCTTTACTTCACATTAATTTTTTTGATAACCACTGGAGGTAATTCAAAAGTCACAGAGTGCTAACATGTATATTGTCAGTATTTTTTGAAAATAAACCAATCCACCGCGCATAAACTAATAGTTCATCAGTAATTTGTTTAAATTAACAAAGTATCGTAAAATATTTCTTTTTACTTTAGTTCGCAAATTATTATTTCGTCAGTATTTTTTTTCTTAGCAAACATGTAAACAGGATTCACGCTATTAATCATAACTCCGAAAGTACATCCAAAAGCACCCCATTCTTAACATAACAAATTTAGAAACGACTGTATACCCAATAGAACTCATTTTCCTTTGTTTATAGTTTTAAATTATTGATAATTATTTTGCTAAAATTTATCTGAATTAGAAACAAGGGCTTTCTCACTACTTACTATTACATTACATAGGCCTTAGCCACGGCAACGCGTGGCCGGGTACAGCCAGCTATTAATAATATTATCTGCACTCTCACCTCAGGTACTTAAGAACCTCAACTACATAAACTCACATGACAGTGTTGAGCTGAAAGGCAGAGTTGCATGTCATTTCATGAAACATGAGCTCATTCTCACTGAGGTCATCATGGAGAATGTCTTCCTGGACATGAGTCCAGAGGAGGTGGCTGCATTATTGAGTTGTTTTGTACTGGAGACCAACAGGTGCAAGCAGCCCAGGTTGTCTGGCAAGTTATTAGAGGTACAGATACGTACAGTAACCATTGATGGTCAGATAGTGTTAGTTAAAATACTTACATTGTTGCAAAGTGATTACCTTACAGCTGTGCCGCTGCCTAGTACTTGAAAAATTAGAAATGGTTCAAATATAGTGTATGTAAGTAGCACAGTTTTACTGGGGACCGATGGACATAGGGTAAAGCGGCTCCACTGTTAACCTGAAGGCGCCCTGGTTCGATATCCAGTGAGGACCAAGGGACATTTAAGGTCATAGTTTAAGTCCCCCGCTATATCTCCCATGGTGCCTTCATGGTTATTGCACTATCTGCTATGGTGGGGATGAAAGAAAGGCACCAAAAGAACTACCCTATTAGTGGTTTATAGGATCCTAGAGATTTCATCACATCCTTTACAGGGACTACACACACATTGTGGCTTCAAATTTCACTTCATTGTTTGTTTTATAATCAAAGACCATTATTTCAAAAATAATTTGTTTCACCAAGTAAGCAATTTAAACAATGATCTTTATACCATAATTATTTAATTCATTTTTTACAGTACATGTGTATATTTTTTAAATAAAAATAGTTGGGCTTAGAAAAAAGTGCCTTTTTTTTAAACATTCCTTTTTGTAAATACTTGTACAATTTCCTCTACTGTACATTTATATATGAGTGTTTAAAATATGAAGGTTTTAATTCAATAAAAAAAAGTAAAGTCTTGTGATTAGCGTTTAAATATGACCATGTAAAATGTTTTCTATAGCAGGATAATGTTATTTCAGGATAATGTTATGTCAGAAGAATGTTATGTCAAAAAAGTGTTATGTTGGAATACTTATTTGATATCATTAATTTCCATATACACAACATTTGTGGTAAAACAGACTGAGTTGTTTTTAAACAGTTTCATTCGATTAACTCAATCCACTTCTCTCAAGATAAACACAATCCTATTTACACAGTACCCATTTTTCCCTAAATGTTCACCAACATTATTTATTATGCTGAATCCTGTTTTTTATTCCTACGTTATCTGTGCAATAATTGTACAATGGAAACTATTCAAATAATTAAAAAAATGTACTCTAATAAATGAAAAAAGTATGTATGTGTCCACTTTGTACTGTGTGAAATTCTAATTACTTCTCTTAGTTAATTCTAAATGATCAGGTCATCGTAAAGTCCAGCCTGTTCTCTAAATAAATTGCTTACAACCTCATGATCTGTCTGTAAAACTTGTTCATAAATATTTCAGTCTTGACTGGCTTTATAATTTCATTCATCATGTTCAATTTCAACTTATAATTGGTGTAAACCTGTATTTTTTCCCCTTGAAGAATCTAATGATGTCTTTTTTGAAAGTTAGCTATCAGCAGAAACCAATCTCATAAGAAGTCAAATTAGGCATATTATATATATATATATACTAGTTGCAAGTACCCGGCTTTGCCCGGGTTTAAAATAAGGTTTTCTGTTTACCTTCTGTTTTCTCCCTACCCCCTCTCTCCCTTCCTCTCTCACTCCCTCCCTCCCTCCCCCTCTCTCTTTTTCTCTCCCTCCCTTTCTCCCTCCCTCCCTCTCTCAAATCTCTCTCCGTCCCTCTCCCATCTCCCTCTCTCCCCTCTCCCCTTCCTTCTCTCCCCCCGTCCATCCTCCTCCCTCCTCCTTCCCTCTCTCTCCCTCCCTGCCCCCTCTTTCTCTTTATCTCTTCCTCCCATTTCTCCCATCCTCTCCCTCTCTCCTTCCCTCCCCTCTCTCTCCCTCCCTAACCCCTCTCTCCCTCCTTTCTCCCTCCCTCCCCTTTCCACCTCTCTCTCTCCCTCCCCCTCTCTCCCCCTTCCTCCCTCCCTCATTCCCTCTCTCTCCCTCCCGGCCCCCCTCACTTTTTATCTCTCTCCCTCCCTCTCTCCCTCCCTCCCCCCTCTCTCCCTCCCTACCCCCTCTCTCCCTCCCTTCCTTTCTCTCTCCCTCTCCCCCTGCTCCCTCTCCCCCTACTCCCTCTCCCATCTCCCTCTCTCCCCTCCTTTTCTCCCCCTGTCCACCCCCTCCCTCCTCTCTCCCCCTCCCGCCCCTCCCTCCTACCCTCCTTTCCTCTCTCTCCCCCCCTGCCCCCTCTCTCTCCCTCTTTATCTCTTTATCTCTCTCTCCCTCCCTCTCTCTCTCTCTCTCTATATATATATATATATATATATCAAATATGAAACGAAACCTGTCCTATAACCTTCCCCATGTAATTATGTGTATGTGTAACAAATTTCACGTTATTTGTTTTTCTGGATCTTGAGTTATAAGGGAACAGGCAGACAGACAGACAACAAATGCGTCTTATAAGTATAGAGATATATATTATTAGCAAATACTTATAACAGTCATAGTTAATTTTATTAATTCCTTACAAGATCTTTACTGAAATTTCAATAATTCTACCAACCACTTAATTAAACATTGCAAACTTAGTTGGTTCAAGGATATTTTACTTTTTTTTTGTCAGGGTATGCAAAAGATCAAATCCACTGCACGAAGTGTTGGTCATGAACAAAGGGAAGCTGGTATGATGATCATTGTTGATGTTTTTGTAAACAGTCTACATTTTGGAATGACAGAGGTTGTATACTACTGGGCACTGGGGCGAGTAAGTGAATGCATGTTACATTAAACTTGTTGAGCAAAATACATGTTACTTTAAACTTGTTGAGCGAAATACATGTTACGTTAAACTTGTTGAGCGAAATACATGTTACGTTAAACTTGTTGAGCGAAATACATGTTACTTTAAACTTGTTGAGCGAAATACATGTAACTTTAAACTTGTTGAGCAAAATACATGTAACTTTAAACTTGTTGAGCAAAATACATGTTACTTTAAACTTGTTGATGCGAAATACATGTTACTTTAAACTTGTTGAGCAAAATACATGTTACTTTAAACTTGTTGAGCAAAATGCTGGTCATTATTCTGGAATATTCTTTTTTACAGTTTTATAGACATAACTTGTTGAAAGTAATTTCTTACAATTCCTTTGTTCACATAATGAAATGTACTAATATTATAATAAAAATTGCAGAGTTTTTATGATGTGACAATGTTGACAGATATAGAAGCTGGAGTCATTGTGAAAGCTATTCAGGCCCTGTATGAACTACTGGGAAGAGTTGAAGGGGCTGGAGCATTCATAGGTAATGTAGTTTTGTCAGAGAAGTGCAAAAAAGCTAAAAGTTTAATTCAGCGTGATATCATCTTCGCCACCAGCCTATATATTCAATAAACTGAATCTGACAATTTAGTTGTTTGTTTTTTTTTAAAGAAATGTCTGATCCCCTTTTTTATAGTTACCATGCACTCTTCATAGAATCACTATGAAATTTTGTTTTATATCTCTTGCCATTGTTACGTATCATGTAGTTTAAATTTGAAGGCAACTTATTTTATTATTATAGATCTTTCATTTGTGATAAAGTTTTACCAATAGCCGATATGTTTGTATGTATGTAGTATATATGTATGCATTTATTTATTTATGCATGTGTGTATTTATGTTTGTATGTGTGTAATATATGTATGTATTTATTTATGTATGTATGTATGTTGTTTTCTTTTAATGTAAAACTTTTTGTATTTTGAACTGTTGATATTTGAATTGATATTTTAACATTTTATCTGTGCTATTTTGGCTCTATTCTTTAACTTTTGTTGATGTAAATTTATTGTGGAAAATGTGAACAGTGTTAGTCATACTTCAAAGTATAAATCTAATCCGGTCTTGAACATTTGTGAAATCGCACTGTGCATATAATTTTAAATTGTTCCTGGTTTAAAAAAAAAATTTATTTCATCCAATTCATATCTGAGGTAAATGCTCTTGAACAAAGGTAAATGCTCTTGAACAAAGGTAAATGCAGAGAATGTTTTTATTGACTAAAATGTTTTCCTTCCAACATAAATAAAACTTGAAGGAAAGTTTCAAATTAGCCTCCCATACATTATGACAAACATATACATGTAATTTGCAAAATGTTGCCTGAACTGTGGCATGAAGAACTTATAACCACAAACAAAGCTATGTGCATTTAAATTTCAACCTAGCTTAGCTGTCCAAGCCAAATTAAAAAATGTGCTTTTTTTTTGTTTTTTTCAATCCCTTGCTATTTAAGTTACAAAGAATTTTTATTTTGAGGTTTGACTGAAATTTTAACTAGCTATCAAGTACTTAATTCCAATATTTTTATTTTGAGGTTTGACTGAAATGTTTACTAGCTGTCAAGTACTTAATGCCAATATTTTTATTTTATTTAAATCTGTGATTTAACTCGTTTATATTTCATTGTTGAAGGTTGGAATATTTTTTTTTTTACTTTTTTATTTATTCAATATAAAGAATGTGATAAAATGAAACTTTAATAAAAACTGTGATCTATCAATCGCCAAAAGGTTGTTTTTATATGTTTGAATCTCTTTACTTGTGGTCTATTTCAATGTCTGTTAGATGTATTACCATTGTTAGCATGTTAAAAGTCAAGACACATTTTTTCGCTGCATTGAAATACTTGTAATTACATTTTCAGTTTGATATAAAACAGTTTTCTACAAAAAAAGAGCAGTATTTTATTGTAATTTATTATAATTAATTCAAATTATGTAAAGTATTTCTAAACATATATAAAATGGAATTTAAAACTAATTCAATTTTTTTGAAACTGGAAAATTGTTTCAGATGATTTAAGAGTAAAAGTATATTTCATGCATAACACGACTTCTAAGTTATTGTGAAATATCATTATTGCCTAACATGGCCTATAAGTTATAGTAAAATAAAGGTATACATATCTTTTACGCCTATTATGGCTTAAGGAGATAATTCTGCATAATAGTTGGAATCCCCAACTGACCGATGCTGGCCTGCAGTGGTCGCTGGTCCAAACAATGTATGATAGTCAGTCTACATAGTCCTTGTAAATTCATTGTTTTCCTTATACTTTGTACAAGTATATGGTACTGAGAATATCCCTGTTTACATTTGGATGTATTTTTATCTCTGGTCCGACCTATATATACTTGATGAATGTCAGAAGATTCCATGAGGCTTGCTGTTCTTGTAGAGATTCTCTTATTATGTTTCCTAGAAATCGTTGTTGAAATCTTGAAACCTAATAATATTAAATCTTTGGCCAATTCTAATCTGGTTTTGTCATGGAAGTCAACATTTCTTTTAACCACACCAAGAACTTTATCGAGGGGCATTTCAGAGAAATCATTCACTGGGTTTATTTTCGCACCATGTTTGAACAGGGCCATGATGGCATCCCTGTTACAGTAAATGCAGGCCACATGCATGGGTGTGTTCCCTTGGACCCTGTCTTTAGCCTCAATGTCTGATCCTAGATGCACCAGCAGATCGATGACTTCTTTACCAGAGTGGGCGGCTGCTTCATGTAGCACCGACTTGCCATTCGGTTCAAAGGCTGTGATGTCTTCTATAGAGTGTGAAACAGACTTTATGATGTCAATGTCTGCTGACTGGACAGCCCTTGATAATTGAGACTTGTCTTCATATACCGCGCTAGCGTTGGCACCATTTGCTATCTACAAAAAAAAATCAATACATACTTAACTGGATACAATTTACTTATATAAAAGTAAAGGAAGCTTTAGATTGGCTTGTGATTTTTCATTTTTTTTACTTAGAGTGAGGGTCGATTTTTGTTTATCCCATTAGCAATGATGGCCATTTTTAATGAAAGAGTACAGCCAGACAGGCTGGGCTGTTCTGAAGGATAAATACCCACAGATAAAAGGGCCCCATTCCAGTAATAATTCCTATTAAATTAATACTACCAGGCCCCACACGTGTATTTTTACATATGGCTCCCAAATCTATTTAAAAGTCTCTGCCTAGGACGACCCCCCCCCCCCGAACACCCAGGAAATGGCTCAGCTCTCAAACGTTTGATTGTTGTACAGAAAGGTTAGTTAGGTAAATAAAATGTGTCACTTCAACAGTAAGATCCATAATGGAGTGGACCTACACAGTAAGAGTTATGTACATGTTTACATGAGGTATTAACGTAGTAAATAAAGTGTACCGTGTTGGGAACTTAAGAATTTTGAAAAGTTTCATTTTTTTCATTAGTACTGTTAGTATACTTTTTATTTAAAACGAAAAAAAAAAAGTATAACGGTTGTCGGCCTTTGTTGGAATAATTATGTTTCCATTTAGAAAAATATAAAAAGCCTGCTTGTGTGGCCAGATTTTCAGTCTAGGCAATTTTTTTTAATTAATCAAGGAATATGCCTTACTGCAAAATAATATTAGAGAATAAAAGAGAATCATATTATGTTAGATTTAAAAAAAAATCTCACCAAGAAATTTACGACATCATGGCGTTTTTTCCTAATTGCTTCACCAAGTAATGCTGTCATGATTGCTTCTTTTCTAGCATTTGAATTTTCAATTTCACTTTCCTTACTTGAAGACAAGCACTCGCCAATAAGGCATAAGTCATTATTTTTCAAAGCATCTAGTAATTCAGATTTATCTAGCTTCAATATCATACAGCCGTCTGCCATGTTACAGTCGAATGAATTGAAATTTCTAAGATATTGAAACTGTGAATAATAATGACAATACTTGATCTTTTATTGTAATATTTTTATGTTGTAATTTTTTTTTTTTTAAATCTATTCCGAATCCCGGAGAAAAACAAATCAGGAACTATTTGTACAAATAGAGCAACTCTTGCCACTTTATTCTATTTTAATGTTTTTTTGTTTTTTTTTTTGTTTTAATTTTTAAGGGGATGCATGGTTGTGGGGCCCGGGTTCGAATCTTGGTGAGGACCTCAGGATCTGTTTCAGGTCCTAGTAAAATGGGAAGTTAACAGTTTGGGGAACTATATACGACTGGTCAATACTTCACTGTGTGAGGTTTGTTTTTAAATTGTTATCGGCCAGTTTAATCATACACACAAAATTGTTTTCATGTGTGTTCTATGGCCATGTCCGTTGTAATGTTTGCCATTCTATTCCATGACAATGCATTTTTCTACACACAATCCACAACACGGTAAAAAAAAGTCTTGACCAGTGGTGGTATTTGTCATCGGTTTAAAAAAAATAAGTTCTTCTTGGATGACACATTTTTCGTTTATTTCATGGATAAATATAAGTAGGCTTGTATTGTGCTGTGTGTTGGTTATCAGTACTTTCATCCGGCGACAAAGAATACTTCTTACAATTCCATCTCGAACTGTTCAGCTGTGTATGTTAGTTCAATACTGATTAACGCAATGATTCTCACATTGATAAAGAAATATTTTTCGAATTTGTTTAGTGCGTAAGAGGCTTGTGTTTAACAAACTCGCCACCAGAAAACAGCTTGTTGTTTTAATTTAAATTGTATGCAACCGTGAAGCTTGCCTCTTCAGCACTGATTTTCTTTGTTTCTAACGCCATCACTCTTGTAGCTCTCCCTTTCCCTTTCTCTGTCTTTACCCCCCCCCCCACCGCACCACCCCTTTTTCTCTTTACCTCATGCATCCCTACATTCACTCAACATCTTTTCTTTTAGTTTGTACAAATATTTTAGTATATTAATTTAGAAAAAAAAATCAGATTTTTTTCAATGCAGAAAAGTGTTTAAGTTATTTTAACCATTGGTACTAGATGTTTCCTCGAGCCACAGAAAAAAAACAACTTTAGCGTGCCGCTTGTAGTTCGCGGGACCGTATGTCGCCCACCTGTGTGATTGTATAATATTTAGTTATTCAATCTAAAGTGGAGGTTACAAGTTTGCGATACTCGTTGCTTACCTAGACGACTGTGATAATAGTCGGCTATTGTGTGCCTGAAGAATAATAGTTTTCTCTTAGAGAAGCTCTGAATTACATAAAAGAAATCAACTTCGCTAGATACGATTCATTACTGAGATTCGCTAGATAAGATTCATTACTGAGATTCGCTAGATAAGATTCATTACTGAGATTCGCTAGATAAGATTCATTACTGAGATTTCGCTAGATAAGATTCATTACTGAGATTCGCTAGATAAGATTCATTACTGAGATTCGCTAGATAAGATTCATTACTGAATTTTCGCTAGATAAGATTCATTATTGAGATTCGCTAGATAAGATTCATTACTGAGATTCGCTCTGCCCACTGACACAATTGTGAGTTTGTGACTCTTAGAAAATATTTTACCAACTTTATTTTCCGAATGACTCTACTGAATGGAATTGTCAACAGTATAAGTAGACTTATTTATTAGGAAGGAATTTTCCAGTTTGTACTTTATCCAGCTATTTATCAGCTCCAAAAAAATGAAATAATTAAAAATGATTTAATTGGAACCGCTAAAATCAAACAAACGGCCGCATGCGGTTCACTAAGACACTTTTATTCACATTGGCAGCATACACAGCCTACAATTTCGGCTCTCTGCCCCACATGACAACGGTCTAATCCTCAAAATGACTATCCCACTAAGGTCTCCGTTACACAAAGTACACCTCTGCACTTCAACTTACCGTACAAAGAATGCGACCCCACCACCACCACAAAATCTTTTCATTTCCTAATTACTAGATATCATTCTCTATATTTAGTCTAACTACCAATCTGTGTGTGGGCCGCTACTAAATCAATGGTTGGAATTTCCTTTAGTTTAAAAATAGACGGTCATGAGGTTCTTAATACAAAAAAAACAACAATTGTCTTATTAGCGCTAAATGTGAAAGAGAAAAACAAACCTGACCTGTCTCTCTCATCACAAAGAAAAATATTAGATTATTACGTGACTAAACGAAACATTAAATATTTTCTTGCATTTTATCAAATAACAAAGTAAAAAAAAAAGAAAATATCTAAACATGTTTGTAATAATAAAATATATATAAAAAAAAACAATAGATTATTTAAAAAAAACATAAATATAGATTTAAAAAATGCTTACTTGAATACAATGTAAACCATGTACGCCTTTAGTTAAATTTATATTCTCACTAATATCATGATATCGAATGCAAGCCGTTTAGCAACATTCGGTTAATATGACTCAAGTGAAGAGCGACTATATAACATTTTATTCAATACATTTCTGTAAGGCCGTTAGACGTCTAGCTGCGTAGTTTAAACTTTCAAGACTAACTATGAATCATTTTTAATCAATTCTATTAAACCTAGAGCTTTTGACCTTTCACCTTTGTCTTGGCATTTTCTGATTGTCAGCTTTAACAAAAACGATCAGCCATTTGACAGTGTGACGCTTTTATTTCTAACTACTGGGCCGACCACGCTTTTTTTTTTTATTTTTGTCTTGCCAACAATTAACATGGAACTAGTACCTGGCATAGGGCTAACATGGAACTAGTACCTGGCATAGGGCTAACAGAAGTACGTGAACAACGGAAATATATTATTCATAAACGATGAAACCCGATACTCTGTTAGGATTGAATTTCTATGTTAATTTATTATTTTTACACAATGAAGAAAGCGCCTATAAGCAATAACATAAACAAATAATGGTGTTTGAATATGATATATTTTAACAGATAGGCTACTTGGTTTACAATGTTCGAAAGCAGAAGAAAGACGCTGTACGAATGACAAGAAGACTTCATTATTTTATTTCATTTATTAGTATATCATTAGTATGAAGACATTTTCTTTATATTGATTGGCAAGCACACTGACTAACTGAAATAGGGACACAGATTAGAAATCACTTGATATATATATATATATATATATATATATATATATATATATATATATATATATATATATATACATAAAGCTAGATTGGTCGATATATGAATAAAGAGTCGTTCTTATGTTATTTGAGTGCTCTATACTAAATTACCTGTCCCGGGGAGGGGGGGGGAAGGGTCTTCTTAGCATAAACAAAACTTGAACGGTCGAGAGAAGGTGCCAATAGGTGGTCGCCGAATTTTCTTTTCCTCATGAACAAATTTGGATGAATGAATAAATTACCAGTAATTTGTAATTGTACTGAATTATTTGTTGATTAATTCTTATAAGTTGGGGTATATTTCACACAGGCAGACACTAAGATAGAGTTTTAAAAATTGACACAAGCAATTTCCTACTTTTAGAACGGACATTACATCATGTGTCGGTGGGAGGGCTGCCTTACATTGGGACACCATTGGGAGGGGGGAATCTTGAGCTTACCAGAGTGCTGGGGCACTAAAGAAAACTTCCACAAAAAAAAGAAATGTCAACAGTAAACATGTGGCCTTAGACTCGTGTCAACAGTAAACATGTGGCCTTAGACTCGTGTCAACAGTAAACATGTGGCCTTAGACTCGTGTCAACAGTAAACATGTGGCCTTAGACTCGTGTCAACAGTAAACATGTGGCCTTAGATTCGTGTCAACAGTAAACATGTGGCCTTATACTCGAGCAATCAGTAAACATGTGGCCATAGACTCGTGTCAACAGTAAACATGTGGCCTTAGACTCGTGTCAACAGTAAAAACATGTGGCCTTAGACTCGTGTCAACAGTAAACATGTGGCCTTAAACTCGTGTCAACAGTAAACATGTGGCCTTATACTCGAGCAATCAGTAAGCATGTGGCCATAGACTCGTGTCAACAGTAAACATGTGGCCTTAGACTCGTGTCAACAGTAAACATGTGGCCTTGTATTCGTGAATCTCCAGGGCAAGTCTCCAATTGGGCCCCTGCATTACTAAGGGGCTCTACGGTGGCCACTTATAGGGGAAGAGTGGTTGGGCTGTGCAGAGCACTCGACAGTCGATTGGACAGTTCCGGGTTCAAACCTCAGTGATAACTTTGGGATTTTTCGGGTCCGGTTGTAAATCCCGCAACTCCGTCCAGTTTTAAATGGGTACCTGACCTTAAGTTGGGGGAGTAAAGGTGGCTGGGCTTTGTGCTAACCACACAATCCATTTATATGCCAAGGTTATAGAAACAGGTGAATTTTACACCTCATCTGCCCCGATGAGCCCTTTGGGGCTTAAGGGAACTTTACAATAAATGGAGTCATTGTCAGGGTGAATTGTGTTTATATCCTATGCCAAACCTAGGGATTTGGGGGCCCGGGGCTTGGCTTCTTTGGGGCAACTGCATTTTGACATTCGACACCATGACATAAGATAATGTACTTAATATTTTATGTAAAAAAAATGTTTGCCCCTCCCCCAAGCTGGGGCCAGGGGGGACTTTAAACTTGGACTTCCCTGATCTGACCCTAGGTACGACTCTGATTATACGTTGTGCACTTAAGCTATAGTGACACCAATGGTAAGATATTAAAACTTGAACTCAGTCAGACGGACTTTCCCTAATTGATTTTTAATATTTTAACTGTAATATATGCCCACAGACAAAAAAATGTATTCAGTTAAAAGTGCCTTTAATCGACCAGCCAGTTTCTTATCAATGATATTGGCCATGCACTTCACACGTTGGCTTTGAATTAATTCGATAAATGGCTATATGTAAATATTACGTAGGGTTTCGACTTGTACTTTTTATTGATCCAGCTATTCATATTCAGGTAAAAGTTTACCTGTTGGAACAGTTGGCCAGATACGTTTTTTTTTCCGATAGTGAATTAGACATATAGAGTGAACATGACACTTTTTGGTCAAGGTCAGACTTATGATATAAAAAAAAAGAGACAGCACTTTTTAAGAGATTGATTTTGTTATATAAATAGTAACGATTTAGATAGAAGTCTATCTCAACTCCTGCAATGTCGCCACCAGAAAGTCTTCGATCCTAACTGGTATCTTGACTACCTATGAACATCCAGGGGCACCCCCATATTTTAACAGATGAATGCAAGCGCGTAGGCTTTAATACTGGGGGCACCTGCTAAGTGTTAGGGCTGACTCTTCTCTCTAACTCATACCTACCATATTATGACCTTCAAAGTTGCATAAAAAGTACGACTCTTGTTCCTTTATCGTGTACGGGTCGGCCAAAATACAAAGTGTTCGGAAGGTGCCATTGGGGCATACTTTTAAAAATCACTGGTTAAACAAACACATGCAAGCTATCATAAGTTATGTAAAACCAGTTGTAACAGATGCACATTTGTACACATACAGTCACTCATCACAGATAAATAGAATCAATTAAGACCTTATAAAATTCTACAATATGATAGGCCCATATTAGATTTGTTATGAGTTTTATACAGCCTGTTACGACAAAAGTGATAATATGAAATGAAAGAAAGAGATATACAGTATTAGCCAAGCTGTCCCGGATATCAGTAACAAGCGAGTGGATGAATTTCCTGATTTCTTAGTTGTGGTAGGTTTTATGGTGGTCATTGATTCATCGTGTGACTTGTGGGATGGTAGGAGCCATGAATTATCAGTGTTGTAATCTTCTCTACAGTATCCAGGTAGTAGAGGCTTGGCGGGAATACCATGCCTAGAAAATATACATTTATATCACATTTAATATATATATACATATATATATATATATATATATATATATAGTTCTATATATTCGTCAGGGCTATTAGTATATTTATGTGTTTCTGAGTGTTAGATTGTATTTTAGAAAAATAACAATTTTCTCTAAAATATTGCAAAATTCCCACTTTATTTCAGAATATCAAATGAGCTATTTTGTATTGATGCTACTTACCGTATCATTCTACCCCTATATAGGTCAAGTCTATGAAGCTACGTACCGTATCATTCTATCCCTATGTAGATCAAGTCTTTGAAGTAACGTACCGTATCATTGTACGCCTATGTTGGTCAAGTCTATGAAGCTACGTACCATATCATTCTACCCCTATATATGTCAAGTCTATGAAGCTACGTACCGTGTCATTCTACGCCTATGTTAGTCTAGTCTTTATGTTCTGTGTCATCCTAAACCTATGTTGGTCAAGTTTATTTGGCTACGTACTGTATCATCCCAAACCTATGTTGGTCAAGCCTGTGACGCTACCTACCGTGTCATTCTACATCTATGTTGGTCAAGCCTGTGACGCTACCTACCGTATCATCCGAAACCTATGTTGGTCAAGCCTGTGACCTACCTACCGTATCATTCTACACCTATGTTGGTCAAGCCTGTGACGCCACCTACCGTATCATCCGAAACCTATGTTGGTCAAGCCTGTGACCTACCTACCGTATCATTCTACACCTATGTTGGTCAAGCCTGTGACGCTACCTACCGTATCATTCTACATCTATGTTGGTCAAGCCTGTGACCTACCTACCGTATCATTCTACACCTATGTTGGTCAAGCCTGTGACGCTACCTACCGTATCATTCTACATCTATGTTGGTCAAGCCTGTGACCTACCTACCGTATCATTCTACACCTATGTTGGTCAAGCCTGTGACCTACCTACCGTATCATTCTACATCTATGTTGGTCAAGTCTGTGACGCTACCTACCGTGTCATTCTACATCTATGTTGGTCAAGCCTGTGACGCTACCTACCGTGTCATTCTACATCTATGTTGGTCAAGTCTAAAGGTCGCCTCCTGTGTATCATTGACGTGTGCTGGACTCCATAATCGTTCAGCTACTGCTGATGCTCTGGGCCTAGAGCATAAAAAATGATTTCATTAAGAAAATAAAGACTCTTAGTAAATGTAATTCCTATCAGCATAGTCATGGCCTTGATATATGTCTCCGAATTCTCTCAAATCGATCTAGTCATCAGATAACAGGCGTTCGCATATTATTTAACGTATGTAGGTTGGGGGGAGGGTCTGGGATTTGTTGCTATAGGGAGAGATTTTGGTAGATATTTGTCATAAAACGCAAATTTTAATTTTAATTTTTCATACAATTAAAAACAAAAAACAAAACAACTACAAGGGGGGTCAATGGTCATCGTTCTATCAATAGAAGGGGGTAATGAGTTTATAACTAAAATGGAGGGTGTGCATTTTTATTTTGAGTCATTTCAATTGGCCATAGATATGAAGACATCGACATAGAATACTTGTATTTTTAGGAATTCCTGATAGATTTTTTCATTTATATGATTACATATGTCTTTACAATGTAATTTTTCTATGTGCTTTTGACGCATCTTTCAGTTTTACAGATATCTCTCTTATAGCACTTTAGACTTATAGCTAATGACTAAATTATCTATTTTTACTTCATGATGTTTTAGAGCTTCCTTTTTTATTTTAATCCAATTTTTTTTAAAAATTCTGTTTTAAAATAGATTTTTTTTAATTTACCATTATTATTTATCTATTACGTATCCATCTCTCTTAGTAAATGAATGCTTCAGTTGGTTTAACTCTGAACTTACCATAAAATAGACAAAAGGTTGGACTCATCAATAAACTCACTCCACAAGCACGCCTCACCCCCAATAATATTTTTTAAATCTTCGACACTTGCTACAGAGTAAAAATACGATGATTGTGAAATACAAGCAATATAAAGAGCTGCAGAGTAAAAAACCGATGATTGTGAAACACAAGCAATATACAGAGCTACAGAGTAAAATTACAATGATTGTGAAACACAAGCAATATACAGAGCTACATAGTAAAAATACAATGATTGTGAAACACAAGCAATATACAGAGCTACAGAGTAAAAATACAATGATTGTGAAACACAAGCAATATACAGAGCTACAGAGTAAAAATACAATGATTGTCAAACACAAGCAATATATAGAGCTACAGAGTAAAAATACGATGATTGTGAAACACAAGCAATATATAGAGCTACAGAGTAAAAATACAATGATTGTGAAACACAAGCAATATATAGAGCTACAGAGTAAAAAAACGATGGTTGTGAAACACAAGCAATATACAGAGCTACAGAGTAAACATACAATGATTGTCAAACACAAGCAATATATAGAGCTACAAAGTAAAACAACGATGATTGTGAAATACAAGCAATATATAGAGCTACAGAGTAAAAAAACGATGGTTGTGAAACACAAGCAACATACAGAGCTACAGGGTAAAAATACAATGATTGTCAAACACAAGCAATATATAGAGCTACATACAATATAAAGAAAAAACGCAAAAAAAACATTCTTTTCAAAAGAAAACCAGAGCTGTCATTAGTTTTCAATTAGACGGTAAATATATGACTGAATGTGTTATCAAAAGATTTTAATTATAATATGAAATCAAAATATTATATTTATCTGCTCATTAATCTATGATTGAATATACTAATACGTGATTTGAAATATTGCACATTCTATAGATAACAATAATTGCCTGTTAAGGTTAAGGTTAATCAATCCATTGACACATTTTACAAATTAGTTTTCGAGTAAATTAGCAAACTCTAAAGTCATTAATACAATTTTACTTCGTTTTTGACACACCGACTCACCATTTATATTAAACGGTTCACACAAATAATATTTTGTCCAGTCTTGACCGTAGCTAATTAAATTCAGATACCAGCAAGAAGAGAATATGACCTGGAAACCTTTATTAATGGCATCATTCAGATGAATCTGCCAGTCAGAACTTCCAGGTGGAGAGTTTTTGTCTTTCCAAACTTGAATCAGTGTGTCGTTAGATATCTGTGTCATAAATCATCATTCACATGAACTAATCATCATTATATAATAATACTCATTTCCAGTGTGCGTTAAATCGAAAGTAAAGAATTAATACAACAGTATTCCAGTTTAAAATACAACCATGAAAAAAATCGGATCTGCCCGAAACCAAAAAATAACCTAGCCTACCGATCAAGCATAAGGAGATATAACTCTATGCAAAGGTTTTGCAGGGTACAGCTAGTATAATTATGGTTGTCATATAAATTGTCTAAATAAGTTTGTTTCTATTTTGTATTGCAGTTTAACCTTTGACACAGCCCAAAAAGTGGCCATCTTTCTTCTAATTGCGTTGGTATTTATTTACCTGTGCGCCATGATTGACTGGATCTTCCCAGATGACAACTCGTTTATTCATTGGTCTAATTAAACTCAACAACCTTTGACTGTAGTAAGTTTCCAAGCCGCTGTATTCACCAGGTGGTATTCCTAATTGGGCCATAAACTCTTGAATGATGGGGCTGGATTGCCTGTAGGGATGAGTCCCAAAGTAGTTACTAGGGTCCCATGGATGTTCCAGGCTCTTCTTCTATTACATACATTTCACAATAGTGTGCATTGCTTTAGCATATACATAAAATTAACACATACGCTTCTATCGCGTTTTCTGGCTTACTGAGTATCATAAACTGCACATCATCACATTAATTAATCAGCATAAAAAATAATAAAATAAAACTAGTTCATGGTATTAGCTGAAGGTAAATTTCACATTTCAGATATTTCAGATTAGTTTATCCCATAGATGCCCCACTCTATTTGAGTTTAATTTCATCCTCGGTTTTTAATTTCCTTATCAATCAATAAGTCAAAACTCTCTAAATCATTATGAAAAAAGTAAGAAAAGCAACTCTTACTAATCAAGCACAAACTGTGCTTGATGAATTGTTTCCCTTCTACAATCTTTTAACTGTCATCCAAGAAAATGAATACTTACCAACACATGTAGTGAACTTCATCCATACCCAAATGTAAGAAATCATCTCTAAAAATATCCTTTATTTCTCTGAAAAATCGCTCCAAGAATTCGAAAGTGGAATTTTTTGTTGGATCCATTATTTCCTTTTCCGAGTGGTTTCCGTAAACGGCCTTACTCGGTTCATCGTTATCATAGCAAGTAGTCAGTAGATCTAAAGAAACATAGCCATGTTTAGTATACGGTAGAACCATAGACAAGTTGTCAGTAGATCTAAAGAAACATAGCCATGTTTAGTATACGGTAGAACCATAGACAAGTTGTCAGTAGATCTAAAGAAACATAGCCATGTTTAGTATACGGTAGAACCATAGACAAGTTGTCAGTAGATCTAAAGAAACAAAGCAATGTTCAGTATAGTATAGATCCATAGACAAGTAGTCAGTAGATCTAAAGAAACAAAGCAATGTTCAGTATAGTATAGATCCATAGACAAGTAGTCAGTAGATCTAAAGAAACAAAGCAATGTTCAGTATAGTATAGATCCATAGACAAATTGACACTAGATGTAAAGAAACAAAGCAGTGTTCAGTATAGTATAGATCCATAGACAAGTAGTCAGTAGATCTAAAGAAACAAAGCCATCTTTAGTATAAGAGAGAACCATGGACAGGATTATTGTTTGTGTATTACAGTACAATACACAAGGCCTGCAATACTACTTGTGGGTGATTTCCCCAATGAAGCGGGGCTACCTTGTCATGTGCCACCCTGTATTTAACAAAATTGAAAACTAAACATGCTCACGTGACCTGGATAACCTTTGCCCCATGATTGCGCATGACCAGGTGTATCAAACTCTGGTAAAACTCTAATACCACGTTGTGCTGCATAGTTGATAATTTCTTGAACGTCTGATTGACTGTACACCTGGTCAGGTGAATATGCCCCCTGTCAACATAGGAAAATAAAAAAAAAGATAACATCAATCGAGCTGGCCTAAAACCAATGCTGACATTAGAAAAAAAAAGAATTCCGTTAATTTTCCTCTTTCCAAAAAATCACAAGCCGTTTAATACATCACATGTACCTTTAAGACATATTGAGTTAAACGGGCAGGTAGTTGCAGAGACGTTATAACGTCTTTTGGGTATTTGGTATAAGTACCTTAAGGGGTCCCAGGCAAATACGCTGTCAATTAGTTGCTTACAAATATGTGGTCCCCTAAAATTCATTGAAAGCTGGGGGCCACTCTGTATACGTTTATTTAATGAACAGATTAAAATGTGATATTTTATTAGGTTACGGTATAATAAAACTCACAACAGGGGTACCCTTAGCAAATGGGGCCAAAGACAGCCATCTGGTATGAAGAATATAAATTATAACTGGTAAGGTGATGAATGTATGAGTGTTTTTTATGTTTTATTCATATTGTTCTGACATGCTAAACTTACTTTAAGAGCCAGTTCTGGAAATGTAGTACTGTTATAAGGGAATGACTGAGCATCAACTATATGCCAGTGAAAGACATTTAGTTTATTCATCGCCATGGCATCCTGGAGAATAATGAATCAGGTAAAGTATTGAAAGTAAGTATGCATGACTAGAATTTGATTGCGTAAGGTTATTGTTGGTTTTTTTTTGTTTGTTTCTTGATATTGATGGATAGTAATATTGGCACGACGACATTTACTAGATTTGTCTTCAAAATGTCCACGTTGTAAAAATGTCTGGCAGTGTCCAGATGCAGACCACGGTGAGCAAATCTTGGCTCATCTCTGATGAAAGTTTGGTTCACATACCACTGAAACAAAAGTTTGAATATTTATTGTATGTATTGGTGCTATTAATAAACAAATGCCTATATTTACAGAACTATTGTGTTAATTAATAATTAATGAATGCCTATATTTACAGACTCATTGTGTTATTTAAAAACCATTACCTCTGAGTCCAAGTTGAAGGTCAACTGTCCTAATGTTTCAAAGGCTGGTAAGTTGAAATATCATTGAGAAATATTAAAGTATGTTACACATAAAACAAAAATGAAATAGATAACAGTCTTTAATAACTGTGATTTGATAATAATTAATCAATATCATAAAAACATATTTGATTAGAAATTTAACACATCTTATAATATGGGATAATAAAAACAAAAGTAGTATTTGGCCAGGTGAACTTAATAGTGTGCTAGCTGGATTGAGCTATATGTAACTCTAATGTGCTAGCTGGATTGAGCTATATGTAACTCTAATGTGCTAGCTGGATTGAGTTATATGTAACTCTAATGTGCTAGCTGGATTGAGCTATAGGTAACTCTAATGTGCTAGCTGGATTGAGCTATATGTAACTCTAATGTGCTAGCTGGATTGAGCTATATGTAACTAATGTGCTAGCTGGATTGAGCTATATGTAACTCTAATGTGCTAGCTCTTATGAGCTATATTTAATTCTAATTTGTTAGCTGGATTGATCTATATTTAACTCTAATTAACATATTTACCCCACAATGCTCCCCAGATCTCTGGCGCACTGATATAGATAACTGTTGTGATATTTAGGTCATCTGAAAAATACAAAATAAATTGGAAAGTAGCTTTATCAGTTGCTTTTGTTTTTAATTGTAAATAGAGACTTTTCCTCTAAAATACTGCCTCTGTAAAGATGATATGGCTGGGCTTTAAGGGGGTCTAGATATTTTTGAATCAAAATTATAAAGGGATCCCATCGCAAGAAATTAAGTAACTCTCAGCTAAAGCCTAAAAGTAAGCACAAAAAAAAACAACCTTAGTAATGTATGCATGCATAAGACATCTGGTTATATTGATATGTTGGATGCAGGGCCGACCTTACGAATTGCGGGGCCCAATTTAAAAGATGCTTGCAAGGCCCCCCCCCCCTTCTAATTTTTTTTTCACAACTGTTACTATTAATTCAATGTAAATTGCCGTGTCCCTGCCAGCAATCGGTCAAATCGGTTTAATTAAGGACGGCTCTGTATGGACGGATTTGATAAGTTTCTAAGATAAAATTTTTAAAACATGGACATCTAAGAAAAGTTTTTTTTATAATATTGTTCAGAAAAATATAAGTCATGAATTAATTGATATATCAGGTTGGAAGGTTTTAAAACAAACACAAAAGTTCCATGTGTAAATTATTTATAATCATGTGACGCTTGCGAACATCAGCTACTTGCAGCTGTTAATTTTTAATGCCGAATAACAAATTAAAAACTTAGAGCATTTTGAAGCTTCTTTGATGTGCATGAGAAAGATTTACTTTCAAAAATTAATATTGAAAAATAAAGTCACATACAATGCAAATACTTCAAAAAGTTGAAGCAAGGCAAAAGTTCCTACATTTTAGAGAAACCACACATCGCAATTATGAATGAAACTGATCCCATTTTAAAATGTTATTGCTTGCGGTGATTTCCGTATTTGAACAATTTTACTTTATCACAGACTAATTTGGCTGATATAAAAAGAGAGAGAGAGAAAGAGTGAGAGAGAGAGAGAGCGAGAGAGAGAGAAAGAGAGAGAGAGAGAGAGAGAGAGAGAGAGAGAGAGATTACAAAATATTGTGCAAAAGGTTTCATTTTCTTTTTAATTTTGGAATTTTCTTTTTTAGAATTTTGGGGGGCCTGTATGATAAGACGGACCTGGGTCTACTTATAATTAAACCTTCAAAAAACTATACATTTTCTAGATTATACTATTTTTAATTCATTATTTGCTATTAATTTATTTGATGTTATATGTGCAACTTTAAATTGTTCTACGTTTGACATCTTATTATTCCAATTAATTTAGTGTTTTTATTATTATTCAGCTTATTCTCATTATTAGAACATTTCAGCTAACTGCCTGTGTGTGTGTGTGTGTGATTGTAATAGCCGATGTTTTAACACATACAGTGTCTCGTTTGGTGTTCATTATTGAACTGAACGACTGAGGAGATGCCGAGTACCACGTGATGACGTGATCACCTTTACTCTTAAGTCCAGACAGTGAAGGTCCATGCATAATGGCTGGTGAATAAACAACAGTTTTATGGAGTCTGGAAACATGATATTGTACTTGATGTTAATGTTGTCTCGAACGGAATCTGTAACTTTTACATATCTATGTGTGTGTGTGTATTGTCTGGGCGAGTTTTGAATAGTCGGACGGGTTATTATTAGAGATATCTAAATTATTAGAGAAATCTAAATCTAAATTATTAAAAATACCTAAATTATTAGAAATATCTAAATAATTAGAGAAATCTAAATTATTAGAGCTATCTAAATTATTAGAGATATCTAAATTATTCGAGATATCTAAATCATTAGAGAAATCTAAATTATTAGAGATATCTAAATTATTCGAGATATCTAAATTATTAGAGAAATCTAAATCTAAATTATTAAAAATACCTAAATTAATAGAAATACCTAAATTATTAGAAATATCTAAATTATTAGAGAAATCTAAATTATTCGAGATATCTAAATTATTAGAGCAATCTAAATTATTAGAGATATCTAAATTATTCGAGATAACTAAATTATTAGAGAAATCTAAACTATTAGAGATATCTAAATTATTAAAAATATCTAAATTATTAAAGATATCTAAATTGTTCATTGTTCATGATCCTTGTTTGTAAATGTTTTTTTTTTCGGTATATTACCCCATGAAACTTTATACCGACTTGTAATGAGGAACTGAATAAATTTTTAATCATTAAAGTGACACACGACTTAATTAATTTAAATACAGTACCACGTGACTTGCATTGTTTAGATACAGTACCACGTGATTAAAATATTGTTCAGATACAGTACCACGTGACTTGCATTGTTTAGATACAATACCACGTGACTTAAAATAGTACCACGTGACTAACATTGCTCAGATACAGTACCACGTGACTTGCATTGTTTAGATACAGTACCACGTGACTAACATTGTTCAGATACAGTACCACGTGACTAACATTGTTCAGATATAGTACCACGTGACTTACATTGTTCAGATACAGTACCACGTGAATTACATTGTTCAGATACAGTACCACGTGACTTACATTGTTCAGATACAGTACCACGTGACTAACATTGTTCAGATACACTACCACATGACTTACATTGTTCAGGTACAGTGCCACGTGACTAACATTGTTCAGATACAGTACCACGTGACTTGCATTGTTTAGATACAATACCACGTGACTTAAAATAGTACCACGTGACTAACATTGTTCAGATACAGTACCACGTGACTTGCATTGTTTAGATACAGTACCACGTGACTAACATTGTTCAGATACAGTACCACGTGACTAACATTGTTCAGATATAGTACCACGTGACTTACATTGTTCAGATACAGTACCACGTGAATTACATTGTTCAGATACAGTACCACGTGACTTGCATTGTTTAGATACAGTACCACGTGATTAAAATATTGTTCAGATACAGTACCACGTGACTTGCATTGTTTAGATACAGTACCACGTGACTAACATTGTTCAGATATAGTACCACGTGACTTACATTGTTCAGATACAGTACCACGTGAATTACATTGTTCAGATACAGTACCACGTGACTTACATTGTTCAGATACAGTACCACGTGACTAACATTGTTCAGAAACACTACCACATGACTTACATTGTTCAGGTACAGTGCCACGTGACTAACATTGTTCAGATACAGTACCACGTGACTTGCATTGTTTAGATACAATACCACGTGACTTAAAATAGTACCACGTGACTAACATTGTTCAGATACAGTACCACGTGACTTGCATTGTTTAGATACAGTACCACGTGACTAACATTGTTCAGATACAGTACCACGTGACTAACATTGTTCAGATATAGTACCACGTGACTTACATTGTTCAGATACAGTACCACGTGAATTACATTGTTCAGATACAGTACCACGTGACTTACATTGTTCAGATACAGTACCACGTGACTAACATTGTTCAGATACACTACCACATGACTTACATTGTTCAGATACAGTACCACGTGAATTACATTGTTCAGATACAGTACCACATGACTTACATTGTTCAGGTACAGTACCACGTGACTAACATTGTTCAGATACAGTACCACGTGACTAACATTGTTCAGATACAGTACCACGTGACTTACATTGTTCAGACACAGTACCATGGGACTTACATTATTCAAACACAGTAGTACGTGACTTACATTGTTCAGATACACCAAGTTGTGGATATCGTGGACAGTCTTCTGTTTGAATGTTAACGTGGATGTCCTTAATTTCACCTTCACTTGTTATTTGCCCCTGACCTTGTGCCGCGCCATCATTTGACCCAGTGACATCCTGCAGACGTAGGCGGAAACGGTTGAATGCTTGCTGAATAACGTCACAGTCAATACTGGAAACGAGCTTGATGTCACGTGATGATAATGTAAAAATAGATTTACTTTTTGTCCATTCTTTAGGCATAGGCCAAGGCGAACCAGGATCTGGTCGATTTCCCTGCAATCATGAACAGCATGTCAATGAAATTTCAAAGTTGCTTTAAGCTAATTGAAACTCTTGATATTTTCGTTTTGCTACGAGAACTATAATGATTTCAATAGAATATTACATCAAGAGTTACAATCTAATCTATATAAATAATAGCGATTTGGGTTTTGCGTTAAATCGAAAGTGAAGAAATAATACAACAGTATTCCAGTTTAAAATATAATCATGAAAAAATCGGATCTGCCCAAAACCAAAAATGACTTAGCCTACTCTGATCAAACCTAAGGGAATATAACTCTATGCACAGGTTTTGCAGGGTACATCTAGTATTTACTATAATATAGGCGGCATTAGAAGTAGTTGGGGTATATGACCGTAAGCAGTAAGTGTAGGCTACATACATGGGCGTACATAAGCAAGAGTGCTTCACCTTCATTGGGCGCCGATAAGCTGCTGGCAACATTCCACGCCCCAAATTTTCATATCATGGTGACTCCCTCGGAGATGGGGCATGGGGATATTACCAGTGTAACATTCACCAATAGTTGTCATGACACAAAACAATGATAAACAACTTTTGAAGTTAACTTTTGACAGTAATTATTAGAGATATTTAAATTATTAGAGAAATCTAAATTATTAGAGATATCTAAATTATTAAAAATATCTAAATTATTAGAGATATCTAAATTGTTCATTGTTCATGATCCTTGTTTGTAAATGTGCCTGTAATACCATATTCTGGTATATATTTTGTTACATTGAAGTTAACATAATTGTTACGATCGCACCCCCCCCCCACATCACAGCTACCCCATGTTATGTTACCCTCATCCCCACCCCCGTTAGATCTGTGGTCAGCGGAGCGTGATCAAAGCTACCAGGCGCTCTGAAGCTGGACGTTAGCTGGACGAAGGTGCGACTTCGCACCTTTGGCCACTGACCAAGATCAAAGCCCTACCGGACTCAGAGAAAACCCAGGAGTCAGGCTTTGATGTCGGAAACGCCCCTCCCCCTATTCCCTTCCCTCGACATTCGGGGGCGAGCAGTCGGAGTGTAGGACAAAACCCCCACGGACAAACCCCCCACGGACAAAACCCCCAGCGGACAAAACCCCCAGCGGACAAAACCCCCACAATATTGTTTTAAGCCATTCATTGCAGCTACAATTTTTTTATTATTATTAGCTTTTAATTTGTTTAACTTTCTGTGATCTGCTTAGCGGGTGGTTTGTAAATCACATAAATCATGTAAATGAATTTAAATTTAAAACCTGTTTTTGTTGATCATAAATGCTCAATATAAAACATAGCCATAGTTATTATTTTTTTAGCCCCTTTTAAAATTATTATTATGTCTTAATTAATTAATTTAAAAAAATTCACAAAAAAGCTCAAGTTATAATTTTATGTTTCTTGGGCGCCCCAGAACCATACGATCCACGGACCGATGCCGATTCGCGGTCCGGGGACCACTGCCTTCCAGTGTTGCCAAATATTAATTTATTTTAAATGTCAGATTTTTAGAGTAAAAAAAAAAAGTTAGAATTGAACAAGCTACACTTTTTACATCCTACAGGGCAATACAGCAGCCAACTATATCAAACGGCTAATAATGTATAACAAGAATGTGATGTAAAATTTGTAAGCCTTGTTTCAAATTGTGTCTAAAAGCTAAATTTACGAGGAAAAAAGAACCCTTAATGAGATATGGAAATTAAACACTTCAAATCAAGTACGCTCAACAATTCCTCCCGAACTAAACTTGCATTCTCTTATATAGGCTAGCTGGACAAAATACCCTATCATTCTCAAGTCTCCTGTTTGTTGGTTCCACCCCAATTCAATACATAATTAAGAGTTTGGTGAACATAGCAGAATAAAGGTGACTGCACTTCTCATGTTACTTGAATTCCTCCAAACCGACACTATGTTTCTAAACTTTATTCAATTGTAGTACACCCCTAACCCTGAACTCATGAACTACCCACGTCTACGCATCTTCCGGAATTCTACTGTGACACTATTCTTTATTGTCTAAAATTCCCCTACCTGTTAAAGTTAATGGGTTCTGTCTCCCTCTCTGTCCACCCGTCTCATATCGAATTACGTTAAACTGTCCCAACTGCCCTGACCTACTTTCACTTTCTACATTTTATAATAAAGATTAGGGGGGGGGGATATTACATTTTATAATAAAAGTAATGATTGATTAATAAATAATATTTTTTAAGTGGGTGTTTTGTCCGCTGGGTGTTTTGTCCGCTGGGTGTTTTGTCCGCTGGGGGTTATGTCCGCTGGGGGTTTTGTCCGCTGGGGGTTTTGTCCGTGGGGGTTTTGTCCGTGGGGGTTTTGTCCGCTGGGGGTTTTGTCCGGATACCGAGCAGTCGATAGAGAAAGAAGTTTAAGTTAGTTTTAAGTCAGTGTGGTATTAGTGTTAGATTGGAGTTTGGACAGAGATGTAGTTTTAGGCAGTGTTGTATTAGAGTTTGTATGAGATAGTCGTGCAGTCACGAGTAGTTTAAATAAAGTTCATTTAGTTTATATTCCAAATCAATAAGCGTTGACTTATCTGTTGATATACCTGTGTGTTTCACTGTGTGTTTATTATCTAGAAAAGAGCCCGTAACAATAATGTAAAAAAAAGTGAGCCTGTAGTGTTATACACTGGTCTATATATTTTGTTGATTTGCTGGTTTAGTAAAAAAAAAAAAGAATTGTGATTATCCAAAGTTATTTGAATTGTTCTACTGGCTCTACAGGGGATGGGTGGTTATGTAGTAAAGCGCTCGGCTGTCGATCTGAGGATCCCTGGTTCGATCTCCGGTAAGGACCAATTGATTTTTCAGTCATGGCTTACGTCCCCGCTATTTTTCCCGTGGTGCCACCATGACCATTGCACTATCGGCTATGGGTGGGGATGAAAGAAGGGCACCATAACAAACAGTCCCATTAGTGGTGTATAGGATCTAAAAGTTTTCATCTCATCCTTACAGGGACTTCACACACACACACACACACACACACACACATACACACAAACACACAGTGCACATATGCAAGATTGTCAATGAGTAAGAATACATCATATTTAAGATATTATATGAGATATTATAACGTTTGCACGTAAACACTTTTAATCATTTATACCTCCCCCCCCCTCCATGTTTTATTAAAAGTATTAAGCTGACTTAAAATGGAGTTTAACATGATCTAATCTAGAGAAGAAATTTACATAAACAACGACAAACTAGTGAATAAATATATCATAGTAAATAAAGTAGTTACACTTTCTGGAAGTTTTTTTTTCATGTTTCTATCTTCATCATTGCACGATTATATAACTGCACTACGTATTTTAATCAGGTAACAGTTGAAAACAACTATTAAATTTACCTGTAATGGTAACCTTTCTGCAATAAAAGTAACTTCCTGTTGTCCATGTTTTACACAAGATACAAATATCAACACGCTGAATACAATAGTGAACATCTTGTACGTTCAAGTTTTCTTCAACAGTAGATTAAAAACAACGGCAGTTATAGCACAATAAACTCTAGTAGTTATTTGATTATAATTCAACTATTAAAAGAAATTTGTAATACAATATTGGCGATAATTTCATGATGTATTAATGATAACTTAATGTAAAGATAACATTCATATGCTTTGCAGATTAATAAATTAATTCAAAGCAATATGAATCAAGCGAGAAATGTCATCCAGTTTCAAATGTTCTTAAACTATAGAAGAAAGATAAAAAACAACAACTTTAGAATAACTTAAAATGCCGACTACTTGTAATGTCATCCAGAGAGATTATTACAGATAACCCTGACAGTTTGCCAACAACATCAGTAGAAGTGCTGGGTTATCGGTTATAAGGAGGAATGGCTCTTTAAATTAACGACAACAATGCAATGATATTCTTGTAGAAACTCTCTAGTAAATTATCTCGTCGTACCACAATTTTGTCAATATCCTAAGTACATTTTTTTTTACAACAGACGCTTGACAATATTGAGTTAATGATACAAATGATAGTAACCATGAACAATAGTATTGAGTTCATGATACAAATGATAGTAACCATGAACAATAGTATTGAGTTCATGATACAAATGATAGTAACTATGAACAATTGTATTGAGTTCATGATACAAATGATAGTAACTATGAACAATTGTATTAAGTTCATGATACAAATGATAGTAACTATGAACAATTGTATTGAGTTCATGATACAAATGATAGTAACTATGAACAATTGTATTGAGTTCATGATACAAATGATAGTAACTATGAACAATGGTAAAAAAAAATCAAGTGAATGTAAGCAGCTACCATAAAAAGACCTAAGTTTTTATTTTTTTTTATTTCTGTAAGTCACTGTAAGAATGAGTTCAATTCTTAAATCATTGTGAAACACTAATACGGCATTTTATATGGAACTGATATTTGACAATTATAAATTAACACTAGTGTATTAGACATACATTAACGTTAAGTATTGACATGGAGTTAGAACAGTTGTATTTTATAACAACAGAGCCTGAATGTAAATAAAACATTGCCATATGATCAAATTTGATAAAATTTAGTTGGCGCCATCAACTGCGACACTTGAGCAGCGGTATCTTTATACACAAGGGGAAATAATAATGTTTCGTCGTTAAAGGTGGTGTGAGGATAGAACTGAGGTTAGAACTGATAATGACAAAAGTGATTCTTTTGACAAGAATGAGAATGGTGTAAAGTAATTTTGTTTTAACTTTGTTTGATCTAAATAAATTATTTATAGATATTTGTAAACGCGGGATTTTCAATCGCATACACAAATTATGATATAATAATTAGGTGTTACCTGGGTCGTCAAGTGAGACTCCTGACTCCGATGTCTAGGTATGTCCCGGTCTGAATCAAAAAGGATGATAAAATTATTAATTTTGAATTAATTTACATCATCGATTAAATTAAAATGTCATTGACCCCCTCTAGCATTATGCCCCCCCACCCCAGAACAATGTACCAGCTGGAACCCTCTTCTCAAGCCTGAACCAAAGATACAGCTCAGATTAAGATACTTTTTTAAAATGACCTTTATAATCTTGTGTATTGAAAGTATGAGTTGTAGTGTAATCTACTCGTATATACTAAACATGTAACAATCGTGACAATCAGATTTAGTAATGTCCAACAACATATTCATCTCTCAGGGGAGGATAGCATGGTCAGTACTGTAGTCAAAGGTATTTATTACCGCTGGAATTCGAACCCATTACCTTCACCACGCAGAACAGTCTCACCAACACCGAGTCTGATTCGTCACTATGGAGGACTAACAACCAAATACCGATCTGAAGATTAAAAACAAAAGAATCAGCAGTCAATATAATAACAGCATTAAGTGTAGTTTGACCTTTAGCGGATAAACATATATTCTACATAGCACTATTGTGTACATAGACCACTGTCTTATTCCACATAGCACTATTGTGTACATATACCACTGTCTTATTCCACATAGCACTATTGTGTACATAGACCACTGTCTTATTCTACATAGCACTATTGTGTACATAGACCACTGTCTTATTCAACATAGCACTATTGTGTACATAGACCACTGTCTTATTCTACATAGCACTATTGTGTACATAGACCACTGTCTTATTCTACATAGCACTATTGTGTACATAGACCACTGTCTTACTCTACATAGCACTATTGTGTACATAGACCACTGTCTTATTCCACATGGCACTATTGTGTACATAGACCACTGTCTTAATCTACATAGCACTATTGTGTACATAGACCACTGTCTTATTCAACATAGCACTATTGTGTACATAGACCACTGTCTTATTCCACATAGCACTATTGTGTACATAGACCACTGTCTTATTCCACATAGCACTATTGTGTACATAGACCACTGTCTTATTCCACATAGCACTATTGTGTACATAGACCACTGTCTTATTCTACATAGCACTATTGTGTACATAGACCACTGTCTTATTCCACATAGCACTATTGTGTACATAGACCACTGTCTTATTCTACATAGCACTATTGTGTACATAGACCACTGTATTATTCTACATGGCACTATTGTGTACATACCCCACTGTATTATTCTACATAACACTATTAAGGGACAACACTGTACCAAGTGTATGGTTAATGGTCTCTGACACAAAACGTGTCTATTTGTGCTTCCTTACATTTACACTTGGTCAAGTTGAGATAATGCGTCACTGAAATGTACATAAGTTGTCTGGTAAGGTGGTACTGAACCTTTAAGAGGCGGAGACTTTGGGGGGGGGGGGGGGCAGACAGTCTAAACCACTGAGCTCTCATGCACAGATACTCACATGAGCTTTACCGGGATCCCATCTAAAATAGAGTGAAGGCTGTCCCAAAACTATTCATGGTCCCCTGTCAGTCTTCACCACCTGGGGCCGTACCGACATGTGCACATCCATCAGTTGTTAAGTCATTTTATGGCAGATTACTGTGCCCGGCGAGGTTCTAAGGTTATTGGTCCTTGACATATCGTCGGGTTGAAACCCTGGAGGTGGACCGAATGGATTAGAGTTATACATGTCTTATTGGATCATGTATTGTTGGATCATATATTATTTGAAATTCATACATTGGTTTGACAAGTTGGAAAAGGGGGGGGGGGGAAGGTAGGTCTGTTTAACTAACGTCATTTAATTTAATGATGATGACTATTATAAACAATTTAGCTGTACCCTGCAAAACCTTTGCATAGAGTTATATCCCCTTAGGCTTGATCGGCAGGCGAGGTTATTTGTTGGTTTCGGGCAGATCCGATTTTTTTTTCATGATTGTATTTTAAACTGGAATACTGTTGTATTAATTCTTTACTTTCGATTTAACGCAGCGCCCAAATCGCTATTATTATATTCTAAGTTATTGTTCCATCGACTGAAATATTTTTTAGTTAAAGGTATAAAAACTATGTTATTAATACTATCTGTTTTCTTGCAGAGCTTGTACAACAATCAAGTAAATCTGTGCTAGATTTATATCTGAGGTCGTTGATTCAGTTTTAATGCACTCAACATTATTTGTTAAGATAATAACGACGGTTTAGTGTTCAATGTCCGCTATATCTGTCCAACCATGAAGAGTGAACTAGCTGTTACAAGGAAGTGACCCCTGAGACTGACAGATATTTAAAAACATAATACTTTACATTTATTTCAATGAGTTCATATGCACTTCGTGGCTATGTCTGAGTACGAGAGTTAATTTAGTTGATGTTCGTGTGAGACAGACACACAGACACACAGAGAGAGAGAGAGAGAGAGAGAGAGAAGAGAGAGAAAGAGAGGAGAAAGAGAAAGAGAGGAGAGAGAGAGAAAGAGAGGAGAAAGAGATAGATAGATAGATAGATAGATAGATAGATAGATAGATAGATAGATAGATAGATAGAGAGAGAGAGAGAGAGAGAGGAGAAAGGGAGAGAGATATAGGAGAGAGAGAATGAGAGAGAGAGAGAGAGTGAGAGAGAGAGGATCACGTGTCGTTCACCAAGTTTGTATACAAAGTTATTGATGAAAGTAGACGCCATGTTTTATCACACACTTGTCAAATTAACATTGTCAGATACATGGAGTTCCGCACCAACTTTTGTTCCTTGCACTGAGTTCAAGCCTAGCTGGCGGCTAACTCCATCGTCTTATCAGAAGATGTTACTTTGTCCGTGTGTTGTCTTTTTTATTTCTCTCACAATAAGTGACCTGTATGTAATCTGGACATAGAATGAGGAGATAACTGGAAGGCGTTCGTAACATTAATTTATCAGAGTAATCTTTCACCACGACCAGTTCATTTGTTACAGTTGTTTTCATCATTAGAGAAAATTTAATTTTAAATAAGTTTTGGATTACACAATATACTTTGTTTTGTTTTGTTTTAAATTGTTTCGAAATGAATGTTCATTCTGCTGCAGACATCTTTAATTACTCTTTATTTGTCTATTTTGTACACATCTTAATGAGACTCTAAAATTTAGTAAAACATTCGTTTTTATTATATTTGGGTTTCTCTTCTTGATGACTGGATTATTAGTTTAAACAAATTATAAATAGTATAATAAATAATAAATAGTGTGATAAAAATATAAAAAGTGCAAAAAAGTCCCCAGATTCTAAACATTGTTTACGGACTGTAATAAGGTGTAAAGTATGTTTGAGTAAATAAAGTTTACATTCAGTTATGACATTATATATAGCCATACCTGTATAGGACGGAACAATTTCATACAGTGATTATCTTTTAAAAGTAAGTATTGTATTATATATATATATTGTTATGTAACAAGTTGAGCAGATTTCAGAATACTCCGACCCGTTATTTTGTCTTTCATGAATATTTTAGACTCTCGAACTAAGTTCCAACTAGTGTCCGGATAGTATCAGAGTCGATAGGAATCGAAAGCGCCCCCCCCCCCCCAAACTCACTCTCCTACATGGATAAATGACTTGTTAAGTTATGATAACAGCTCTGTTAATATGAATAGACCACTGATGGAATCAAGATAAAAACGCAATTATAGGATAACAATTACACACACATATATATATATATATATATATATATATATATATATGTGTGTGTGTGTGTGTGTGTGTGTGTGTAATTGTTACGGGGGGGGCGCTTTCGATTCCTATCGACTCTGATACTATCCGGACACTAGTTGGAACTTAGTTCGAGAGTCTAAAATATTCATGAAAGACAAAATAACGGGTCGGAGTATTCTGAAATCTGCTCAACTTGTTACATAACAATGTTCACTTTACATATTATTTTACACTGGTAATTTAAAAACAAAGATCACATTCTACCTTACATATTCTAATGGAACTATATATATATATATATATATATATATATATATATATCTAGAGCGCTCAACAGTTGACCTGAGAGCCATGGGTTTGATTTTCATTGAGAACAAAGTCCTTGTGAAAATTGGATAATAGTCCCTCAAGTCCACCCAGCTTTAAATGTGTACCTGACTTTAAGTTGGGAGAGTAAAGTCGGCTGGGCGTTGTACTAACCACACAATCCCTTCATATGCCGTGGCTACAGAAACAGATGAATTCAACATTCCATATATAAATTGTCTACAAATAAGTGACATTCTCATTTTCATATATAACAGATCAGGATACATTTTTTCCCCCTGTAATGATTAGTTTTGTATGAACACCAATACGGTGTATCAGTTATCTGTGCAATTTAAGTTTGTAATGAAACTGTATACTTTTAATGATAAAATCAATTTTGAAAACATACATTTTGTTTAAACTGTCATTAAAGATGTTTATTTTTATTAATTTTAATCTTTCAACATATTTGATTTCCCAGCTGTCATTTGTCATGGAGTCGGCACCAGGTCTTAACCATTGGGGTGACATTTTAATTGTTACCCTTTATTTCATAGCAGTTCTTCTTGTTGGATTATGGGTACGTTGTCATGGTGATGTCTTGATATAACATCGTTTTCAGGAAAATAATAAAAGCATGATAGAAGTTATATTGTTTTAGTTACAGGTATTCTGTTAGAATGCTAAGATATCTTCCTCTCTCTATTTTCTCTCTGTCCGTCTTTGTTGCCACCTTTAGCTTATCGCCCAAAGTCTCTATTAGTCTTTCTCTCTCTCTCTCTCTCTCTCTCTCTCTCTCTCTCTCTCTGTCTCTCTTTGTCCATCTCTCTCTCTTTGTCCATCTCTCTCTCTCTCTCTCTCTCTCTCTCTCTCTCTCACTCTCTCTCTCCCTGTTACTGCCATTCTATGGCCATTTCCTTAATCACTCTCTGAATCTTCCCTCTTCTCTCAGATATGCTTGGTGTTATAAATATATTACATCTTGTGGTTTGTTATCGTTATTAAATAGATGTTATGGGCACATACTGTCGGTGATATTCCTGTGCACATTTAATTCAAATTTGAAGATAAATTATCTGCACTTATAACTTCCGATTTTCAAACCAATAATCATCTTCATGTCCTCAAGTTTCACTCAACATTTATAATTTGTGAAAAAAGTTTTGAATTTCCGAGGTTGAATGCAATACACATAAAGAAACTCATTCTGAAAGTACATAAATCGTATCATATCAGTAGCTCTAAAACATTCAGCGCCGTGACCACATTTTACACAAGCAAACTAATCGTTTAGTTTAAAATGGTTTATTTAAACTAACATCCCCATAGAAATCCCTCCAAAACTTTTTTGAGCCACGCTTTTTAGACTCACTCTATTTGTGCCTACATTATGCCGGTGTCTATCTTTTTTCTCTCTATTAAGTAACTCTCTTTTTAGATTTCTTTGTATCCACCCAACTGTTTTTATATTTTATTTTTCAAGTCTTTATGTCGACCAAACAGAGGCAGCATCAAAAGTTATTTTCTAGCTGGACGTGATTTGACATGGTGGCCGGTAAGTTATCATTTAATTGCTAGCAAGTAAGTTATCACAAGCATTATTGACTGGTCAGTAATTATCACATACTATTTGACTAGTTAGTAAGCTATTACATGCTATTTGATTGATCGGTAAGTTATCAATTTAATAATTTAATAGTGCAGCCGTTTAGGTTACAAAATGACGTATTTAAATCAAGTAGAGGTAAGTACTAGGATTAACTGCAAATCTCCCTTTGTTAACTTATTTTTTTTTCTGATAATTTTAATTCAAAGTTTTCACCCTTATGTCTATAAAGTATGACGATCTAATCTAAAGTAAGTTTCTACAATATGATACATTGGTAATAGATCTTCCCATTGGTTTCCGCCTCAGTATACTTCATTTATTATCATCTTAATCTAAATGTATCTCATTAGTTTCTTGTCGTTTATTAGATTATGTTTTTTTTAAATAGTACCACTGGTTTTGTTCTATTCGTACCAGTGGTTTTGTTCTATTCGTACCAGTGGTTTTGTTCTATTCGTACCAGTGGTTTTGTTCTATTCGTACCAGTGGTTTTGTTATATTCGTACCAGTGGTTTTGTTCTATTCGTACATTATTAAACTAACTTTCAATCCATTCCATCTCTTTACAAGAGTTATCAGGCTGACCTACTTTAGCTGACACTATACTACAGTTGGTCACTACAGATACTCTGGCTCTAGTATGAACCAATTATCTCTGTCACAGTTTCAGCTTTCTCTCACCAACTCGGTCAGATAAATGTGTTAAGTCCGTGAACGGACATGAAAAAAAAAACAAAAGATTTTATATGTACAACTAGTACATTGTACTGACATTAGTTTACTGAGCGCTGAAAAGTTCTTGTACTTTGGGCTTTTAACAAAAAAAATATGGGCCATAAATCTTGTTGATATGTGCACTATAGAGGGAGAGACTTTAGAGGAATTTAGTATAATCTTATTAACATAACTAAAGTTAATGCACGAACATTTATTATAACTAACAATATATTACAAGATAAGTATGTTTACCTTATCCTCACTACGAGCCCAAATCTAAGTGTTATTAATCACCCCCCCCCCATCCCGCCCACCAGGTTGTTCGGCCTAATGTAAAAATCTTAAATATTAGATCTGGTCAAATGTAGTCAGATAGTCAAGGTGGGCGGCTGACTACAGAAACACATGTCAAGATTTTCTTTTTTTTTTAAAATGGGTCGCCAAAACGAACGCCATTTTTAAAAGCTTTTCATTAGTTTCACTTTTGCTGGGTTTTGTGGGTTGGTCTCTAAATCTTGCAACTCACATTTGAAATTGGTTTAATTTAGTAAGTTAAACCCGTGTTGGCACCAGGGCTTGATTTACCGCCGGGGGGGGGGATGTCATCCCCGGCTCTGCTTTAGCTGATATATCCCTGCCGGGGATGAAACCATAGACATTTATCCCCGGCTCTGCAGAATTTTTTTCATCCCCAGCACTGGTTTTTTTCTTAAATCGAGCATTGGTTGGCGCACGTATAGATTCTGCAAGACAGTTCACGATTTGAATCATTTCTAGTCCAAGCATTAACATTTTATAGAATTACGAAGAGAATTAATTGTAATAGGACAAATTTGCCTTCAGATCATGTACACAAAACAACAAACGTAGCAGAACAACAGTACATTATTAGTGAAGCTGTTCTTTTCAGTCTTACATAGACTTTCCGATATTACGTGGAATTGTGCAACTCTAGCAAGACGAATTCTTTCACAACTAAAAAGTAGAAAATAAATAAAATAATAATGCACTAAAATGTTTTAAAAAAGTGTTCATGTGATATACATATTGATGTAAATTATCATTATTAAAATTAAAAAGCCTGGGTGATTACAATAAAGTGAACAGTATATTTCTTTACATTAGCTGAAATTTAGCAATAAATAAATAACTATATCTAGCTGATCATCCACCTTGTATTTTTAGTATTGATAATTTATATAAATATTTGTATGATTTAAAAAGTTGCATTTTTTTTTATTTTGCATTTTTATAAAGGATCATTTAATATGTCATATATATATATATATATATATATATATATATATATATATATATATATATATAATATTAGGATTATTGTGGCCTAATATTTGTAGGTTGGCCTAAAGATACCTTTACTTAAGTGGCGCAAGTAGAGCTCCTGTCGCTCGAGGCTGAATCTAAGAATGCAGTACCCTTTTTACCCCCTTTTCTAATTCCGAACAACCATTTCTAAAGAACTTGGAGACCGAACTGAATATATTTGAATGCCTTACAATATGAACACGTTCCCATGTATCAGTGTTGTTTTCGTTGACGAAAACTAAAACTAAAACCTTCGTTAACGAAAATGTTGACTTTTCGTCAACAAGAACTAAAACTAAAACTAAAATTAGAATCAAGACTAAAACTAGACGAAAACTAAAATTATTACAGAAAAAACGAAATAAAAACTGAAACTAAAATATAGTGTTGCTTTCGTTCACGAAAACTAAAACTAAAACCTTCGTTAACGAAAATGTTGACTTTTCGTCAACAAGAACTAAAACTAAAACTAAAATTAGAATCAAGACTAAAACTAGACGAAAACTAAAATTATTACAGAAAAAACGAAATAAAAACTGAAACTAAAATATGACCTGGGACTAAAACAACACTACCATGTATTGTTTATTCACCTATGCTCGCCAAGTGTACAAAGTTAAATGGCGCTGGTCGGATGTCTTTATAAGTTATGTTTTTAAAGATTCTGATATCGTTTCTCTTATCTCATCCATCAAAGTCAGAACTAAAATAAATATCACAGCTTAAGTATTACCCTCATTCCTTGGCCCAGAAAATAATCTTGAAAAAAAACATAGTAAACAAACAAACAAAAAAAAAACAAGAAGAAACAACAAAGAAAAAATTGGAATTCAATTCTATTTTATAAAACGTTGTTTTTTTTTAATTCTGAATTTGGCCTTGACCTTAATTATTTTTTTTTTACAAAATACCTCCATTGTAGCTCATTTAAAATAATTCATAGCGAAACATTAAAATAAAAGTGGGAAATGCTCCGGATTTTGAAAATTAAAATGCAGAAAACAGACGTAGGGCGGAACTGGTAATAATTGAAGAGGACGAGTGCTAAATTCTTCTGGTAATAAAAAAAAAATCAACACAGGAATTTCTATAAAATAGAAAGTCCCTTTTATGTCACTAATGGCAGTAAATTGTGGATACCACTTTTTATAAATATTCTAAATCTTGATACATCGGTTGAATTTTTTTTTGTTGGAAAGCAGTACATAAAGGTGATTTTTCAAGAGCCCTTTGGAGACAGTATAATGAATGAGATGATACTGTGAACAAATGCAATAATAAAACTCGTAATGAACATATATAAACATCACTAGACGAATGTTACTTTTTTTTAAATGTACACACCGTTAAAAGGTTTTAGTTGAATATCTCAATCATCCTATGTACTAATTATTTCGATTGGTTCATTAAACTCTTAGAGAGCTAATTCTTGAATGGCACAATTTAACACTAAACTATCTTAAGTTCGTGATCCCCAAACTGAAAACACTGTACTAAACTTCATTTCAGTTAAATAACGTATAATTATGTGAGCTCGTTTTTTTTTTTTTTGGTTTATTTTAGTTTAAAATTATTGATCGCTGCTTAACTCCCTTTATTCGCCAAGAACTTATTCTTTGTCTATAAATAGATGGATGATTTGTTGGGAAATTTCTATCAAAAGAAACATTTTCCTTTTTCTTAAACTCTTTTAAAACATTATTAAATTCTGTTTGATGACTGCGTATAGTCGATAATTCACTCAATTCATTTAATACCTCAGAGATTCTGAACTTAAAATGTATTGTGTTTCCTTTGTCATTACCACTAGATAATGTATTTTATTTACCACTATTTATTTATGACTTTCTTTAAGACTAGGACATAAAAAAACAACTAATATCTAAAATCTTAAACACATTAGTTGACTAATGGAAATTTGAATGTTTTTATTTGCACAAAAGAAATTTTACTACTGATAACATTCTGTCTGAACTAAATAGATCAGTAGATATCTTTTAAAGTCATAAATAATGAATTAATTAAATGTGCACAATATGTATATGTCTTTATCTATTTACCTACATATACGTCCGTCTGTCTATCTATCTATGCATATTCCCGTTATTTATCTATTCAGACATTCATCTATCCATCCATGCTTGAATTAGATAACAGTTTATGACGATAGAAAGGTAAAAAAAAAATAGCCATTAGAAATTTGAACAGCTCCAATGTCTTTCAAAAAAATAAATATTACTTTCATATTTCAGAAATAAATCATACGTCTATAATTTTATCTTCTTTAGAGAAAAATTAGATCATGTATCTTGTTAGGATTATTTCTAATCACCGACATATGTGAGTGGATATTTTCAAGTGTGAAGCACCAAAAATAGAATTATAAACAAAGTTTATGATAAGCACATTGAGAGCTTGCTGTGGATCCAAATAAAATAACATTTAATAAGAACACTTGTGTCTTGAAAACAATTTTACAAATTTAATTAAGCTTTTTTTTGTAAATGTATTTTCTTTTACTTATACACAAGAATCTCTTGTCTGCTTCAGCACAAAGTCTTAGTTTAATGTATGTCTCGTACGGCCACTGAAATCCTGATTTCTTCCAGTGAGGCCTCCAGGACTTGAACATATAAGCACCCCCACCTGATTTAAATCATTCCAGACAATATGTATGTATATATTTTCCAGGTCGGGGCTTCCTTGTTTAGCAGCAACATCGGAAGTGAGCACTTCGTGGGCCTGGCAGGTACAGGGGCAGCTGCAGGTATCGCCATGGTTCTTTATGAATGGAATGTAAGTTGAACTTTATTACTTGATCTTTTTAATAACAGGGTTAGAGAAATACAACCACATATAAATAAATAAATAAATATAAAAGATGATGCAGTCATAAATAAATAAATAAACGATAGAAAGCATGTAGACTTTTATTATAGAAAGATTAAACAAATGTATGCTACAACGGGTAAATAGAGATATATTTACAAATCTTATACAAAATTGTATCAAGCGTTCAATGATAAAGAGGTAAAATAAGAGAGAGGCTTTACAATTATAATAGTTGGATCTTTGAGAGGCTATTGAAAACGTTACCCCCTCGCATGCCAGATGCTGCCGACGTTTTATTGATTTACCCGCCCCTGTAAAAAGTATTAGTATGCCTATCAGTGGCGTTAGAGCTGAACTCGCGCCCGGGGCACAATACCTTTTTAGCGCCCCCCCCTCCATTCGAAAACCATATAATATTATAAGTAAAATGTACTATTTGGAGCCCCTTTGTGATTCGAGCCCGGGTCATGATGCCCCCATGCTTCCCCTCGCTACGCCACTGATGCCTATAGAGTTATATAATGCTAGATTTATGTTAATATTCTTAGACAGATTAACCATAAGCATTTAGAGTTATTTAGAGTAATAGATAAACATAGATGGATATGAACGCTTCAAGTATCATAAGTTAATAAATAAATCTTATAAAGTTTTTATGTTTTTTGTTAAAGTCTCCTTTGAAATATTTTTTTTTTCATTTTAAACTTCAAAGAAATAAAACCTTTTGTACTAACTTCCGTGATTAGGTCCTGTATCCTGTAGAGTTATTTTGTTCTCATGCGTTCATCGATCACAAACTTTGACTGTAAGGCACTGACTTGAGTTAGCAAAGGTCGGAAAATAAACAGCATCAATGACGTCATTGATCTGTAATAAATCTAGTCAATGTGTAATATGAATCTGATGTTTTGTAAACAGAGTCGGATCATTGTCGTGGGAGTAGAGTATATTGTCCTTTGATTATTATCTTTTTAAAAAAAAATATTCTCCGGAGTCAGTCTGAAATTGTTTGTAGAGGAAACACATTTGATTTTATTGTTGATATTTAAGAAATATATAAACATTTTCATTGAATTTACAAGGTCAAAACATTACATAAAAATTTTAATTCGTTATCATTTAAGCTTTTAAGTGATTAAGTCAATGAAACATAGCATATTTTTTTTAGATTAGATCATAATTTTATTTATTACATGGAATTATGTTTGTTTGATTTTCATATCAGTGTGAACTAATTTCTTAACAAAAATGAATGCGTTTCATCTCAACATAGTAACTACTATTTGTATATGCTCATAGATTGATTTTTATTATTACAAACTGGGAGATTTTTTTTATATAGCTGTCCCACTGTAAAATTAGTGCTATAGCGTATAGTATAAATTAGTGCTATATCATATAATATAAATCAGTGCTATATCATATAATATTGAGAACAAAAGCTCATATGATTCTCATTTATAGATTACACTCCTTTATAGCGACCCTTACATCCAGTGGCGCATCTAGGGGGGGGGGAAGGGCCTTTGGGGCATTTGCCCCCTCCGAAATAAAAAAAAATTAAAAGATTAGACAGAAATTTGTTTAAAATATAATACAAATTTATAAATAATGTGATTTTTAATACAAGTGATTTTTTTTGCCCCCCCCCCCTGAAAGTTTGGTCTAGTTGCGCCTCTGCTTACATCAATGAAATGTTTACAATAACATACCCTGGTTTTCCACCATGAAGAACTGTGAATAATGGACATTTACAATAATGGACATTCACAATAATGGACATTTACAATAATGGTTCATTATATAAAAATTCTTATAGCTGCACACATAGACGTTTCTAGAATCCAGCTATTATATTTTAACTCTTTAACATTTTAACAGCTAAAACAGTTACTAGAGGAGTATGGGTGGTCGATCGGTGCAGCGTTCGACAGTCAACCTGAGGGAACCGGGCTAGGTCCTCGGGGAGATCCAAAGGCCTTAGTCCTAGTTCTGATACAAGTTGGCTGACTCTCACAACAGACTAGAACTGATTCCCACAAAAGGACTTAGTCCTAGTTCTGATACAAGTTGGCTGACTCTCACAACAGACTAGAACTGACTCCCACCAAAGGCCTTAGTCCTAGTTCTGATACAAGTTGGCTGACTCTCACAACAGACTAGAACTGATTCCCACAAAAGGACTTAGTCCTAGTTCTGATACAAGTTGGCTGACTCTCACAACAGACTAGAACTGACTCCCACCAAAGGCCTTAGTCCTAGTTCTGATACAAGTTGGCTGACTCTCACAACAGACTAGAACTGATTCCCACAAAAGGACTTAGTCCTAGTTCTGATACAAGTTGGCTGACTCTCACAACAGACTAGAACTGACTCCCACCAAAGGCCTTAGTCCTAGTTCTGATACAAGTTGGCTGACTCTCACAACAGACTAGAACTGATTCCCACCAAAGGCCTTAGTCCTAGTTCTGATACAAGTTGGCTGACTCTCACAACAGACTAGAACTGACTCCCACCAAAGGCCTTAGTCCTAGTTCTGATACAAGTTGGCTGACTCTCACAATAGGCTAGGACTGACTCCCACAAAAGGACTTAGTCCTAGTTCTGATACAAGTTGGCTGACTCTCACAACAGACTAGAACTGACTCCCACAAAAGGACTTAGTCCTAGTTCTGATACAAGTTGGCTGACTCTCACAACAGACTAGAACTGACTCCCACAAAAGTACTTAATCCTAGTTCTGATACAAGTTGGCTGACTCTCACAACAGACTAGAACTGACTCCCACAAAAGGACTTAGTCCTAGTTCTGATACAAGTTGGCTGACTCTCACAACAGACTAGAACTGACTCCCACAAAAGGACTTAATCCTAGTTCTGATACAAGTTGGCTGACTCTCACAACAGACTAGAACTGACTCCCACAAAAGGACTTAGTCCTAGTTCTGATACAAGTTGGCTGACTCTCACAACAGACTAGAACTGATTCCCACAAAAGGACTTAGTCCTAGTTCTGATACAAGTTGGCTGACTCTCACAACAGACTAGAACTGACTCCCACAAAAGGACTTAGTCCTAGTTCTGATACAAGCTAATTGAGACTCCCTCAAGTCCAGCCATCCTTTAGCACCTGAATTAAGTTGGGCAAGTTCATAAAGCTGGACATCATTGTGCTAGCAACAGAATACATTAAACATCCAGGCCATTGGGGAAAAAATTGATGAATTCTTTTTTTTTTAATCGTCATTCAAAAATGTTTAGCGAAAATACAAATGATCAATTTGTGTTTAATTTCAGTCCATGTTTCTTGTGATTGTTTTGGCTTGGTTTTTCCTGCCCGTGTATGTGTCCGCTGGGGTAAGTTGATTATGTGTCCGCTGGGGTAAGTTGATGGAAGTGATTGAAAAAACAAACAAAACAACAACGTTAGCTGTAACTCGGTATACTAGAAGTACCTCATTAATACAGTGCACAGTCTTAACACGTGGGACCAAGTAATAAGTAGTATGTTATATATAGTATATTATATGTAACATGTAGAAGTTAAGATGTAGTATGTAATATGTAGTATGTAATATGTAGTATGTTATATGCAGTGTGTAATATGTATTATATAATAGGTAGTATGTAACATGTAAAACGTAGAAGTTAAGACATAGTATGTAATATCTAATATATAATATGTAGTATGTAATATGTGGTATGTAATATGTAGTATGTAATATGTAGTATGTAGAATGTAATATGTGGTATGTAATATATAGAGAGTAATATGTAGAGTGCAATATGTAGTATGTAATATGCAATACATAGTATGTGATATGTAGTGTGTGATATTTAATATCCCTTCTATACAGGTATACACACTGCCAGAGTACATGGCCAAAAGATTCGGTGGAACCAGACTGCGAGTTTATTTAAGTTGTTTATAGCTGATTCTGTATATCGTCACTAAACTGGCTGTAAGAAAATACAACATTATAGCATCACTCAATACAACATTATTTTTATTTTATGGCATCACTCAATACAACATTATTGTTACTTTATTGCATCACTCAATACAACATTATTGTTACCTTACAGCATCGCTCAATATTTAGACAATATTTATTATGTTCACCATTTTACGAATGTATTTCTATAAATATCTAGACTGAATTTGAATTATAAGTAACATAAATAATAAATGATAAACATTCAGGTGAGTATATATGCTGGAGGTCTGTTCATTAAACTTGCATTAGGCTGGGATATGTACATCTCTATTGCAGGCCTACTTCTGATCACTGGACTGTATACAGTGCTAGGTGAGTCAATAGTTAAATCCACTTAGTCAAATAAGCTTAAAATATTTTCTAAATTCTGATTTAAAAAGTAAGTAATTTTAGGACCGTAGAACATGTGCGATTTAAGTGCACCTGGCTGGTGGACAACTGGGTGGGTCAGACGGGCAGCTTACTAGTCATTGGTTTATATGGCGAGTTTGATCTCACGGGCTCTTAGGGACCAAATCTTAGCTCGCAAATAAACTGAGAGAGTTCAAAGAGAGAGAGAGAGAGAGAGAGAGAGAGAGAGAGAGAGAGAGAGAGAGAGAGAGAGAGAGGGACATTATTTAAATGCTGCTGAGAGTTTAAGCCATGCTATATTTTCTTTAAAATAACTCGATGTTATTGTTTTATTTTACAGGTGGACTGGCGGCTGTTATATACACAGACACATTTCAAACATGTGTCATGACAGTTGGTGCCATTGTATTGTCAATAATCAGTAAGTTAATAATACGTCGCTTCCAGAAAGAAACTCAAAAAGCCAATTTTTCCTTCTATATATATGAATTGATTATAAATGATATGCCATTAACACGTAATATATATTTGCCATTTACAACTGTCCCATCAAAACATGATATTGTTACACTTGTTTACAACTGTCCCATCAAAACAAGATATTGTTACACTCGTTTACAACTGTCCCATCAAAACATGATATTGTTACACTCGGTTACAACTGTCCCATCAGAACATGATAGAGTTACACTCGTTTACAACTGTCCCATCATAACATGATATTGTTACACTTGTTTACAACTGTCCCATCAAAACATGATATTGTTACACTTGTTTACAACTGTCCCATCAAAACATGATATTGTTACACTTTTTTACAACTGTCCCATCAAAACATGATATTGTTACACTCGTTTACAACTGTCCCATCAAAACATGATATTGTTACACTTGTTTACAACTGTCCCATCAAAACTTGATATTGTTACACTTTTTTACAACTGTTCCGTCAAAACATGATATTGTTACACTTTTTTTTACAACGGTCCCATCAAAACATGATATTGTTACACTCGGTTATAACTGTCCAATCAGAACATGATAGTTTTACACTTGTTTACAACTGTCCCATCATAACATGATATTGTTACACTCGTTTACAACTGTCCCATCAAAACATGATATTGTTACACTCGTTTACAACTGTCCCATCAAAACATGATATGGTTATACTCGTTTACAACTGTCCCATCAAAACATGATATTGTTACACTCGGTTACAACTGTTCCATCAGAACATGATAGTGTTACGCTTGTTTACAACTGTCCCATGATAACATGATATTGTTACACTCGTTTACAACTGTCCCATAAAAACATGATATTGTTACACTCGTTTACAACTGTCCCATCAAAGTATAATATGGATACACTCGTTTACAACTGTCCCATCAAAGTATGATATGGTTACACTCGTTTACAACTGTCCCATCAGAACATGATTGTGTTACACTCGTTTACAACTGTCCCATCAGAACATGATTGTGTTACACTCGTTTACAATTGTCCTATCAAAACATGATATTGTTACACTTGTTTACAACTGTCCCATCAAAACATGATATTGTTACACTTTTTTACAACGGTCCCATCAAAACATGATGTTGTTACACTCGGTTACAACTGTCCCATCAGAACATGATAGTGTTACACTTGTTTACAACTGTCCCATCAAAACATGATATTGTTACACTCGTTTACAACTGTCCCATCATAACATGATATTGTTACACTTGTTTACAACTGTCCCATCAAAACATGATATTGTTACACTCGTTTACAACTGTCCCATTAAAACATGATATGGTTACACTCGTTTACAACTGTCCCATCAAAACATGATATTGTTACACTTGTTTACAACTGTCCCATCAAAACATGATATTGTTACACTTGTTTACAACTGTCCCATCAAAACATGATATTGTTACACTTGTTTACAACTGTCCCATCAAAACATGATATTGTTACACTTTTTTACAACGGTCTCGTCATAACATGATATTATTACACTCGGTTACAACTGTCCCTTACAACTGTCCCATCAAAACATGATATTGTTACACTTGTTTACAACTGTACCATCAAAACATGATATTGTTACACTCGGTTACAACTGTCCCATCAGAACATGATATGGCTACACTCGCTTACAACTGTCCCATCATAACATGATATGGTTACACTCGCTTACAACTGTACCATCAAAATATGATATGGTTACACTCGTTTACAACTGTCCCATTAAAACATGATATTGTTACACTTGTTTACAACTGTCCCATCAAAACATGATATTGTTACACTTGTTTACAACTGTCCCATCAGAACATGATATTGTTACACTCGGTTACAACTGTCCCATCATAACATGATATGGTTACACTCGTTTACAACTGTCCCATCAAAACATGATATGGGTACACTCGTTTACAACTGTCCCATCAGAACATGATTGTGTTACACTCGTTTACAACTGTCCCATCATAACATGATATTGTTACACTCGTTTACAGCTGTCCCATTAAAACATGATATTGTTACACTTGTTTACAATTGTCCCATCAAAACATGATATCGTTACACTTGTTTACAACTGTCCCATCAAAACATGATATTGTTACACTTGTTTACAACTGTCCCATCAAAACATGATATTGTTACACTTGTTTACAACTGTCCCATCAAAACATGATATTGTTACACTTGTTTACAACTGTCGCATCAAAACATGATATTGTTACACTTGTTTACAACTGTCCCATCAAAACATGATATTGTTACACTTTTTTACAACGGTCCCATCAAAACATGATATTGTTACACTCGGTTACAACTGTCCCATCAGAACATGATAGTGTTACACTCGTTTACAGCTGTCCCATCAAAACATGATATGGTTACACTCGTTTACAACTGTCCCATCAAAACATGATATGGTTACACTTTTTTACAACGGTCCCATCAAAACATGATATTGTTACACTCGTTTACAACTGTCCCATCAAAACATGATATTGTTACACTCTTTTACAACTGTCCCATCAAAACATGATATTGTTACACTCGGTTACAGATGTTTTATCTTGTAGGTTTCAATAAGATCGGCGGCTATAAACAGCTGGAGCACAGCTACATGATGGCGGTGCCTTCAGTCACGTCCAATGTCTCGTCCAGCTGCGGTAGGCCCAGGGAGGACGCGTTTCACCTGTTTCGTGACCCGGTCAACTCTGACAATCCGTGGCCTGGGATACTCTTGCAGTCCAGCATCGGTTGTATGTGGTACTGGTGTTGTGACCAGGTACGGTCATCTACCACTAAGTTTCATGATAATAAACTATTCAGAGGTGTATCGTTTCAGAAATAAATGACGTATCTACAATGAATTTACAACATATGTTCACCAACTCTTACGCTTCGCAAATTACACTTTGTTAACCACTGAATTATAAGATAATAAACATGGCTAGCCTAATGTATAACTATTAAGTGTACCAATCAAGTGTATTATCACACACATGTTATTTCAGCAAAATAAACATGCCTCATCTCAATTACATGTATCTATTATCTTTCACAGGTTATAGTTCAGAGGTCACTTGCAGCAAAGAATTTAAGTCATGCTAAAGCAGGGTCCATATTGGCCGGCTATTTGAAGTTGACTCCTTTGTTCTTTATGGTGTTTCCAGGAATGATAAGCAGGGCGTTGTACCCAGGTACACAGTTGATACTCACGTTATACTCATGTTATACTCATGTTATTCTCATGTTATTCTCATGTTATACTCATGTTATACTCATGTTATTCTCATGTTATACTCATGTTATACTCATGTTATTCTCATGTTATACTCATGTTATACTCATGTTATACTCATGTTATTCTCATGTTATACTCATGTTATTCTCATGTTATACTCATGTTATACTCATGTTATACTCATGTTATACTCATGTTATTCTCATGTTATACTCATGTTATACTCATGTTATACTCATGTTATACTCATGTTATCCTTATGTTATACTCATGTTATACTCATGTTATACTCATTTTATACTCATGATATACTCATGTTATACTCATGTTATTCTCATGTCATACTCATGTTATACTCATGTTATACTCATGTTATTCTCATGTTATTCTCATGTTATACTCATGTTATACTCAAGTTATACTCATGTTATACTCATGTTATACTCATGTTATTCTCATGTCATACTCATGTTATACTCATGTTATACTCATGTTATACTCATGTTATTCTCATGTTATACTCATTTTATACTCAAGTTATACTCATGTTATTCTCATGTTATTCTCATGTTATACTCATGTTATACTCAAGTTATACTCATGTTATACTCATGTTATACTCATGTTATACTCATGTTATCCTTATGTTATACTCATGTTATACTCATGTTATACTCAAGTTATACTCATGTTATACTCATGTTATTCTCATGTTATACTCATGTTATACTCAAGTTATACTCATGTTATCCTTCTGTTATACTCATGTTATACTCAAGTTATACTCATGTTATACTCATGTTATTCTCATGTTATACTCATGTTATACTCAAGTTATACTCATGTAATACTCATGTTATTCTCATGTTATTCTCATGTTATACTCATGTTATACTCAAGTTATACTCATGTTATACTCATGTTATACTCATGTTATTCTCATGTTATACTCATGTTATACTCATGTTATCCTTATGTTATACTCATGTTATACTCATGTTATACTCAAGTTATACTCATGTTATACTCATGTTATTCTCATGTTATACTCATGTTATACTCAAGTTATACTCATGTTATCCTTATGTTATACTCATGTTATACTCAAGTTATACTCATGTTATACTCATGTTATTCTCATGTTATACTCATGTTATACTCAAGTTATACTCATGTAATATTCATGTTATTCTCATGTTATACTCATGTTATAGATCAGAAAAAATTTGATATAAAAAGCAATTTTTTTTATTATTGTAAACAACTTTCAAAGTACATTTAAACAACTAAATCTTCATATGAACAAATTATGTTTAGGTTTAGTTACCTATTGATTAGAAACTGACAGCCCTAGTCGTAAATAATGGCAAATTAAATTAACCTAGTTTAATATAGCTTGTGGATAAATAATGAAAGAAAGTGAATTAAAAATAAAGTGTGTGCATTAGGGTGATAACAAAAATTTTTTTTTTATGAAACCACTTGCAATTGAGGAACTTTTATGTGTAATTTAAGAATATCAATTGCATTTTTAATTTTTTTGAAAAAAGTTCCCCCACCTCCCCATTTTTTGGAAGAAAAAAGTGAAAAAAATATTTTTTTTTTCAAAAAAAAGGACATGTTTTTTTTAGCTTAATTCTAAAGAGTATTAATAATAACTAATCAACTTATATTAACAAATAAGATATAGAACAGTCAGTAATATGTACAGAATGTACAAGAAATGTTCAAAACATATTTTGTCCTATGAACTTCAGATTCAAAAATTCAATTTTTCTCGATTTCGCATGAAGTTCCGCCATCAGTTTCACAGCACGTTCAGCAATTTGGTTAGATCTGGGAATGTCAATTAATAACTTCTCGACTGACCAATGGGTCTTTAAACACTTAATTGCCTTCTTGCATTTTATCTTGATGAGTGAGGTAAACAGTTCATTGAAGGACGCTTCATTGTAGTGTTGCGAATCGAACCAAGCATTTGCCCATTCGTAGCAGATGAAGTTGCAGGCAGAAGCGAGAATACTGCGCCACTCTGGTATCAGAAATAATGCTATAACAGTAAATATTGCATGTGAGTTCCATCTTGCCTGGTGTAAATTTGGTAATGTATTCCAGCTGATGCGAGGCCAACGTGGGTTCTCGCCTGTGCTAACATCTTTTGTCGCAAGAAGCGGTAATCAGCTTAAAGAGTGACATAGTTTTGTGTTAATTGGCCCATGAAGGAATAGTTGAGTTCTTGTTTGCACATTGGCTCTTGAATAAGAAAATTCATGACATGTTTCAGAAGAAGGTCGAGTACATGGTGCTGACAGTCAATATATTGTGGCTTCTGAAAGCCATTGCTCAAGACATCATCCTGTATGAGCTTTACAATCCCGTGCAAATGGTCAGTATTTCTGCGGTCGTGTTGCAAATTAACATACAAATATTTTCTCAAGCATCATATTCATCTATTAGCTGATGTAGTTCATTGTGAATGGCCGCGGCAGAACCACTCTCACATTTGAGAATACCGAGTTTGATTTCGGTTGTCATCTTTTTCAGCAAACCTACTTGATTCTCTTCCCCTTGCACTCTTTTACCATCAAACTGGATACAATAGGGACTTTGCTTTGAAGTTTTTGAACAATTTTAGTTTTCATTTTCCGTCCTTCAGAGATTACTCATTTCCAGACACCCGCCTGACTTGGAACCGGCACATCATGACCCTGTTCAGCAATGGTTGCAAGAACGTCATGTGCTTTATGTGTGGAAATGTTTTTCAGTACTAGTAAACCCGCCGTTCTAGTGCTTGCTCTTTGGTATTTCGGTTTGCATTCAGAAGATGACGTTTAAGAAATAGTTGGCAACTCGGGTGAAGAAGCAGAGGTTTCAGAATCCGAAGATTTTGAGACAGTTGTATGTTTTTGTGTAGGTTTTGAGACAGTCGTGTGTGTTTGTGTAGGTTTTAAGACAGTTGCATGTGTTTTTGTAGGTTGTGATTGAGAAAAGCTGGCTTGAGATTGAGTTTTTGATAGTCGGATTCATTTTCTTGGGTGGAATGATTCCAAAGGGCTTGTTTGACCTTTGAATAACCAATCTTTCCTCCACTGTTAACTTGCCTCTGGTAGAGCTCTTTATCCTCTGTGCTTTTCCATTCTCCATTAACGTTGGTGACATCAAATAACTGAGAAAGTGTTATGAGATGGTTTCTTTTTGTTTTTGTCATATAAATCAATTAGACCATTGAGTTTCATTCTGATTAGTGTACTGGATAATAGTGGAAAGTCTTGAATTTCCCTCCAGAGCAATTCTATATCAGTAATCATAATTTTGATTCGATCCAGTTGCCGTTTCTGGCCATTGAACAGAAAAGTGAAGTTTCCAAGAATTTGACGGTTTGTCGGCATCCATGTGAGATTGATTAGCTTTTCAACAGATAGAATTCTTGGATACCTCTTCTTTTTAGAAGATGAGGGAAGTTGAGTATAGTAAATGTCTTGTTTATAAACAAATGGAAACAGTCGACTGAAATGTGCTTAAAAGCAGTCTAGAAAGTCATATATAATAATTCAGTGTGAAATCAAAACCGAGCGTCAAACTGCACGATATGAGAAAACAAAAATTAAAAGGTGGGGGAACTTTTTTCAATTTAAAAAAAAATTAATGTTGCTACTGTCATCTACATACAATTGTTCCTCGAATGTAAGGGGTTTCAGTTTAGTTACGAAAAAAAATGAAAATAGTTATCACCCTAGTGTGCATTGCTTGAAATATAATATAACAAACAACTATAATATATATATATATATTAGGGTGATAACAAAAAAAATATTTTCATGAAACCACTTGCAATCGAGGAACTTTTATGTGTAATTTAAGAATATCAATCGAGGAACTTTTATTTGTAATTTAAGAATATCAATCGAGGAACTTTTATGTGTAATTTAAGAATATCAATCGAGGAACTTTTATGTGTAATTTAAGAATATCAATCGAGGAACTTTTATGTGTAATTTAAGAATATCAATCGAGGAACTTTTATGTGTAATTTAAGAATATCAATCGAGGAACTTTTATGTGTAATTTAAGAATATCAATCGAGGAACTTTTATGTGTAATTTAAGAATATCAATCGAGGAACTTTTATGTGTAATTTAAGAATATCAATCGAGGAACTTTTATGTGTAATTTAAGAATATCAATCGAGGAACTTTTATGTGTAATTTAAGAATATCAATCGAGGAACTTTTATGTGTAATTTAAGAATATCAATCGAGGAACTTTTATGTGTAATTTAAGAATATCAATCGAGGAACTTTTATGTGTAATTTAAGAATATCAATCGAGGAACTTTTATGTGTAATTTAAGAATATCAATCGAGGAACTTTTATGTGTAATTTAAGAATATCAATCGAGGAACTTTTATGTGTAATTTAAGAATATCAATCGAGGAACTTTTATGTGTAATTTAAGAATATCAATCGAGGAACTTTTATGTGTAATTTAAGAATATCAATCGAGGAACTTTTATGTGTAATTTAAGAATATCAATCGAGGAACTTTTATGTGTAATTTAAGAATATCAATCGAGGAACTTTTATGTGTAATTTAAGAATATCAATCGAGGAACTTTTATGTGTAATTTAAGAATATCAATCGAGGAACTTTTATGTGTAATTTAAGAATATCAATCGAGGAACTTTTATGTGTAATTTAAGAATATCAATCGAGGAACTTTTATGTGTAATTTAAGAATATCAATCGAGGAACTTTTATGTGTAATTTAAGAATATCAATCGAGGAACTTTTATGTGTAATTTAAGAATATCAATTGCATTTTTGATTTTTTAAAAAAAGTTCCCCCCACCTCCCCCTCTTTCGGAAGAAAAAAAGTGAAAAAATTATTTTTTTGTTAAAAAAAAGGACAAGTTTTTTTTTAGCTTAATTCAAAAGAGTAATAATAATAACTTATCAACTTTTATTAACAAATAAGATACAGAACAGTTAGTAATATGTACAGAATGTACAAGAAATGTGTAAAACATATTGTTCATATGAACTTCAGATTCAAAAATTCAAATTTTCTTGATTTCGCATGAAGTTCCTCCATCAGTTTTACAGCACGTTTTTGCATTTTACCCTGATGAGTGAGGTTAACAGTTCATTGAAGGACGCTTTATTGTAGTGTTGCACATGGAATCAAGCATTTGCCCATTCATAGCAGATGAAGTTGCAAGCAGGAGCGAGGATGTTGCGCCACTCTGGTATCAGAAATAATGCTATAATAGTATATATCGCATGTGAGTTCCATCTTGCCTAGTGTAAATTTGGTAGTTTCTTCCAGCTGATGCGAGGCCAACGTGAAGTTGTTTTGTAATGACGATATGCCTGACATAATTCATAAAAAGAACTTGAAATCATCTCGCCATCCAGGGTTCTCGCCTGTGCTAACATCATCTGTCACAATGAGGTGGTAATCAGCCTGAAGAGTGGCATAGTTTTGCGTTAATTTGTCAATGAAGGAATAGTTGAGTTCTTGTTTGCTCGTTGGTTCTTGAATAAGAAATTCATGACATGTTTCAGAAGGAGGTCGAGTACATGGTGCTGACAGTCAATATATTGCTATATTGTGGCTTCTGAAAGCCCTTGCTCAAGACATCACATTTAAGAGTACCGGGTTTTATTTCTGTTGTCATATTTTCAGCATAACTACTTGATACTCTTCCCCTTGCACTCTTTTACCATCAAACTGGAGACAATAGGGTTCTTTGCTTTGAAGTTTTTGAAAATTTTTGGTTTTCATTTTCCATCCTTCAGAGATTACTCGTTTCCAAACACCCGCCTGACTTGGAACCGGCACATCATGATCCTGTTCAGCAATGGTTGCAAGAACGTCATATGCTTTATGTGTAGAAATGTTGCTTTTCAGTACTAGCAAACCCGCTGTTGTAGTGCTTGCTCTTTGGTATTTCGGTTTGCATTCAGAAGATGACGTGGAAGAATAGGTTGTCGAGTCGGGTGAAGAAGCAGAGGTTTCAGAATCCGAAGATTCTGAGACAGTTGTATGTGTTTGTGTAGGTTGTGAGACAGTTGTATGTGTTTGTGTAGGTTGTGAGACAGTTGTATGTGTTTGTGTAGGCTGTGAGACAGTTGAATGTGTTTGTGTAGGTTTCGATTGAGAAGAGGTGGCTTCAGATTGAGTGGCTTGTTTGACGATTGAATAACCAATCTTTCCTCCACTCTTAACTTGCCTCCGGTAGAGCTCTTTATCCTCCTTGCTTTTCCATTTTTCATTGACGTTGGTGACATCAAATAACTTAGAAAGTGTTGGAGAAAATTTATCAGACGGTTTCTTTTTGTTTTTGTCATATAAATCAAACAGACATTTGATTTTCTTTCTGATTAGTGCGCTGGATAATAGTGGAAAGTCTAGAATTTCCCTCAAGAGCGATTCTATATCCGTAATAATAATTTAGATTCGATCCAGTCGCCGTTTCTGGCTATTGAACAGAAAAGTGAAGTTTCCAAGAATTTGACGGTTTGTGGGCATCCATGTGTGATTGATTAGCTTTTCAACAGATGGAATTCTTGTATCCCTATTCTGTTTAGAAGATGAGGGTAGATGCCTTGTTTATAAACAAATGGAAACAACTGATTGGAATGTGCTAAAAAGCAGTCTAGAAAGTCATGTAAAAATTCAGTGTGAAATTGAAACTGATAGTCAAACTGCGCGATATGTGAAAACAAAAATGAAAAGGTGGGGGAACTTTTTTCAATTTAAAAAAAAAATAATATTGCTACTGTCATCTACATACAATTGTTCCTCGAATGTAAGGGGTTTCATGTTGGTTACGAAAAATAATGAAAATTGTTATCTCCCTAATATATATATATATATATATATATATATATATATATATATATATATATATAATATATATATATATATAATATATATATATATATATATATATATATATATATATATATACATATATCTGTAAATAAATTTATACAGAGAGGCTGTCATTAGTTAACTGTAAGCAAACAGCCAAGATATTATACAATTTTTATTTTTTATTTTGTATGTATTTAGATGTAATAGCATGTGTGGATCCAGAGAAATGCCAACAGTATTGTGAGAATTCTGTGGGATGCTCTAACGTTGCTTACCCTAAACTTGTCTTAGAACTCATGCCAGTCGGTAGGTTGTTATATATATTTAGACTTCTTAATATGATTTTATCTGCGCAAAGAAATATTTTGGTCAGTAGTTTAGATGCCCCAAATCTAATTAGTCATAAAGTCTTTGTATCACCTTTATTTCGAAGCTAAACACATTTGCAGAAAAAAAAAATGTTCACAAATTTTCTATTAATAAACCAAAGCTGTTCTTACCAAAAAAGTCAAATTATGAGTTGTCTATGACATGTTATGGTGGCACCCTTGAATAGACGTTTCTTTCGCCTTAACGTAATATAAATATGGTATATTGTTATTTAAAACTAATAATGTTATGAAAATTAATGTCGACTGAGACCCGTGGAACAGAATAAAGTCTCGCCCCTCACCCCGAAAAAATGATCAGATTTAAACGCTTAAAAAACATATGATTGTCGTAGATTTAAAAACATAATTTGTTATATAGTTTGGCGTTGAGGGGCCCTGGATCCTCGTGTGTGAGATTCAAAATGCCAGTGAAAGTTCTATACAAATGAACAGATATATTTAGTCATTGCAACTACATGTCTCTTAGGTCACCACTAAACACGGAATAATGAATAATTATTTTCATGATAACCAGCTGTAGTAACATGTTTGTTTCAGGTCTGCGTGGATTACTGATGGCCGTCATGTTGTCTGCTATAATGTCGTCTCTGACGTCTATATTTAACTCGTCTGCTACTCTGTTTACCATGGATCTATGGCGCAGACTGAGGAGACACGCCTCCGAAAGAGAACTATTAATAGTTGGCAGGTAGATTACGTCATAGTAATTGGGCGCAAACTTTTTGTTAGGCCATATCGCTGAATTTTATTCCTCGGTTTGATATACATTTACGAATGAACAATAATAAAGTCAATACCAAACAAGCAAAACATTATGAACATTATTTCATTTAGTTTTGAAGTAAATATAATTTTAAGAACTTTTTTTTTAATGCATTTTCTCTTTTAATCGCACTTATTCTAACGGGAAGAATAATTGTATTAAGATGTCGAGTTTATATCTATAAATAGCTAAATAAATTGATTACTGAGGGCTAAAACAATCGATAATGTGTTGTCACATTCACAGTTTTTTTTTTCACTAAGCGTTGTTAAATCGACAATGATGTGTCTCTTTAAAAAAAAAATGTATTTTATTTTACTAAATATTGATTTTTGTAAAGTTGGCACAAAGGTTTTGCTCTAAACCAATATCTTATATCTTACACATTTCTATCAGACTTTTCATTTTGCTGTTATGTGGTGTGGCCATACTGTGGATTCCTATGGTCAAGTCTTCACAAGGGGGACAACTGTTCAACTACATACAAGCCGTGCAGGGTTATCTGGGCACACCCATTGGTGCCCTGTTCCTTTTGGCAGCACTGTGGAAGAGAATGAATGAAAGAGTAAGTCAGTGAATGTAATCTTCAAGTGAAGAAATGAAAACATTTATTTTTGTGTAAGTCTTCAAGTCTGAAAACTCCGGTTGTAAGATGTCCTGCTTCAAGAGATCATCTCCTCTATCGCAGGTCCCCTACACCACAGCATCCAACAGAAACTAAATCTATTATGAAGATCTAATTAATATAATAGCGATTAGTGTTCTGCGTTAAATCGAAAGTAAAGAATTAATACAACAGTATTCCAGATTAAAATACAGTCATGAAAAAAATCGGATCTGCCCGAAACCAAAAATAACCTAGCCTACCGATCAAGCCTGAGGGAATATAACTCTATGCAAAGGTTTTGCAGGGTACATCTAGTACCAGAGAATGTTCATTTTTCTAGTAAAGCGAATGAACTACAAATAACTGCAACAAACTTAATGCATGCCCAAATAATACAGTTTTATAGTTTGGGTTACATCACCTGGTCCAGGAGATTTACAGTGATCAGCGGGTTGGAGAGGGGGAGGGGGATAGTGGCTCAATCTAGACAAAGGTACTCGCACCGGGTGGTATTGACGGATGTGGTCGGCACACAACTCTCTTCCATTCTAATCACACTCAAGCACACACTATCGCAGCCTGCCATTTCTGTCAGTTGTGTTAGGCACACTACACCCTCACCCTCTGTCCGTGGGGGTATGAAAAACCCGTGCCTTGCCATTCTGGCCGATCTGCAGCACATACACTGTGGATCCTGCAAGTCTGATGAGCAAGTGGTAAAATCTTTTTACTCTTCATTGCCGGCAGATGCATTGGGTACAGTTACCCCGCTGCTATGTAGACATGACAGACAAGCATTATGCCGCGCAAAAAAAATAGCTGCTAATACATCGTAATGTTAATTATTTTCAGCTGCATCGGATTTGATCTAAAAAATGCCTGAAAACGTTGTCTTACATTGTACTTTAGGTTAAACGTTTAAAGTACAAAGAATGTAAATTACATTTCAGGGAGCCTTCTATGGAATACTTACAGGCCAGGCGGCTGGTGTCATCAGAATGGCCATTGACTTCGCTTACCCGGCACCAGCCTGCGGTAAACTTGTTTTTAATTCCATATCTATATATGTGTCAGTGTTATCTGCATCCCACTAAACCGATTCAACTTCTATACTGTACTAATGTAATAGTCTATGCACCCGTTCTATGTTCGAGGTGTCAATCATTTGCATATAATAGTTTGTATTTGATAAAAAGAAAGAGATCTTCAAAAGTACCCATCTCTTGTTCTATATTACCTATTCGTACCCATCTCTTGTTCTATATTACCTATTCGTACCCATCTCTTGTTCTATATTACCTATTCGTACCCATCTCTTGCTCTATATTACCTATTCGTACCCATCTCTTGCTCTATATTACCTATTCGTACCCATCCCTTGTTCTATATTACCTATTCGTACCCATCTCTTGTTCTATATTACCTATTCGTACCCATCTCTTGTTCTGTATTACCTATTCGTACCCACCTCTTGTTCTGTATTACCTATTCGTACCCACCTCTTGTTCTGTATTACCTATTCGTACCCATCTCTTGTTCTGTATTACCTATTCGTACCCATCACTTGTTCTATATTACCTATTCGTACCCATCTCTTGTTCTATATTACCTATTCGTACCCATCTCTTGTTCTGTATTACCTATTCGTACCCATCTCTTGTTCTGTATTACCTATTCGTACCCATCACTTGTTCTATATTACCTATTCGTACCCATCTCTTGTTCTTTATTACCTATTCGCACCCATCTCTTGTTCTTTATTACCTATTCGTACCCATCTCTTGTTCTATATTACCTATTCGTACCCATCTCTTGTTCTATATTACCTATTCGTACCCATCTCTTGTTCTATATTACCTATTCGTACCCATCTCTTGTTCTATATTACCTATTCGTACCCATCTCTTGTTCTATATTACCTATTCGTACCCATCTCTTGTTCTATATTACCTATTCGTCTCTATCCTGTATCCTCATCCCTTCCTAATTTATATTCTCTCTTCCCCACCACAACTCCCCCCCCCCCAACCAATGATGACCCAGCTTAATGTTGTAATTAAAATTCCCCCATTCCATATTAAGAATTCTCTCCCCAACATTCTATACATTATGTATTCTCTCTCCACCTCCATCCTTTTACTGTAACTCCCCACACCTATTCTGTATTATGTTCGCCCAACTCTCTATTGTGTATTCGCTTCTCCTATTTAATCTGCTCACTCTAACCCTTTTCTTTATTTTTATTGTCTCCCCTTCCATTACTCTGTTGTCTATTTTATCTCTTGTCTATCTTTATTATTATTTTCTCTCCAACCCCGCCCATGTAATGTATTTAATATCCATCCAACCCCCCTGCCTTCCTTTCTTCTATCTCTTGCCCCGTTTCTATTAAACATTTCGTCCCTTTTCCGTTCTGTCTCCCCATTCTCTATTGCCACACAACCCATCCCTGTCACACACACATTCACACACACACACACACACACACACACACACACACACACACACACACACACATAGAGTCTATTAATTAACATCTAGTTAAAAACATTATCGATAATTAATCGTTCTTATTACTCAGTGGATTTTGGTGTTTACTTTAACTAAAGTCACCATAGAACTTTAGAACTATTCTGACCAATATATGGACAGAGCAGATATCATGGTTAGGCTCCCTTCCAGTATTAATTTCTGTTGACGGCCCTGAACACATTTACTTTCTTTTTGGGTCCTAAATCGATTCTGGAAGTTTCTGTCTAGCCCAATAAGACATCAGAACGGCTCTGTGATTGGATATACGAGTTTCTGTCTAGCCCAATAAGACATCATAACTGCTCTGTGATTGGATATACGAGTTTCTGTCTAGCCCAATAAGACATCAGAACTGATCTGTGATTGGATAGACATGTATATTGTCACACTCTTGCCCACCCCTCCCCCATTTTCCAATCACACAAACAGATTGGTACAAAAACAAGTTTAGAAAAAAATGATCATTTTACTTAATAGATTCATGTTTGTATTGTGTATGTGACTATTGCAGGAGAAGAAGACACTCGGCCTGTCATACTCAGTGCAGTTCACTATACTTACTACGGCAGTGTGAATCTCATCATCACAACTCTGGCCATTGTGATCTTTTCTTACTGCGGGCCTGCTCAAAGTGAAGAGGAGGTGAATCCCCAATCCACATTTTTATGTGTGTTTGTGTTTGTGTGTGTGTGTTTGTGTGTTTCTGTTTACAGTGTTGTTATTTAGTCACATGACATTCGAACTATTTAAAATAGTGTGTTGTCTGAGGAAACATAACCTTGCTTCCTAAAACAAAAGAATCCACCCCCCCCCCCACACACACCGGTCTTAAATCAATCTTGTTGTACAACAACACATAATAGTGGCTAATTTTTCCTTTGCTGTGTGGAAACTTTGTTTTATATTTGATAATTTACATTCTTTCGCCTTCTAGAAACACGTGTACATATTAATACACGAAGTCGTATACTCTAATACTAGATTTAATTCTACGTAATATATATATATATATATATATATATATATATATATATATATATATATAGGCGATTTGGGCTCTGCGTTAAATCAAAAGTAAAGAATTAATACAACAGTATTCCAGTTAAAAATCATGAAAAAATCGGATCTGCCCGAAACCAAAGATAACCTACACTACCGATCAAGCATAAGGGGAAATTTTGCAAAGGTTTTGCAGGGTACAGCTAGTATATATATATATATATATATATATATATATATATATATATATCATATTATACCACCGGTGACGTTGGCAGGCTATTGTGCATTCAATTAGTAAGGAAGAGAAACGCATGCGTTAAATTAGCATTGTCACGATATTTGGTTGGGCATATTTTTGGAATAAATGTTGTACTGTTAGATTCATGCTGGGGATAATTGTGTGTGTCTTTTTCTCAAAGAAGCGCTGTAACACTTGCAGAACATATTATGTTCTTATTCGATGACTGTAGTTTTACCTGAAATATTTTATTGTTGGGAAGGCACAGTGGCGTAGGAAAGGTACCGCCGGTTGGGAAGGCACAGTGGCGTAGGAAAGGTACTGCCGGTTGTTGTGCCTCACATGGCGCCGGACTAAGAAGGGCGCCGAAAGAGCACTGTGAAATGATTTTGCTTTTTTTCAGATAGGGATGAGGGCGCCGAAAAATGTAACTCGCACAGGGCCCCACAATAGCTAGCTTCGACCCTGGGATGGTATATTATCACATAGCGATGTTTATGCACTCTGACATAGTCTATCTCTGGGATGGTATATTATCACATAGCGATGTTTATGCACTCTGACATAGTCTATCTCTGGGATGGTATATTATCACATAGCGATGTTTATGCACTCTGACATAGTCTATCTCTGGGATGGTATATTATCACATAGCGATGTTTATGCACGCTGACATAGTCTATCTCTGGGATGGTATATTATCACATAGCGATGTTTATGCACTCTGACATAGTCTATCTCTGGGATGGTATATTATCACATAGCGATGTTTATGCCACTCTGACATAGTCTATCTCTGGATGGTATATTATCACATAGCGATGTTTATGCACTCTTGACATAGTCTATCTCTGGGATGGTATATTATCACATAGCGATGTTTATGCACTCTGACATAGTCTATCTCTGGGATGGTATATTATCACATAGCGATGTTTATGCACTCTGACATAGTCTATCTCTGGGATGGTATATTATCACATGGCGATGTTTATGCACTCTGACATAGTCTATGCGTTTTGTTATCTGAATGTGTTGTAGTAAATATAAACAAATAATGTCTGTATTGTCTCCATCAGCTGTATGGTGTGACCTGGTGGACAAGAGTGGACCACCAAGTAGGTCAAACAAATCAAGATATAGACTTGACCATTCAAGAAGGTAACCACAATGACTATCAATGGAAATGAATTTACTTCCAGTGAATCCATTCAGTAATAACATAATCCGCTTCTTAATTTGAGTTATCCCCCCTACCCCTGGGGGGGGCGTAAAGTAACACTTCTTTTTTACACTGTGCGTCACACTTTCTTTCCCCCCTCCCCCCCCCTTACCAAAAAAGATACGCTATAAGCAAACGACCACCTAAACTTGTACATTACATGTATACAAACTGAGATAAACAATAATAGTTTACTTAAATAGACTTTTCAAAAATTTAGTTATTAAACTTAGTTTAATAGTAATTCAATAGAAAACAAATTCTTAAAAAAAGGAATGAAAATATACGTCTAGTTTAAATGTATTTTTTTTATACTTCCAATTTTTCGGTAGATTGTAACAATTACATATTGCCCACTCAAAAAAAAAGTAAAACTCGAAACTCGTGCATTGTTCTGTGGCTATATAACTGTAATGATTCTACTTTTTATTTTTTTTATTATTTCATTACTAAATCCATAATAGCTGCTAAGTACATTTAGAAATTAATTATTCTACCAGTAAAATCCGGAATGCTGCTAACATTGACTCTATGCGAGCTCACCCCTTAGATATATTTTAAAAAAATGATACATTTATTAAGTACAAAATAAGAAATACAAAAACTAATGGTAATATTTTCCTATCAGATGATGAATCTAGTGAGAAAACTTCCGTCCAAGTTGAGACAGGGACGGAAATAAACACATGTCAACGTTGGTTTAACACTGCCTGCGGAATCCCCAGCAGTACCTCCAAAATAAAAGAAGCGCCGGACATAACGATCAATCAGAGGAGACGGTTCCTTCTGGAGACTCCAAAGTGGAGAAACATTCTTAACATTAACGCAACCATCGGGCTGGCATTTATGGCTTTCCTAATTGGTTACTTCCATTAAATCTGGCCACTTTACGTCCCTGGTTATGTTAAATATCGTCTGTAAGACACATTATATTTTGTATTCTTATTGCTATTTTATATTTTGTCAAAATGTGTCACTGTATATATGTTCCATTATTAATGTAAAATTTACACATATTTTTTGTTGAAACTACCATTAAGCCGTATGAAATCTATTGAGATATTGGTATAAATTTAATTTTCTCTATCATCATCATTGCCCGTCGGGGTATGGGCCACCAACTAAAGTTCTCCAGCGACTTCTATCCTGAGCCATTATCTCCAGCTGCTTCCAGCTGAACCCCATCCTGGTGATGTCCGCTTCAAATTCTCGTCTCCAGGTGTTTCTAGGCCGACCTCTCTTTTTTTTCCTTGAGGATTCCAACTCAATGCTTGCCTAGTGATGTTGCTTGCCGGCTTTCGAAATGTGTGGCCTATCCATCCCCACCTTCTCTTCCTGATCTCCTCTTCTATTGAAGCTTGGCCGGTTCGTTCTAAGAGGCTGGCATTGGTGATGGTGTCAGGCCAACGTATTTGGAGAACTTTCCTAAGGCAGCTGTTGATAAAGGCCTGGACTATCTATACTTATTGTCATATTTAGATGTTTTCAGAATATGTCAATGTACCTATAAGACTTTGTAATATGTAACAATTTTACATTAAGATTTTTTTCGAAACTATCATAAGGCTGCCTTATTGACTAGGATATAGTTACATATCTGCTGGAATTTCAGGATGCAAGAGCCTGATGAAGATATAGACACTCTCCGAGGTAAATGTGGGCCTAGGCCTGATGAAGATATAGACACTCTCTTGGGTAAATGTGGGCCTAGGCCTGATGAAGATATAGACACTCTCTTGGGTAAATGTGGGCCTAGGCCTATTATTTAGAAAAATATATCTGAGACTGATTGTAAAATATCCTCACTGTCGTCATTTTCATTGAAACATTAAATAGTAACATTTATAAAATTCATTATTAATTTCATTATCAAAAATATACGTCAGTTATAATAAATATTATTGTAAATCATGTCATTGTTAAATTTACATTATAAGTAAACAAATTATTTCCCATACTTCCAATACATTGTAATAGAACTAGTCAATGTCAGTTTAGCCTATAGGCTGCACTAAAGCATCATGTTAATGGATACCCTCCGAACATCAAAAAGTTCACGCTGATGTCTAACTTATTTGTGTCAATTTGTTTCATTGCTGTTTGTTTGTTTGTTTTTCTTTAGTCAATAACTTTATATTTCATTAAAATCTAATTTTTAATTTAATTGTTACTATTTGTTTTATGCCAGTTGTCTATTGGTATGGTGATGTGTTGTTTTTTTTTTAACAATTGTACTAAATACAATAGGCTTAATAGATAAAATCATGTGTTTCTTTAAATCTTCATTCGCATAGCCTCCCTTGTAGGCCTACATCACCGCCGCTCAACTAAAGCAAGGGAAGAAACTGATGTGCAGGGCTAGTAAATAAACTGATTCTCTTAAAGTTTTCCCAAACATTTCCATAACATAGTTTTGAAAAGACTGTCCACTAGCGGAGAGCTAGTAAAGTTCGACCCCAACGAGATGTGGACAAAATTATACTTGAAGAAAAAAAAAGTATTGTGTTCGCTATATGATTAGTTTAATTTGCATTTGCATGATAATATTTTTTATTATTGTTTCATTTTTGATTAAACTAGTTTGAATGCCTGCTAAAGCAGACCAATGAGATCAAAACATTAATGAACAATTAAAACAATCTTTAAAACTGTGTTAATGTGTGTGAATTGAAGAGATTACTTCACAAGATTGATACTGTCTATACAGAAGCCAAGTATACATCATCTTACAGCAGTAAGACGACTTACGTGGTACACGAACATTTATCAAAATCAAAACTTTTGAAAGCATTGCACAATATATCATTAAATGTGAATACATGTATGTTGCACTGAATTGTATATACGAAAGAAAAGAGGCAGGATTTTTGTTTTTTCTAAATATTATTTACAAATCAACCCAATTAATGTTTGGTTATTAGAAATGAAACAAGTAGTTTAAACCTTTCAATAAATTTACGTTTCCTGGGGCGTTGTTTTATAGTCTGAAAACTTTACTGATTTAAAAAAAAAGCTATCAGTATCTCCAAGAAATACACGGGGCTAGATTAACATTTAGGCTAATAAGGATATGTGGGACGGATGGCCGAGTGATGCAGATACTCGACTGTCAACCTGGGAGTCCAGGGCTCGATCCTGGGTGAGAACCATGGAAACTTTTCCAGACGAAATTTGGTGTTAATTTCCCACAAGTCCACCCAGTTTTAAATAGTTTCCTGACTTAAGTTGAGGAAGTAAATGCGGCTGGACGTTTAGCTAACCACAAAATACCTAAATATTCAGAGGTTTTAGAAACCTATGAATTCTACACTTCTATGTTAAAGCTAAGAGAACTTTACTTTTATCCTTAATAAGGATATAGCGTACGGCTAAAAAAATGTTCATCGATTGTCATTTTATTAATCCTTGTGGTTGATCACCAATGGCGAGAAATTGTGATAACTCTTTGCTTAATCTTGATACAAAACTTTACGTGAAATGTTGAATGTAAAACATGCATTTCACAGGTCAACGATTTTGTTGGCAACAATAAGCACCCCGGTATCTAAGACATACAAAAAGATATTTGTATACTTTAATTAATTACATTTTAAATAATTACATCTTTGAACACCTTTTACTTGAATGACAAGTACAGTACGCTGTTTGTAATATAAAAACAAACACTGGCTGGAGGACCACTTTTCGTGGGTAGGGGATAAAGGGTGGGGGCTGACATTCAGATTAAAACAATAGCTTCTTTAAAGCTTAAATTATCCTTTCAAGTGTATACAATTATATGTATATATATAGATAGATAGATAGATAGATAGATAGATAGATAGATAGATAGATAGATAGATAGATAGATAGATAGATAGATAGATAGATAGATAGATAGATAGATAGATAGATAGATAGATAGATAGATAGATAGATAGATAGATAGATAGATAGATAGATAGATAGATAGATAGATAGATAGATAGATAGATAGATAGATAGATAGATAGATAGATAGATAGATAGATAGATAGATAGATAGATAGATAGATAGATAGATAGATAGATAGATAGATAGATAGATAGATAGATAGATAGATAGATAGATAGATAGATAGATAGATAGATAGATAGATAGATAGATATAGATATATTGGCGGTATGTTTTAACTTATAACCATGTAGGTTATATATGGCATGCCTATTTTAACGAACAAAGAAGTAATCAGTTTGAAGATATTGCCACGTTATCTAGTCGGCAATACCCGATTTTAAATAGAATAGAAAATAACTCCCAAGAATATGTAGATCCATAAGAGTTCCTAGATAACAAGTGGTTTGGTGGAAAACACACTTTTTATTTTTAGAATTCCTTAACAGAAAGACGTAAAACATATAATGATTACGGTAAGTGGTATGTAACAAAAAGGCGTATAATATGTAATTATAACGGTAATAAGTATGAAACAGAGAACGGCCTATAATGATTCCGATAAGTTGTATAAAACAGAAAGAAAAATAATTTGTAATGATTACGGTAATGTGTATGTAACAGAAAAATAATATGTTGTTTATGTATGTACTCGTGTATTCAATGCTTAAATTGTGATAATTTTAAAATTATAACGTATTATATAAGTATATTTAGATGTATTATAATTGTTTGATAGCGAGGTCTTCTTACTGTACACATCATTTGCTTTACATAAGCCCATTTTGTAAACATTTTCTGTTACCCAATTACGATAATTTTCATAAATGTATTATTGATCTATTTATTCCAGGTTTCTATTGACTTTTATTTAAAGTCTTAAGTAACTGACACAATGGAAAATCAAATTTATGGTAAAAACATTGTATTAACAATTCATTACAATTGTTTAGATTGCTCAAGAAAATAAATACATACTTAGTATGATTATCTTTTCTGCTTAATAATATAAATTGATATGTTTCTTTCAGGTGATTATGAAACTCAGGTGTTAGAAGGAGAAGAAGCCGATCTACATAAACATCTGATTGGCTGTAAGAAAAATCCAGGTCATAGACAGTTTATACCTGTTGATAGATTCACCTTAGACCATCTACCTGAAGGTCATCGTGACAAGGATCTGTATGAACTCATTAAAACCACAGCTGACCTGACAGTCAGAGTTGATGTTAAAATGACCAGTCCACATAGACCAGAGTTTTGGTTAAACACAAAAGTTTCATATCCATTTTACAACATGAGAGACAAAACAAACTTGAGAACAGGAAGTGGGATGGTGAGTGGAGTGCGCAAGTTTACAGATGGAGACAGTGATCTCAATAGAGGTAAACATTGGAAGAACTACACTACATGTTGGTGTCAGAAATGTCAACATTCAGACACACCCAGCTACATTTGGTGGGAATTAAATGTGGTCACAGCCACACATGTGGTTTTCGATGACATTGAGTCCAGCCACACGTCCTTGAGATTGTTTTATGATACGGAAGAAAGTCCAGTGGTCAGTGTTGATCAGGCCAGTGTTGCTGATGTAATGATTGATAGAGACTGGTGCAGGTTGAAATTTGTGACATGTGACGAAAACCTAGGAAATAAATTATATAAAATGTGCAAACATTATGATGATGTCTGGGAAACAGTCTGGAACAAGCTTAAAGAATCTCGAGATGTGGACAAGTTGAACTTTATAGTGTCACATCCTCATGGATGTAGTAAACAGGTCAGTGTTGGTCACTGGGTGGACTTATACAAGGTGGATAAATATTTCAATAAGTGCACTTATACAACATGTACATGTCCAGGAAGTAGCGGAGCGACGGTTCATTGTGTGGGGTATGGTGGTGGATGGTTGTATCAAATTGTCCACTGTGGCAGTTTAAACTCTAAACTTAATTACACTAGAACTGGTTATGTGGAGTGAGCCAATTGTAAACACACAATATGGCGATGTTAGATTTTTATTTCATTTAGCTTTTTATGAAATCAACAAAAAAGTTTGTTTTTTATTTATTGCTGATGTTAATACATTCATTAATATTTTTTAATGTATCAGTAAATATGTTTATCAATTTAGTTTTTTTTTTTTCATTTCAGTCATTACTATAGCCATGTTGTATGTTTTTTATATTACTATAGCCATGTTGTGTGTTATTTAAATTTGTATAGCCATTTTGTATGTTATTTATATTCCTATAGCCATTTTGTGTGTTATTTATATTGTTGCTTTTTTTATATTTACAGTAAACAAAACATTAGGTTTTTCTGAATTTATTTATCTTAAAACTCAATGGCGTAAATGGGGAGGGGCGTGGGCGACATTTTATCTGCTGCCTGTTTGGGTGTTCTATGCCCCTAAACTTCAGAACATATGTCCATATACTGTACGAATAGTTAGGTTTCAAATCATTGTTTTCTATGTATATAAGATGCAAAATAAATGAACTAATTTCCACACAAAAAAAAAACCCACATATTTTGTACACACACAAAATTTTCCGACTGGCTCGGCATCCATTACATGTAATAAGGTGTGGTAATTGATTTTCCACAAGAGAGTGCGCTATTACATGTAATAAGGTGTAGAAATCGATTTACCGCAAGAGAGTGCGCCATTACATGTAATAAGGTGTGATCATTTTAATGTTACGTGTACAACTGATATTACTTTTTTTCATCGTAATGGTCATGCTACAATAAGGTTAAAAATCGACTGAACAGTCAAAGTTAACGTTCAGTGTGCCAGCAGCTCTTATTATTTCATGTAGGCCTACATATGTAGCACTATAATTTGCAGCACGATATGTGAACTTGTACACATTTTATAGGCCAGTATTTGTTCTAGCCTTCTCCTCTGCAGTTTGACCCCTACAGATCATCACTTACCAGTTTTTCTTTTATTTCAACAATCACACTTTTTCATATACAACTGAAAATTATTTTCAAGAATACTATTTCGGCGACTCCTCTAGCTCGGCGCCCTAAGAGGCCGATCAGTCCTACAACCCTTCCTACGATACTGACTATCTGGCATAATGATCAATCCTTCCTACGATACTGACTATCTGGCATAATGATCAATCCTTCCTACGATACTGACTATCTGGCATAATGATCATTACTTATCCGCAGTAAAATGTAGGATTAATTTATAATTAATTATAATGACATAAAAAATGCATAGAAAAAAAAAAAGTAATAAATGTAAGAAATGTATTGTCCAGAGTTATCAATAATTTGTTTCACTAGATCATTATCAGCCTTGCTAAGTCCACAATAAACGGTAATGCGATTTCCCATCTTGAAACATATTGTACCAGTATTAAATTGTGAATGAGCGCTCTGCCGACAAAAATATCTGACAGAATACGAAAACTGATAACACTAATAAACATATAAGCCAATAAAAAAAATTAATTTCTAGTTGATTCAAAATTATAATGGCCAAATATAGTTCAAAAGGAGTAAATTTTGTGTGTGTGTGTATATATATATATATATATATATATATATATATACATATATATATATATATATATATATATATATATATATATATATATACGAGTACACTGTATACTAAATTTCATATAAAATATTCCATATTGTCCATATTAATGTTTTAGACATCATCAGTTTATTTCATTGATCAGAGAATAAAATTTGCCTAAAGTTCATATATAACTTAGGTAAAACTTTCATTTTGTGTTTGTAAAAGAAACAATCGAGTTAATTTTGAAAAAAAAGTGACAGTGTTGACGTCAAAAAATGTTCACATCTTTCCTCCGCCATGCCAACAACTGTCAAACTTCCCCTCGCCCCAGATTGTTGACGTAATAAACATATGATCTCTTAATTACTTTTAGTAATACCAGGCTGATGTGTTTAATTACATAAAGTTATAACAGACTGATGTGTTTAATTACATAAGGTTATAACAGACTGATGTGTTTAATTACATAAAGTTTAACAGACTGATGTGTTTAATTACATAAAGTTATAACAGACTGATGTGTTTAATCACATTACGTAATAACAGACTGATGTGTTAATTTCATTTTAAATATATGTGTACAAGCAATGGCAAATAAATGTATTGTGCATCAAAATAAATTATTGACTAACTGAACAGGGACTAACTGAACAGCGACTAACTGAACAGGGACTAACTGAACAGTGACTTACTGAACAGGGACTAACTGAACAGTGGCTAACTGAACAGTGGCTAACTGAACAGTGGCTAACTGAACAATGACTAACTGAGCTGTGACTAACTGAACCGTGACTAACTGAATAGTGACTGAGCTGTGACGAACTGAATAGTAAAGAACTGAACAGCGACTAACTGAACAGTGAATAATTTTGATAACCACCTTCCCACTGTGCACAACGACAAAACTGTCATGTTATAACAAATCAGTGAATAGCGGAGCTGTAATTTAGTCCAGAAGCTAACGTTCCACTGTGCACAACGACAGACATGTTAAACCCCCATTGATATTTTAAACAAAGCACAGGGGCACCACTGCTACCCGGGCATGTGCTAGCTGTATAAGTATACTTATGGTACAGCATATGCATTTCTTCATCAACCACCTCATTCCTGTCCACACACTCACCAACGGTTATCATCTTGGGACAGCCGTGCGGGTGTGAAATAATAACATTCGGTGTAACTGAATAATTCATAGCCTCATCCCTGCTGTACTCATCCCTGCTGTACCCATCCATCACTTTCATCCAGGCCTCGTGTTCATGATCAATCAACCGTTTCAATCGGTCTGCCAAGTTTTGGTCACACGTCACGCATTTTAGTTCACAGTGATCTCTCTCGACGCTCGAGCTATAAGCTTTCACCGCGTCCAGAATGACCACGTCATTGTCCTCTCTGTCATAGAACAATGTGATAGAGGCGTGGCTGTCGAAAAGTAAATGTGTTGCTGTGTGCACGGTAATGTTAAACCACGCCTCACTGGGCGTGTCCGATTGTTGACATTTTCTACAGCCACACCGAGTGAAGTCTTCGTTCAAATCACTTCCTTTACTTTGTCTATAGTTTTCCGTACAGTCTCTGTATAAGTATGTAACTATCCCACTTCCCAGCCTGGCGCCAGTCCTTCCTTTCATGGTGCTAAAAGGATATGGCACCTCTTCGGGTACTGGCCAGACATCAGGTCTCTGTGTACTGGTCATTCTCACGTCCACCTTTACTGTGAGGTCAGCTATGGCTTTGATTAGATCCATCAGGTCATGGTTCCAATAATCTTTTGGTAAGTGTTGTAAACTGAATTTTTCAACAGGAAAAATTTTTGAATGACCACGATTCTTTTTACATTTCTTAAGATTGTAATGACCTCCATCTTCTGACTGGTGAACATCAAAATGACCTGCAAATTAATATTTTGTATCATTGAGTGAATACATGTGTAATGACCCTTTTAAACTATTAGTGGACGACCGATTTATGCATTTATTTGGTAAAAACACATGAATAATCAGTTGTAAAAAGAAAATTTAAAAATATACTTTTCAAACTAAAGTGCAACATATATCATGGGTTTTAAAGTCGATTATAAATTACTTCAAAACAGAATGAAATTATATATATATTTTTTTTTACCGAAAGGAAATTCAGAAGTTGATTCTTCTCCATTTGCAACATCTATTTAGGAAAAAATAAAAAAGTTCCTGTATATTTCGATATTTATAAGAATATAATGTACATTCTGTGACGACACTAATAACATACCATCCAATATACCCCCAGAGGCATAGTTAGGGAGGAGGGAGGGGGAGTCCAAATTCGAAAGTCTGCGATTCTGCTTTACAGCTTTAGTCATGCAAGACCCACATAAAGATAGCACAGGAATTCGCCGTTTTCGACATAGGAAAGGCAGTTCATTCAATTTATTTACTATGAATCATATCAAAGTTCTTATATAGTATTTCAAAAGAATTTAATAATAGCATACTTGCCTCTAAAATACCATCTTTTCTTCTTTTGAGAGTAAACCTTTAAAAAATATACAGAAAGATTTGTGTATAAAATAATTTTAAAAAATTATTTAGCCAGGTATATGGAAATCATTAAAGTAGAGTAACATATTTAAAACTAAGTGTTACAAATGTTTGTGTTTTAATTAATCAAGTATCGGTACTGGTTTTTATCACTTGAATTTACATAACAAAATTATAACAACCAAATATACTGGACTTCGAATGTCTTCTAACTCGAATTATTGGTAATTGAAACAAAGTTTACTTGAAGTAATAAGCCATTAAACTACAAATATATATATATTGCAAGAACAATAAAAGAGACTAATGATCACTTCTTCAAAATACGCCTTTTTTAGGAATTATAATTTTTCATAAATAATTGTATGATTTAAGGAACTTTCTCCCCCCAAAACTTTTTAATGTGATAAAAAAGCTTTCACTAATGGAGCTTTCTAAATATTTTTAATGATCTGAAAACTGCAGTTTACTATCGCATAAATTCTACCAAAGAAACATAATAAATGAGATTATGTGATTTGAAGTGCACAGAAATATAGGCTTCTATATTGTTATTTGATCTATTTAAATGTAGTTATGAGAAAATTCCGTGAAAAATACTGAGGGAATATATAGAATAAAATAAATTAGCGGACTAGTTGGTGCAGTGCACGTTATGGGTTTTTATTAAAGCGACACAAGTTCCATAAAACTCCCGTGTATCTAGTTAGGCTAGATAAATATTCAGGTAGATTATAGACATTGTATCATACATTTCATTCTTACCTTTTGTTGATCTGTTCTCTTTAATTTGGACACTTTCAAGCCCATCTTAAAATAAACATCACTTTATGTGTTAATTGGTTTACCGCGTGCGCCATGCAGACTCCAGAAACACATGTCTACCTTGGACATGTCACACCTTGAACAACATGTCTACCTTTGAATGCCACACATGTGCCACACCTTGAACTCATTTTCTTGTTGACGAGAATTCCCAGTTGATAAGTCACATGACCGGACCTAAAGGTAGCCGCTGTTTTTTTTTTATAAATCCTGTTGCAGCTAACCGTTTTGTAAACACCGCAAAAGTAAAAGTTGTACTGTTTTTAAGTCAATCGATTATGTACTCTAGACCCATTGTAACTTTACGTTCAACTAATGTCTGAGAGATAGGTGGTTTGGGAGAGGAGGGGGAGGAGGTATATTGGTCGGATATAGACATCCATGGCTATTACCGATCTGCCCCCCCCCCTTCCGTCCTCAAACACCAGAATTTTTTTTTTTTTATAAAAAGAAATAAATGGATTATGTTTACTAATTTTCTAAATCATGAAAACACGTTGTTTTAATATGTTCTCAAAATCATTTATCAGCACTGTTTTTTACAGAAAAAATATTTTCCCGCTTATTCTCTCTTTTATTTTTTATCGATCTGACTACTCACTAAGATCTGACTGCTCACTAAGATCTGCCTGCTCACTAAACGAGGGGGACATAACAACTGACAAATTCAGTAGCAGAGTTTTCTTTTGATGTACGACAAGAACATTTTCATCCCTACCGGCCCCTCATCATCAGAGAAAACACATTTCTGCTACCGAAATTAAAAAAATAACAGTTTTTTCGTATAGAATATGAGAAAATATTATAGCAATAACTACATGTCCACAGATTATAGATCATATTGAAAGCACGTCGCTTTTTTTATATAAAAAAAAATTATCTGAGCAAAAATGTGGCGGCTTTAAGAGAAATCTATTTAAACTGAAGATTCGCATTCTGTATAATTTATATTTAAAAAAAGTTCTTAATGTATTATATTTGTCTGATAATGAGGATTTTTTTTATTGTTAGTACAATCGGGTCTAAATAGTCAATGTATTAGAATTATTTTCTTTCGCCTTTCACAGAGTGACATCACAAGTAACATTCTAGATCGGGGCCTACATACAAGCCCCCCGCACACACATACACGCCCCTCTCTCACACACACACGCCCCTCTCACACACACAACCCTCTCACACACACGCCCCTCTCTCACACACACAACCCTCTCACACGCACGCCCCTCTCTCACACACACACGCCCTCTCACACACACACGCCCCCTCACACACACACGCCCCCTCTCACACACACGCCCCTCTCTCACACACACAACCCTCTCTCACACACAAACGCTCCTCGCACACACACGCCCCCAAATGTTATATCTCTTTTAAACACCGTTAAAACAAAAGATGTTTTGATGTATTATACATTTGTTTCAGGGGCGTCATTTGCAGCCCCCACCCAGTGCCAAACCTAATGATTTGAGGGCCCGGGGGGGGGGGAGCTTGGCCTCTTTGGAGGCCCCTGTATTTTGACATTCGACATCATGACATGAGATAATGTATTTAATATTTAATGTTAAAAAAAATTTGGGGGCCCCCTCAGGCCTCTGGCCCCGCCCCATTTCACCAAGGGTCTATGATTTTTTTTTCTTTTTAAAGGAATACATAATTTCATGTTATATTATAATGATCAAAATCATGATCACTTGTTATTTGTTTTACAATGCGTAGCAAGTTATTGTTCAAAGTATTTCACCAAATAACGTCTTAAAAAATGTGGTATGATTCTATGGTCGCAGTAATGTTGAATTGTGCATTACACGATAGCTTGTACAGCTTGTACGTAAATCCGGCACTGTGTTCATTGATAAACTTTCTGTGGATCAGACCATCACCAGTTCACCACCGACATCCGCAGATAGAGCGATGCAGCAACAGGCAACTGTCGTTATCTGTTCTCGATGCGGTCGCCTCTGTGATTTTGTTTTTAGACTTCGAAGCCATACGAAGAATGACATATAGGCTACATTTAAGCAAACACAAAAAAATATGCATTTTTTTCGATGTACCTAGCATTCGCCTTTGGATTAGGCAAAGACTAACTGAGGTGTTGAGACTTAAGTTTCCGACTAATTTATATGATATGTTCTGCATTTATCATGGTAAAAATTGTAAAATAGCTATTTCCATTTCTCTGACTTGTGTCCACATCAACTCTTGTCTCTGACATTAGGCCTACTAATGTTTATATAAATGAAAAAAAAAATAGTTATGCAAATTTAAAATGCATAAACATATATTCCAAATTTTAGCATTGACTGATTTGAAATAAATTTTCAAATATGTTTTTGTTTATTTTGTTCTTATGTTTGTTCTGTTTTTAACAAAGTTTGACCATACAGCTCATTAGAAGTCTTGGACGCTTTTATATAGAATTATCTTTTAAATCTGCGAACTAAAAATTTGATGTCATTTTTTTGCTAACTAAAATACATCGCTTTCCAGTTTCCATGAAACGAAACTACCTTGTATACATGTTTACAGTAAGCTGATCTTGTTATTAGAGGTAAATACCAAAATTAATAACTTTTGAATGATCTTTCTGAGAACCACATAGCTAAATTAACTAAGAAGGATCTGATAATGGTTTCTACTGTACCGAGTGACCTGTTGAAAAATAAATAACTCTCGAATAGCACCAGTAAGTCCTTTAGAATGACCGCACAGTCTGTTGACAATACTGGTAATTTATCTCTTTAGAAACAGAAATTATTTGATAACATTCTTGACGCTTTACCTATAAAACTGTTCCAAATATAATTACCCTCAATAGTTACTTTTTCTTCAATAAAAGATGGTTTAAATTTGAATCAAAAATTGTTAGCATATTGCATAATTAATAAACAGCCCCAAAATGAAATTAACTCTTAATCGACGGCAGGTTTTTGGTCATCTTTTATTACCAAACAGGTGTCCTTACATTTTGGACTATATTGTCTGTTTCCTTTATAGCCCATATATGTGTGATATATCATTTTTTTTCTACTTTGAATAGGCTTTAAAACTGTGCAGCTTATTTTTGTGAAAATGAAACTTGATAATATTTTTAAAAAAAAGAATTTAACAAAACAAAATTATTTTTTTTAAAGTGTACAAACAGCAATAAGACAAAAAACAAGTATTAAAAACAAAAACATTTTTTCAGACATTTTATTAATCGACATATATTTCTGAAAGGAAATATTCAGTTATCAATCAATTTCTTCAAAAAATAAATGTTTGTTGACTTTTTTTCAAATATGCATATTTTCCTTTAATTATTCACATAAAAAATCTAATTTTAAGAAAAACGCAAAAAATGTAGAAAAAAAAAGTTTTCTTTATTAAAAAAGACATAATGCACAGTGTGTTTTTTGCACTGCCCCTCACTTTTTTGACATTTTGTCAAAAAAGTGAGGGGTATGGCCTTATGCGCGCCTGTGTCGTGAGGCTACCTTGTGTTTTTTCTTAAAAAAGTTGAAAAAAAATGTTTTTTGGTCAGTTTTGAATGTTTTTATATTTTTTTTTTTTTTGATTTAGCGAGTGTTAGTTTCATCTTTGTCACTAGATTTAAGTTCTTTTTCCACTAAATAATGAGAATCTGAGTCCATTTTAATTTAGTCGAAGTGACTGACAAAACGTAATCAAATCAAAATGACGTTCGGTGCCGGTCAACTGATAGTGTTATTTTATTTGCGAGAAATTGTAGTTCAATAAAAAATAAATAAATATTTTTTATTAGAAAGTATTTAGAATGCATTTTTTTAATAAAAATATTACATTTGTAATAAAAAAATATTTAAAAAAATAATATTTTTCATGGTTTGACTTTATGGATCACCAGAGTCACATTTTAATGTATGCCGTTTGTTGGGAGTTAAATACTCTTACTTAGTAAAATTAAATTAAATTATTATTAGAATTTACTAAAGAGTCAAACAAAAAAATACTTAGATCAAAAAATATTCATAGACTTTTTATAAAATTGTATACTTAATATTTAAGAAACATTACTTTTTAAATTGTTTTTGGAATGATTTTCTTAGACACCAAACTCCTTGGACCAAGAACTATAGATAAATTCTGTCAAAAATCTTTTTATCTCATCTCGTTTAGCTTTGCCAATATAAAGCATTCATTACAAAAATTGAGTTCTGTAAGATTTTACCAAGGGTGGTTGGCAATGCATGATTTCATTGATAGCTATATTATAGATTATATATAGTAAAAGACACTTCATAGAGTCACACCATGGTTGATTTATATATATTTAATGAATAAATGTAGTTAAGTAATAAAAAAAAAACTTGCTTATTGAAGAGCCACATTTGGCCACCATTTCATAGATTAATTGCGCCACGATGTATTGATAATTATGTTCTTATTTTTCATGGCATGTATTCCCCACTGTTGCTAGTAATATATTATGTTAAATTCATTATAATATAATTTGGTCATTATTTTTAGCTACCAGCATAATGACTTCTGCTGGTGATGGAGTGGATTTAATGGTCCACAGTTTGAAGCTTTTAGAAACTGGAAGCTTAGGACATCTTGATTGTGTACCCTTACAGCTAAACTCTTCTCCTGATGCTTTGGAATTTCCACTTTTAACAGTAACTTTTCAATTATTATTTTTTTTTAAATAAATAATTAAATTAATTATTTGATATCTACTATTTTAAAATTTCACAAAGAAACCATTTGTGTAGCAATATATGAATAATCTAATAAATTAATGTTATTACTAGTATGGTTAGATTTGTGCCAAAGCTAAGTTTTAGAATTTTCCAAAGCATAGAGACTATTTTTAGGTATTTATATTTATCTTATACAGGTCATATATACCGTTTTACTTATTAAATTTTTTTTCTAAATTTTCAGTGTTGCTCCTTTTAAAGAGGCATAATTATGTTTCAGCTTAATTTGTTTCTCACATTCCTCATTTAGCTGCCAGTGGGTATTCCTCCTGTACTTTCATCGTTGGAGCAAGAAGTACAGGCTTATGTTTCTGAACCTGAAAATCTACCAATCCATCATTTTGCTCCAAGCCAAAAGTAAAGTTTTATTACTTTGTTCTGTCATCATTATTTAAATTACATATTTAAGCTAGAGAATTGTACTAATGAAGAAATGCATTCATCAGATTTTAAAATTTTATTAGAAGAAACCAAAACTTTGACCGTTTGCTGAATCTTGAAATATGCATACCTGAAACAACCATTCAAGTGGAGCGTAATCAGACTACTGGACAGTTACTTGGTTACACAGAGGTAATTTTTCTCAAGTACATTTCAAGTTTTTTTTTTTGTTATTTTAATTATCTACACCATTATTTCTTTTTCAGTAACGCAGATTCCTCAAATTTTTAAAACACAATCTGGAAATATCCTGTTTTTTTTTTTGTTTTTTTTTCTTTAAAGTTGTACAGCTTGACCTTTTTAAAAATAATAAAAAAAAAAAAAATAATGTTGCACAATTTTCATGGGTTCCTGCATATCTTGCTTACTTGTCCTCATAATGGATCTCGAACTAGAATTTGTCAAACAATGAACATTGACTTAGAGAAGACAGTCAGTGAAATTGAAAGCTTGCCTGAAAGAGAAGACCATCTTAGCTAGTATTGATAGCAATTTGGCAACTGTAGCAACGTGGAGAAATATACCCTAATTCATAGCAAAGTTCCTCCCTCTAAATATACAGGACCCTGTTTTTAAAGTCACATGACTATTTTAAATCTGAAACTCACAAAGCAAAAGGAAAAAAAAGCAGACCTAGACTAATTTGTTTTCCATATAAAGACAGAAATTTAAAGAGAGATGATGTTTACATTTGAATATGGGAAAAACGAACCCAGAAACATGATGTCTGAATTGAATTGTATTGTGAGCCACATGTTTACAACCCATATACAAAATATGGCTTATTTATGTTCATAAATATGTTCAGATTTATCAAGTTAAGTCAATAAATATTTTCTAATCTAAATAATAGTCACTGCTGAAGACTTCTCTGCTGGAAACCATTTAAACATTTTTTTAGTTGGCCATTTTCTTTTTAAACAGTACCTTTTAACTGTCTTTTATGATTTTATTCATAATTTTTATTTATAATAAATGTTAACCTTCCTTGATGATTTTTTTTTTTACTTATTGTAGGAAATAAATCAAGATAGCTCTAAAACTTCAAGAAATTCTTTATCATTGTGTAGAGCTCCAGATGTCAACAACTTGAAGGCTAATCAGGATGTTAGGGGCTCGACCATTAATCTGCCATTCTGGCCTGGTATAAAATTGCTATCATGGCACCTTTTTTTTTTTTTGCCACACTAGTCTATCATGAAATTGAAATAAATTAAAATTGGTTGTTAAACTAATTTGCTTCTATCTCTACAATCATTTATCTTTTATTTGCTTCAGGTGGTCTTGATGAAGATATTTTTCAAGATCAGGCGTCATCTGATATAACTACATCATCTTCCATTGATCTAGATGATGGTATGCTCTTCATTAATTAAGAACATGTCTTTAAGAATGTTTTAAGCAGTACTAAATTGAATTTTTAAACAAAAATATTTTTTTCAATGTCAAAATCATTTAAACTTTCATCCTAACAATCACTTTATTAGGTGGGGCTTAATGGAAAGGAGATATATTGACATATGATATTATTAAACATTTAGTTGATAAAAAAAATAATAAATAAAAGTCAAATTTTGTTGTACCTTTAGAGCCCAAGTTTTTGACAACACCTCCGGGATTTAAGCATGGCTTAACATTTGATAATTTTTCTGAGAAAGCCAAGAATCTGAATGTCATTGTTGATCAAACACTTGACAAGCCAGGTGTCATCAGCTTGGATGACATTTTGTCTGGGGCTGATGAACTGGACCTTGGAGACAGTGAAGATGAAGAACCAGTGTTATCATCACCGTCCAAGGAGAAAGAGGTAGCCAGTGTATTGAGTTTTAAATGTTCAAAGTAGCTAGAGTATTAAATTATAAGTTTTCATTCAGTGAGTTTGTAGTTGTCTACACATAATTGTTAAGTTTTTCAAGTTCAGTATTTTGTCATTGATGAAGATATTAACTTAGATACATTTTAATAATAAAGTAAACTGCTGGTGTTTATAGACAGCGTTAATAGACAGAACAACACATTTTCTTTTACTTATTACTATTTGAGTGTGGATAGAGAAAAAATATGCCCAAAATTTATTTTTTATAGACTGAACAACCTCAGCTACCAAGAACTGAAAGCCTGGAAAAACTTATTGAGGTAAAAAAACAAAATGTTTTCTAATACATGTATTATATAATTAAATACAATTTTCATACTAACACTGATTCAATGTTATGTTAAAATATCTGTAGTAATGAAATAAGTTAATTTGTAATTAAGTCATCTGTTCGCTTCCTACTACCACCTTATTAGCAGAGGAATGACTTGCTTTAAAAATATTGTTTACTTAGAAATGCTACCCATTTGTTAATTCTCCCACAATTCTTACTGGCTTATTCCTATTCATTTCATTTATGATTTGATGTCATCTAGACTGATGTAGGCAGCCAACAAATGCTACATAAGAGTACCTCACCGGTGAAAGAACAGTGGGCAGTACAGGTTGATGTTACTGCACCTGTTGACGACTTTCATAAAAAGATTCCTGACATGGCTTACGAGGTATTGCTTCGCTCTGTCACGTAAGATATTGTTTGTGCTTGTCATCACACTGCAAAGTAGATTTAAAAAAAGAATATATTAATCAATTTCAGGTGTTTAAACATTATTTTTATAAAATTTATATTTAAAATAATGAGGTTTAAAATATTTTTAATAGAATTAAGGTTCACATCTATATTCCCAGTCTATAAAAGCTCTGCAAAAGAAATGTATTTTAGATTCATTTCATAAAAAAAAAAGTTCCCTTAACCCTAACGGGCCATAGGGGCAGATGAAGTGTAGAATTCATCTGTTTCTATATCCTCGGCATATGAAGGGATTGTGTGGTTATCACAACGCCCACAGCCACCTTACTTCCCCAACTTAAGTCAGGTACCCATTTAAAGCTGGGTGGACTTGTGGGACGACTTTGTACCGAATTTCACCTGGAAAAATTCCAAGGGCCTCACCGAGGATCGAACCCAGGACTCTCAGGTTGACAGTCGAGTATCTACACCACTCGGCCATCCATCCCACTATATTTATTTCATAGTGATCTTTTTTTTTATATATTTTTACAAAAGCAAAAAAGTCTGAATAGATTCCCAACAATTATTTGACTTTTCAAATGACTTATTAAAATTGTGGTGATGATATACAAAATAACTGTTCGTTTGTAAATTAAATTAAAAAAAATCTCTTGGCATTTTTTATTACCAGTGGCCATTTGAGTTGGACATTTTCCAGAAACAAGCCATTCTTCACATTGAGAATCATGACAGTGTTTTTGTGGCTGCTCACACTTCAGCTGGCAAGACAGTGGTTGCTGAATACGCCATTGCACTTTCCATCAAACACGTAACCAGGTTGCTTCTTAATTACTGGATTACACCTTGGTTATGTATGCATTGAAGTCAGGATGATTTACTCTTACAGACTTGCTATGAGATTCATAGTATAGAGCTCGTGCCGTGTCAGAAACCTAATTATGGTATGGGAAGTGCGGCACATGCTATTAATGCAACAGAAAGAGGGGGGGATATTTAGTTCACTTGGTACAGTGCCGAACTAATTATTGATTAAAAACCTGGGTTGGGGGAAAGGGGTGTTCAATTCTGACTTGTGCCTTTGTCATGTCATTGTCCATGTAAATATATCACTTGAAAAATAATTTGTGTATTTCCATAATTTTTATCAATTTAGATAACATAAAAGTAATTTTTTTATATCAATGTATCACTTAAAAAAGCAACATTGTTATATTTACAGAACAATTTACACATCTCCAATAAAGGCTCTATCTAATCAGAAATACAGAGAGTTTAAAATTACATTTCAAGATGTGGGACTGGTCACTGGGGATGTCCAGATGAATCAAACTGCTTCTTGTCTTATTATGACCACAGAAATTCTTAGGTATGTGAAACATTTAATTTTAGAAATTATTTTTCTTAACTCTAGTTCATTGTATAATTCATTAAGTCAAATTTTTTTTAAAAAGTCATACATTTATTTCAGAAGTTTTTTCACATTAACTTTCATCACAAGGCTTTATATTTTTAATACACAAATTTTGTTGTATATAAATTATACAGAATGTGCATTGTCAATTGAATTTGATTTTTCTGAAAGTGGCCATTTTTGTAATATGTATCAATAATAGTTGCTACACTATTAATAAGGAAAATATATACAATTGCAAACATTTTTTAGTCATTCATAGAAGACTTTGAATAGGAATGAACTTTCTGTGTTGCTGCCTGTGTGAAAAATAATATTTTTCTTCTGATGTTCATTCATTTTTAAAGTAAAACAAATAGTGATTTTATAATCTCATAGTTGTAAAGTGTTTTAACTTTGTTCTGATTTTTAAAGTAAACAAATTGTGATTTCATAATCTCATAGTTGTAAAGTGTTTTAATTGCAATGATTCAAATTGTTATTTTTCAGGTCAATGTTATATAACGGCTCAGATATCATAAGAGACCTGGAGTGGGTCATATTTGATGAGGTCCACTACATCAATGACTCTGAGAGGGGTGTGGTGTGGGAGGAGGTCCTCATTATGTTACCTGCCCATGTCAGTGTCATTTTACTCAGCGCCACTGTCCCAAACTGTATGGAGTTTGCTGACTGGGTTGGGTAAGATATTAGGATTTTTTTTTATTTTAAATATATACCAGTAAATTTAAATTACATACTAGCTATTTATACTTTGCAATATTGTGCATTTTACTAAAGAAAGAAAAAAGATCAGCTTAAAAAAAATGATTCTATCCTATCCCAATAAAAGAAAATATTTTACCACTCACTTTGTCCTCATCAGTTTTTTAATTATGTTAAACATTTTCATTTTTTTTTTTTATAATAATTGAAGATGTGGAGGTATGGTTAAATTTTTAGGATTAGATAGCTACAAAGAAATGCATTTGAGTATAGATTTTGATTGTCTTTAAATCCAGCCATTAACAATATATGTACATTGTATTCATTAAATAAAAAAAATTGTCACTTTTCCCAGGAATGTATTGAACATATCTTAGTATTTTTTTTTTTAGAATTTTAAAGAAGTATCATTTTTTAAAATAAATACATGTATTGGAATATACCAGAGGTACATAGATACTCATATTTGCTCCCCACCAAACCCTTTAAAATGTTATTTTTAGATTCCAAAACCTCATTTTACTACAAAAAAATTAACTGAGTAAAGAAATTAATGTTCAGTATGATGTACATACATTTTCTAACATAAGATACAATTGTTAGTTTAACATGTTTTTAATTGTATTTTGGTATTTTTATATAAATACATAATGGGTCTTCAAATTATTAAAAATATTACGAAAGTTTATTTCTTTGCTGAATACTACTTGTATGTATATTTTACAGGAGAATCAAACAAAAGAAAATTTATGTTGTGAGCACACTGAAAAGACCGGTTCCTTTAGAACATTACTTGTACACTGGGAACAGCATCAAAACTTGTAATGAGATGTTCTTGTTAATAGATGCCAAGGGAAGTTTTCTCAACTCAGGGTAGGAAGTGCATTTTGTAAAGTTATGTGATTTAAGCCTTATTACATTGTAGAATTTAAAATTAACCAAATATTATTCATTTTCTTGATCAATCGTTTATAAATCTGATTAACATAAATGCACTTTAACGTGTTTTAGCTACAATAAAGCATTAGAAGCCAAAAAGGAAAGAGCCAGCAAAAGTTCTCAAAATTTTGGTGCTAAAGGTACCCGTGGGGCACCACCTAATCAAGTGAATTTTATTTTTCTACTTTGTTAATTTTAATTCAAATACTGTCATTATTTAATGTGTGCCAAAGAACATAAAAAAAAACATGATTTTTCTATTTAAAAAATTTATTACTTCAGTTAATACACTATACATGTACACTAGGGTTATGACTAATTTTAAATTTTTCAGCCTGGGGTTGTAATTGATGAACTTTTACCTACAAATCGCAAAAATGACTTTGGTTTTGTCGAAACATGAATAAAACCTCCCGCGTCTAAGTGAATTTCATTTTTTAACATTGAAAAAAAAGGGACGAGGCATGAGCATTGCCAGTCTAACTCTTAGAGAAAAATGCATTGATGGTTTTATGCTAAATACAAAGTACAAACGAACATAAGTCTATATATTTTTATAAAGTATTAGACTAACAACATATACAATTTATATATAACTGATGTTATATATATCTAAACGTGGTCATTTTATAATAAATACAGATATATAGATCTACATTCATGTGTGCATTGTATATAGCATAAAACCGTCAATGCATTTTTCTCTAAGAGTTATACCGGCAACACTCACGCCTCATTCCTTTGAAACATATAATAAAAATTGTTTGAACCTCTATACCATGTAAGTTTTGCATAAAATACACATGAGTAATACATGTGTAAAATACATGTGAGTAATATAAATGAGGATATTCAGTGTTATAATAGTGTTTCAGATTTGTGTGTTTGTGTTTACAAATTTCCTGTTAAGATATTTGTCCGTTTTGCAAGTAGAATGAACCTCCTCCATCAACTTTATAGCTCTCTCAGCTACTATGTTGGAACGAGGCACATCAAGCCCTGATGGTTCATTATTAACATCTGGCGTGTCAAAGGTTCTGAAATATGTTTGTCCTCTTATTGATGGATGGATTGTTGATAAAGGAGCCACTTTCACAGTTGTATATCCAACTCTGCCTCCTGATTTAATTTGTCTTTTATACAGTTCTTTTTCTTCACTACAAAGCCAATTTCCATTTGTTTTTGTTATATCAAACAAATTAACAAGATTTCCTATAAATTCTGCGTTTGGTCGCTTTCTGTGTTTTTCAAAAGAGATGATAAGTTTTTCAACCTTTGACGACACTTGCTCTTTGGAAAGAACATGAAAATTCAGTTTCTCCCAAGCTTTAACAATTCCTGTTATTTTTCTGAGTCAGTTTCGTCTTTCTTTCAATTCATCAAAAAGTCCCGAAAATCTTCCGACAATATTTTTGTTGGTAGGCATTTTACATAGCATTTCGCTCATACCCTGTTTAAGTTCGGGTATACTAAGATGGCGATTAGTGCTTGATTTCAAGTTTTGTGCCCATATTCCCCCAGCCGCTTCCATTGATGATTTTGACATTTAACTTTGTAAAGACATATTTCCAAGAAGAAGCTCTCAACAGCAAATCTCCAAAAACAATACAGCGAAGAAAAAAATTTGTTTAAATTATACGATATAGTATAAATTTACAGTTTAAAACCTCACATCTGTTTGGTCAAGTTTTTGTTTGTGACAAGGTCTAAAACAAGATGACTGTAATGGACAGCACAATCCACAAATCGTTTAAAATATAAATAGCTTCGTTTCAATCAGATTGTTCAGTAGAAAAGCAACATATGTGAACAATTTTATACTCTCAAAAATGTCACATTCTCCTAAAACTGTTAGTTTATTTGACAACCCGTGCACTCATGATTATGAAATTCGAAATGAGGCTAGGCGCTGGAAGTTTTTTTCATAAACCAATAAAATTAACATCAAATCTATGGGTAAAAGTTCATCTAATGCAACATCAGGAAAATCAAATTTTTGAAAAAAATGTTCTAGTCATAACCTTAATGTACACAGTTTGAGAAAACATAGATAACAACCTGACATATTTGCTCAGTCAATGACATATTATTTTGTTTCACAATGCTGTTCTTAATTTTTCAAGTTTTTGGTATCTTTCAATTTAATTAAAATTTTTGTTGTTGCCTGTAATATTTTTTACTTTTTAATTATTTATATCCCTTCCTTTTTTTTTTTAACAGGATAAAAACATTTGGTTGTCTGTAATAGAAATGTTAAAAAAGAAAGAAATATTACCTACTGTGGCTTTTACTTTCTCTAAAAAGAAAATTGAAGAAATTTCTGGAAATTTACAAAACGTCGACTTGACATCAAGCTCTGAAAAAAGCCAGATTCATATTTTTTTCCAGAAGAGTATTTCATTGTTAAAAGGAACAGATAAAGAGTTACCCCAGGTACATTAATTTTTTGGATAACTATTGTGCTGTATTCATTTCTTTTAAATATAATTTAAATCTGATGAAAATCGGAAGATACTGTGTCATGAAGTAAAATGTTCAATATTCATTGAAGAACATTGATATCTTTTCTTCCGAGAAATATGACAAAGCATGTACTGAATTATTTGCTTGCATCTAAATCTTTAGGTTCTTCAACTGGCTGACCTTCTTAAAAGGGGCATAGGCTTACATCACAGTGGTATTTTACCTCTGTTGAAAGAAATGGTTGAAATGCTTTTTCAGAGGGGCTTAGTCAAGGTAAATTTCTCTTCATTCTGTTATAGTTTGATCATGTTTCAATTTTTTAAAATAAAGTATAAATGTATTATAAATGTCACATTGCTCAACACCTTTAATTAAAAAATTGCAGATTCTGTTTGCAACTGAAACATTTGCTATGGGAGTGAACATGCCAGCTAAGACAGTAGTTTTTGACAGCATACGTAAACATGATGGCTTGAATTTTAGAAATTTGTTGCCAGGAGAGTACATTCAAATGGCAGGGAGAGCAGGCAGACGAGGCTTGGATACAACAGGAACTGTGATACTTTTATGTAAAGGAGATGTACCAGAGGCGTCTGAGCTGCACAAAATGATGCTGGTAATTAACTAGATACATATCAATATTTATATTATCCTTGAAATTTTTTTTATTGCTTTTAAAATTCTCTCTCGCTGGCTGTGTTTCTCTATATAATAACAATTAAAATTCTCTCTTTCTGACTCTGTTTCTCTATATGATAACAATTAAAAATTTAAGCCACAATTTTTCTTCTTAAACTAAGAAAAAGCAGAATCAGCTATAACACATTTGAATTATAATTTCATGGAAAATTCATATAATTTTATTTTTCCTCTAGCATTCAGAAAAGGATTGAAACAAGACTTATAATAATTTTTGTAGTCTTTAAAATTTAGTGTTTAATACCTGTAGTATTGGCAAGATTTTTTTCAAAGCACTAAATACATGTATATATATATTATGTTGATATATATGTATTTTCATTTTAATAGTTTCGACTAAAAATTTCTTTCACCTTCTTGAATATACCGAAATTTGGTGCTAAATGTTAATTTAAAATGCTGTCAGGATTCATTGTTTAATAGTTTCAGACCTGTATTCTATGCTAAATACAAAAGGCCATCTAATTGTTATATAGATGATAACTTGTCATATTGTCAGAATAAAAAAAAAACATTAATTATTTTACAAAAAATTAATTCCTCAGGGCAAGCCAACATCTTTGGAGTCTCATTTCCGTTTGACGTACAGCATGATATTAAATTTACTGAGAGCCGAACAGCTTCGTGTCCAGGACATGATCAAAAGAAGTTTCTCAGAGTTTCATCACCAGAAGAACACATCCAAACACAAAGAGTCATTAGAGAAGTTAAAGGGAAAAATGTCCACAGTCAAAGACATAGAGTGTTATCTGTGTTCTCTTGACTTAGAGAAATACTATGCAACCTGCAGGGAGTATCACAAACTTCAAAAACAGTTACAGGTTAGTCTGTCAACCTGACGATATATATTCATGTTGACTTTACATAACACTGCTGCTCTGACTAGTTTCTTTGGTAGTATGTATAACTGAAATTATTATCCTGGTCATAGGCTTCATTCAAATCTAGACACAAAATCTGTTAACTGAACTAAGTAAATCCATTGTCCTTGAGGAAATGACTTAGTCTCTTCATTTCTAACTCTACGATAGAAATGCAACATTTAAAAAAAAAAAAGCTATATTTGATAATCCCAGTTTTAGTGTCAGAAAAAAGAAAAGGTTTTATCAGTGTTTGTAACAAATTAAATGTATACATTGTATTGTTTTGTGCATACTTGTATACATTGTATTGTTTTGTGCATACTTGTATACATTGTATTGTTTTGTGCATACTTGTATACATTGTATTGTTTTGTGCATACTTGTATACATTGTATTGTTTTGTGCATACTTGTATACATTGTATTGTTTTGTGCATACTAAACTTTCAGTTTAAGATATTATTTCATTTTATAAACCTTTAATTGCTCTCTTTTGTAGACATAAAATTGATTTGAATTTATAAAAAAAAAAAAGAATTACTTAAGTAACATCTCTGATAAGGTAAATTTCATTCAATTTATTTGATATATTTTGCTTGTCAATACATGTATTATGTTAACTAGTAAAGCATTGTTATACTAAAAAAAGGTATTTAAACTCAAGAAGTGCTGATTCTTTGTTACAGAAAAATTGCTTTTATTTATATGTTATCTTCAGCAAAGTAAAAAAATGCATCTACCTGCAATCTCATTAATTCTCTAGACATGATTAATTAATTCGGTAGCATTTCTCCCAAATTCAAAATGTACATTTTTTTCTCCTGTGCCTATTTCTCACTTTCAGTCTGTGATATTTAGCCATCCGGCAGCCATTAAATCAATGTCTCCAGGTCGTGTTGTTATGGTGAAACGTCCCCTGGGTCAGTCTGTACTTGGTGTGGTCTTATCTTCAAGTATGGGCATCAGTAATGAAAGAAAATTCAAAACTTTGATCATCACAGAGAAAGACGTCAGCACAAAAACAACACTGACTGAAGGTCAAGTAGCCTCATTATTGTAATCTCTGTTCAATGCTGAGATCTAAAATCAACAAGTTGAGCAAGTTCTAATTCATATCTATTTTTTAAGCTGGTGCTAACCAAAAAAAAAAAAATGTATTTATCTTTTTATCTTTTATTCTGATCTTTGGTTTGTAATAGAAATTGAACCAGTATTATCCAGTTCACTATACCTGCCAGAAGGTCCATGCAACCAGATTGTAACAGACCTCACAAGTCATGACATACGTAGAATTACAAGTAAGGTCATCAAAATTGAGGCTGATGACATCATCAGAGATTGCAGTAAAAGAGAGCTGCTCAGATTTAAGTAAGTCTCATAAACTAAAACTTTCATTTCATTTATTTATTAATTTAAAGAGTAATATTTCTTAACTGGATTAATATTTTGTAAATCTGTATGTACTAATGTTTCATTATTTCTCCTGAAGTTCAAGCCTGTCTATTAAATTTACTATTATTCCTAAAAAATTTTTTTAGAAATCAGTGTTTTACATCTGTATGTTGAAGTGAATTAAGAGTGATTTATGTTATTGATAGGAGCATTATGACATATAATAAACATATGTCAACTCTTTCAATATACAGTGTATTAATATACTAGCTGTTCACTTTTGGTTTTCATTATGACATATCATAAACATGTCAACTCTTTCAGTATACAGTGTATTAATGTACTAGCTGTTCACTTTTGGTTTTCATTATGACATATCATAAACATGTCAACTCTTTCAGTATACAGTGTATTAATATACTAGCTGTTCACTTTTGGTTTTCATTATGACATATCAAAAACATATGTTAACTGGTTCAATTACAGTGTATTAATATACTAGCTGTTCACTTTTGGTTTTCATTATGACATATAATAAACATATGTCAACTCTTTCAGTATACAGTTTATTAATATACTAGCTGTTCACTTTTGGTTTTCATTATGACATATCAA
>JAGDYQ010000072.1:3447429-3589640 GCA_021962125.1 Bulinus truncatus | reverse complement strand
TATTTTACCAGCTTTATTTTCCGAATGACTCTACTGAATGGAATTGTCAACTTTATAAGTAGACATATTTATTAGGAAGGAATTTTCCAGTTCGTACTTTATCCAGCTATTTATCAGCTCCAAAAAAATATGAAATAATTAAAAATGATTTAATTGGGACCGCTAAAATCAAACAAACGGCCGCATGCGGCTCACTAAGACACTTTTTATTCAAATTGGCAACATACATAGCCTGCAATTTCGGCTCTCTGCCCCATATGACAACGGTCTAATCCTCAAAATGACTATTCCCCTAAGGTCTCCGTTACACAAAGTACACCTCTACACTTCAACTTACCGTACAAAGAATGCGACCCCACCACCAAAAAATCTTTTCATTTCCTAATTGCTAGATATCATTCTCTATATTTAGCCTAACTACCAATCTGTGTGGACCGCTACTAAATCAATGCTTGGAATTTCCTTTAGTTTAAAAATAGACGGTCATGTAGTTCTTAATATAAAAAAAAAAAACAATTGTCATATTAGCGCTAAACGTGAAACAGAAAAACAAACCTGACCTGTCTCTCTCATCACAAAGAACAATATTAGATTATTACGTGACTAAACGAAACATTAAATATTTTCTTACATTTTATCAAATAACAAAGTAAAAAAAAAAGAAAATATCTAAACATGTTTGTAATAATATATATATATATATATATATATATATATATATATATATAAATATATATATATATATATATATATATATATAAACAATAGATTATTTTTAAAAAAAAAACATAAATATAGATTTAAAAAATGCTTACTTGAATACAATGTAAACCATAAACGCTTTTAGTTAAATTTATATTCTCACTAATATCGTGATATCGAATGCAAGCCGTTTAGCAAATTCGGTTAATATGACTCAAGTGAAGAGCGACTATAACATTTTATTCAATACATTTCTGTAAGGCCGTTAGACGTCTAGCTACGTAGTTTAAACTTTCAAGACTAACTATGAATCATTTTTAATCAATTCTACTAAACCTAGAGCTTTTGACCTTTCACCTTTGTCTTGGCATTTTCTGATTGTCAGCTATAACAAAAACGATCAGCCATTTGACAGTGTGACGCTTTTTTTTCTAACTACTGGGCCGACCACGCTTTTTTTATATTTTTGTCTTGCCAACAATTAACATGGAACTAGTACCTGGCATAGGGCTAACATGGAACTAGTACCTGGCATAGGGCTAACAGAAGTACTTGAACAACGGAGATATATTATTCATAAACGATGTAACCCAATACTCTGTTAGGATTGGATTTCTATGTTAATTTATTATTTTTACACAATGAAGGAAGTGCCTATAAGCAATAACATAAACAAATAATGGTGTTTGAATATGATATATTTTAACAGATAGGCTACTTGGTTTGCAATGTTCAAAAGCAAAAAAAAAAGACGCTGTACGAATGAAAAGAAGACTTAATTATTTTATTTCATTTATTAGTATATCTTTAGTATGTAGACATTTTCTTTACATTGTTTAGCAAGCACACCGACTTACTGAAATAGGGACACAGATTAGAAATCACTTGATATATTTATATATATATATATATATATATATATATATACATAATGCTAGATTGGTCGATATATGAATAAAGAGTCGTTCTTATCTTATTGGAGTGCTCTATACTAAGTTACCTGTCCCGGAGGGGGGGGAGGGTCTTCTTAGCATAAACAAAACTTGAACGATCGAGGGAAGGGGCCAATAGGTGGTCGCCGAATTTTCTTTTCCTCATGAACAAATTTGGATGAATGAATCAATTAATTTGTAATTGTACTGAATTATTTGTTGATTAATTCTTATAAGTAGGGGTATATTTCACACAGGCAGACACTAAGATACAGTTTTAAAAATTGACACAAGCAATTTCCTACTTTTAGAGCGGACATTACATCATGTGTCGGTGGAAGGGCTACCTTACATTGGGACAACATTGGGAAGGGGGAAACTTGAGCTTACCAGAGTGCTGGGGCACTAAAGAAAACTTCCACAAAAAAAAGAAATGTCAACAGTAAACATGTGGCATTGTATTCGTGAATCTGCAGGGCAAGTCTCCAGGTGGGCCCCTGCATTACTAGGGGGCTCTACGGTAGCCACTTATAATGGGCGGGTGGTTGGGCTGTGTAGAGCGCTCGACAGTCGATTGGAGAGTCCCGGGTTCAAACCTCAGTGAGAACTTTGGGATTTTTCGGGTCCGGTTGTAAATCCCGCAACTCCGTCCAGTTTTAAATGGGTACCGGATCTTAAGTTGGGGGAGTAAAGGTGGCTGGGCTTTGTGCTAACCACACAATCCCTTTATATGCCAAGGTTATAGAAACAAGGGAATTTTACACCTCATCTGCCCCGATGAGCCCTTTAGGGCTTAAGGGAACTTAACAATAAATGGAGTCATTGTCATGGTGAATTGTGTTTATATGGGGGCCCGGGGGCTTGGCTTCTTTAGGGCCACTGCATTTTGACATTCGACACCATGACATGAGATAATGTACTTAATATTTTATGAAAGAAAGTGTTTGCCTCAACCCCAAGCTGGGGCCTGGGGGGGGGGAGACTTTAAGCTTGGACTTCCCTGACCCTAGGTACGACTCTGATTATACGTTGTGCACTTAAGCTATAGTGACACCAATGGTAATATATTAAAACTTGAACTCAGTCAGACGGACTTTCCCTAATTGATTTTTAATATTTTAACTGTCATATATGCCCACAGACAAAAAATTGATTCAGTTAAAAGTGCCTTAATCGACCAGCCAGTTTTTTATCAATGATATTGGCCATGCACTTCACACGTTGGCTTTGAATTAATTCTCTAAAGTTAATACGATAAATGGCTTTATGTAAATATTACGTAGAGTTTTCACTTGTCCCTTTTATTGATCCAGCTATTCATATTCAGGTAAAAGTTTACCTGTTGGAACAGTTGGCCAGATAAGTTGTTTTTTTTCCGATAGTGAATTAGACATATTGAGTGAACATGACACTTTTTGGTGAAGGTCAGACTTATGATATAAAAAAAAAAGAGACAGCACTTTTTAAGAGATTGATATTGTTATATAAATAGTAACGTTTTAGATAGAAGTCTATCTCAACTCCAGCAATGTCGCCACCAGAAAGTCTTCGATCCTAACTGGTATCTTGACTACCAATGAACATCCAGGGGCACCCCCATCTTTTACCAGATGAATGCAAGCGCGTAGCCTGTAATACTGGGGGCACCTGCTAAGTGTTAGGACTGACTCTTCTCTCTAACTCATACCTTCAAATTTGCATAAAAAGTACGACTCTTGTTCCTTTATCGTGTACGGGTCGGCCAAATACAAAGTGTTCGGAAGGTACCAATGGGGTATACTTTTAAAAATCACTGGCATAAACCAACACATGCGGGCTACAGTTATGTAAAACCAGTTGTAACAGATGCACATTTGTACACATACAGTCACTCATCACAGATAAATAGAATCAGTTAAGACCTTATAAAATTCGACATTATGATAGGCCTATATTAGATTTTTTATGATTTTTATACAGCCAGTTACGACAAATGTGATTGTATGAAATGAAATAAAGAGATATACAGTATGAGCCAAGCTGTCCCGGATATCAGTAACAAGCGAGTGGATGAATTTCCTGATTTCTTAGTTGTGGTAGGCTTGATGGTGGTCATTGATTCATCGTGTGACTTGTGAGATGGTAGGAGCCATGAATTATCAGTGTTGTAATTTTCTCTACAGTATCCAGGTAGTAGAGGCTTGGCGGGAATACCATGCCTAGAAAATATACATTTATATTACAATTTATATATATATATATATATATATATATATATATATATATATATATATATATATATGTATTTTAGAAAAATAACAATTTTCTCTAAAATATTGCAAAATTCCCACTTTATTTCAGAATATCAAATTGAGCTATTTTGTATTGATGCTACGTACCGTATCATTCTACCCCTATATAGGTCAAGTCTATGAAGCTACGTACCGTATCATTCTATCCCTATGTAGATCAAGTCTTTGAAGTAACGTACCGGATCATTGTACGCCTATGTTGGTTAAGTCTGAGTGTTAGATTGTATTTTAGAAAAATAACAATTTTCTCTAAAATATTGCAAAATTCCCACTTTATTTCAGAATATCAAATTGAGCTATTTTGTATTGATGCTACGTACTGTATCATTCTACCCCTATATAGGTCAAGTCTATGAAGCTACGTACCGTATCATTCTATCCCTATGTAGATCATGTCTTTGAAGTAACGTACCGGATCATTGTACGCCTGTGTTGGTTAAGTCTATGAAGCTACGTACAATATCATTCTACCCCTATGTTGGTCAAGTCTATGAAGCTACGTACCGTATCATTCTACGCCTATGTTGGTCAAGTTTATGAAGCTACGTACCGTATCATTCTACGCCTATGTTAGTCTAGTCTTTATGTTCTGTATCATCCTAAACCTATGTTGGTCAAGTTTATTTGGCTACGTACTGTATCACCCCAAACCTATGTTGGTCAAGCCTGTGAAGCTACCTACCGTATCATTCTACATCTATGTTGGTCAAGTCTAAAGGTCGCCTCCTGTGTATCATTGACGTGTGCTGGACTCCATAATCGTTCAGCTACTGCTGATGCTCTGGGCCTAGAGTATAAAAATGATTTCATTAAGAAATTAAAGACTCTTAGTAAATGTAGTTCCTATCAGCATAGTCATGGCCTTGATATATGTCTCCGAATTCTCTCAAATCGATCTAGTCATCAGATAAAAGGCGTTCGCATATTATTTAACATATGTAGGTTAGGGGGTCTGGGATTTGTTGCTATAGGGAGAGATTTTGGTAGATATTTGTCATAAAACGCAAATTTTAATTTTTCATACAATTAAAAAAAAAACTACAATCAAACAAACTTCGAAGACGTGAGGTAAAAGGTGTGGGGGGTCAAGGGTCATCGTTCTATAAATAGAAGTGGGTAATGAGTTGTGTCCTTACAGAATAACTAAAATGGAGGGTGTGAATTTTTATTTTGAGTCATTTCAATTGGCCATAGATATGAAGACATCGACATAGAATACTTGTATTTTAAGGAATTCCTGATAGATTCTTTCATTTATATGATTACATGTCTTTACAATGTAATTTTTCTATGTGCTTTGGACGCATCTTTCAGTTTTACAGATATCTCTCTTATAGCTCTTTAGACTTATAGCTAATGACTAAATTATCTATTTTTACTTCATGATGTTTTAGAACTTTCCTTTTTTATTTTAATCCAATTTTTTTTTAAAATTCTGTTTTAAAATAGATTTTTTTTAATTTACCATTATTATTTATCTATTACGTATCCATCTCTCTTAGTAAATGAATGCTTCAGTTGGTTCAACTCTGAACTTACCATAAAATTGACAAAAGGTTGGACTCATCAGTAAACTCACTCCACAGGCACGCCTCACCCCCAATAATGTTTTTTAAATCTTCCACACTGGCTACAGAGTAAAAATACGAAGATTGTGAAATACAAGCAATATACAGAGCTACAGAGTAAAAATACGATGATTGTGAAACAAGCAATATATAGAGCTACAGAGTAAAAATACGATGATTGTGAAACACAAGCAATATATAGAGCTACAGAGTAAAAAACGATGATTGTGAAATACAGGCAATATATAGAGCTACAGAGTAAAAATACAATGATTGTGAAACACAAGCAATATATATGGCTACAGAGTAAAAATACAATGATTGTGAAACACAAGCAATATATAGAGCTACAGAGTAAAAAAATGATGATTGTGAAACACAAGCAATATATAGAGCTACATACAATATAAATAAAAGACACAAAAAAACTTTTTCAAAAGAAAACTAGAGCTGTCATTAGTTTTCAATTAGGCGGTAAATAAATATATGCCTGAATGTGTTATCAAAAGATTTTAATTATAATATGAAATCAAAATATTATATTTATCTGCTCATTAATCTATGATTGAATATATTAATAAGTGACTTGAAACATTGCACATTCAATGGATAACAATAATTACCTGTTAAGGTTAAGGTTAATCAATCCATTGACACATTTTACAAATTAGTTTTCGAGTAAATTAGCAAACTCTAAAGTTATTAATACAATTTTACTTCGTTTTTGACACACCGACTCACCATTTATATTAAACGGCTCACACAAATAATATTTTGTCCAGTCTTGACCGTAGCTAATTAAATTCAGATACCAGCAAGAAGAGAATATGACCTGGAAACCTTTATTAATGGCATCATTCAGATGAATCTGCCAGTCAGAACTTCCAGGTGGAGAGTTTTTGTCTTTCCAAACTTGAATCAGTGTGTCGTTAGATATCTGAATCATAAATCATCATTCACGTGAACTGATTTAATTATAGTTATCATAAAATTGTCTAAATAAGTTTGTTTCCATTTTGTATTGCAGTTTAACCTTGACACAGCCCAAACAGTGGCCATCTTTCTTCTAATTGCGTTGGTATTTATTTACCTGTGCGCCATGATTGACTGGATCTTCCCAGATGACAACTCGTTTATTCATTGGTCTAATTAAACTCAATAACCTCTGACTGTAGTAAGTCTCCAAGCCGCTGTATTCACCAGGAGGTATTCCTAATTTGGCCATGAACTCTTGAATGATGGGGCTGGATTGCCTGTGGGGATGAATGCCAAAGTAGTTACTAGGGTGCCATAGATGTTGCAGGCTTTTCTTCTATTACATACATTTCAAAATAGTGTGCATTGCTTTAGCATATAAATAAAATTAACACATACACTTCTATCGCGCTTTCTGGCTTACTGAGTATCATAAACTGCACATCATCAGCATAAAAAATAATAAAATAAAACTAGTTCATGGTATTTGCTGAAGGTAAATATCACATTTCAGATATTTCAGAGTAGTTTATCTTATAGATGCCACACTCCCTTTGAGTTTAATTTCATCCTCGGTTTTTAATTTTCTTATCAATCAATAAGTCAATACTCTCCAAATCATTATGAAAAAAGTAAGAAAAGCAACTCTTACTAATCATGCACAAACTGTGCTTGATGAATTGTTTCCCTTCTACGATCTTTTAACTGTCATCCAAGAAAATGAATACTCACCAACACATGTAGTGAACTTCATCCATACCCAAATGTAAGAAATCATCTTTAAAAATATCTTTTATTTCTCTGAAAAATCGCTCCAAGAATTCGAAAGTGGAATTTTTTGTTGGATCCATTATTTCTTTTTCCGAGTGGTTTCCGTAAACGGCCTTACTTGGTTCATCGTTATCATAACAAGTAGTCAGTAGATCTAAAGAAACATAGCCATCTTTAGTATAAGAGAGAACCATGGACAGGATTATCGTTTGTGTATTACAATACAATACACAAGGCCTGCAATACTACTTGTAGGTGATTTCCCCATTGAAGCGGGGCTACCTTGTCATGTGCCACCCTGTATTTAACAAAATTGAAAACTAATGACTAAACATGCTCACGTGACCTGGATAACCTTTGCCCCATGATTGCGCATGACCAGGTGTATCAAACTCTGGTAAAACTCTAATACCACGTTGTGCTGCATAGTTGATAATTTCTTGAACGTCTGATTGACTGTAGACCTGGTCAGGTGAATATGCCCCCTGTCAACATACAAAAATAAAAAAAAAACGTTTAATACATCACATGTACCTTTAAGACATATTGAGTTAAACGGGCAGGTAGTTGCAGAGCCGTTATAACGTCTTTTGGGCATTGGTATAAGTAGGTTGCTTACAAATATGTGGTCCCCTAAAATTCATGGAAAGCTGGGGCCTCTATGTATACTTTTATTTAATGAACAGATTACAATGTGATATTTTATTAGATTACGGTATAATAAAACTCCCAACAGGGGGGTACCCTTAGCTAATGGGGCCAAAGACAGTCATCTGGTATGAATATAAATTATAACTGATAAGGTGGTGAATGTATGAGTGTTTTTTTGTTTTATTCATATTGTTCTGACATGCTAAACTTACTTTAAGAGCCAGTTCTGGAAATGTAGTACTGTTATAAGGGAACGACTGAGCATCAACAACGTGCCAGTGAAACACATTTAGTTTATTCATTGCCATGGAAACCTGAATGAGGTAAAATATTGAAAGTAAGTATGCATGACTAGGGTTTGATTGCGTAAGGTTATTGTTTTTTTTTTGTTTGTTTCTTGATATTGATTGATATAGTAATATTGGCACGACGACATTTACCAGATTTGTCTTCAAAATGTCCAAATTGTAAAAATGTCTGGCAGTGTCCAGATGTAGACCACGGTGAGCAAACCTTGGCTCATCTCTGATGAAAGTTTGGTTCACATACCACTGACACAAAAGTTTGAATATTTATTATATGCATTGGTGCTATTAATAAACAAATGCCTACATTTACAGAATTATTGTATTAATAATTAATTAATGCCTATATTTACAGACTCATTGTGTTATTTAAAAACCATTACCTCTGAGTCCAAGTTGAAGGTCAACTGTCCTAATGTTTCAAAGGCTGGTAAGTTTAAATATCATTAGAAATATTAAAGTATGATACACATATAACAAAAATGAAATAGATAACAGTCTTAAATTACTGTGATTTGATAATAATTAATCATTATCATAAAAACATATTTGATTAGAAATGTAACACATCTTATAATATGGGATAATAATAACAAAAGTAGTATTTGGCCAGATGAACTCAATAATGTGCTAGCTGGATTGAGCTATATGTAACTCTAATGTGCTAGCTGGATTGAGCTTTATGTAACTCTAATGTGCTAGCTGGATTGAGCTATATGTAACTCTAATGTGCTAGCTGGATTGAGCTTTATGTAACTCTAATGTGCTAGCTGGATTGAGCTATATGTAACTCTAATGTGCTAGCCGTATTGAGCTATATTTAATTCTAATTTGTTAGCCGTATTGAGCTATATTTAACTCTAATTAATATATTTACCCCACAATGCACCCCAGATCTCTGGCGCACTGATATAGATAACTGTTGTGATATTTAGGTCATCTGAAAAATACAAAATAAATTGGAAAGTAGCTTTATCAGTTGCTGTTTTTTTAATTGTAAATAGAGACTTTTTCTCTGAAATACTGCCACTGTAAAGATGGCATGGCTGGGCTTTAGAGGGGTCTATATATTTTTGAATCAAAATTATAAAGGGATCCCATCGCTAGAAATTCAGTAACTCTCAGCTAAAGCCTAAAGGTAAGCAAAAAAAAAACAACCTTAGCAATGTATGCATGCATAAGACATCTGGTTATATTGATATGTTGGATGCAGGTTCGCCTTACGAATTGCGGGGCCCAATTTAACAGATGCTTGCAAGAACCCTCTTCTAATTTTTTTTCACAATAACAACTGTTACTTTTAATTCAATGTACATTGCCGCGTCCCTGCCAGCAATCGGTCAAATCGGCTTAATTAAGGCCGGCCCTGTATGGACGGATTTGATAAGTTTCTAAGATAAAGTGTTTTTAAAACATGGACATCAAAGAAAAGTTGTTTTTTTTTATAATATTGTTCAAAAAAATATAATTCATGAATTAATTGATATATCAGGGTGGAAGGTTTTAAAACAAACACAAAAGTTATAAATGTAAAGAATTTATAATCATGTGCAGTGCTCGATTTAAGAAAAAACCAGTGCCGGGATGGAAAAAAATTTCTGCAGAGCCGAGGATAAATGTCTATGATTTCATCCCCGGTTTGGATATATTAGCTAAAGCAGAGCCGGGGATGACAGGTCTCAGTGCCGGGGATATACCCGCATCCCCGGTGGTAAATCGAGCCCTGAATTCATGTGATGCTAGCGAACATCAGACACTTGCAACTGTTAATTTTTAATGCCGAATCACAAAATTAAAAACTTAGACCATTTTGAAGCTTCTTTGATGTGCATGAGAAATATTTATTTTCAAAAATTAATATTGTAAATAAAGTCACATACAATGCAAATACTTCAAAAAGTTGAAGCAAGGCAAAAGTTCCTACATTTTAGAGAAACCACACATCGCAAGCGAATTAAACAGTTATGAATTATGAATGAAACTGATCCCATTTAAAAATGTTATTGCTTGCGGTGATTTCCGTATTTGAACAATTTTACTTTATCACAGACTAATTAGGCTGATATAAAGAGAAAGAGAGAGAGAGAGAGAGAGAGAGAGAGAGAGAGAGAGAGAGAGAGAGAGAGAGAGAGAGAGAGATTACAAAATATTGTGCGAAATGTTTCATTTTCTTTTTAATTTTGGAATTTTCTTTTTTAGAATTTTTTTTTGGGGGGGGGGCTGTATGATAAGATGTCCCTGGGTCTACTTTATAATTAAACCTTCAAAAAACTATACATTTTCTAGACTATACTATTTTTAATTCAATATTTGCTATTAATTTATTTGATGTTATATGTGCAACTTTAAATTGTTCTACGTTTGACATCTTATTATTCCTATTAATTTAGTGTTTTTTATTATTAATCAGCTTATTCTCATTATTAGAACATTTCAGCTAACTGCCTGTGTGTGTGTGTGTGATTGTAATAGCCGAAGGTTTAACACATACAGTTTCTCGTTTGGTGTTCATTATTGAAGTGAACGACTGAGGAGATACCGAGTACCACGTGATGACGTGATCACCTTTACTCTTAAGTCCAGACAGTGAAGGTCCATGCATAATGGCTGGTGAATAAACAACAGTTTTATGGAGTCTGGAAACATGATACTGTACTAGATGTTAATGTTGGCTCGAACGGAATCTGTAACTTTTACATATATATGTGTGTGTATTGTCAAGGCAAGTTTTGAATAGTCGAACGGGTGATTATTAGAGATATCTAAATTATTAGAGATATCTAAATTGTTAAAAGTATCTAAATTATTAGAGATATCTAAATTATTAGAGAAATCTAAATTATTAGAGATATCTAAATTATTAAAAGTATCTAAATTATTCGAGATATCTAAATTATTAGAGAAATCTAAATTATTAGAGATATCTAAATTATTAAAAAATATCTAAATTATTACAAATATCCAAATTATTAGAGAAATCTAAATTATTAGAGATATCTAAATTGTTCATTGTTCATGATCCTTGTTTGTAAATGTTTTTTTGTTTTCGGTGTGTTACCCCATGAAACTTTTTACCGACTTGTAATGAAGAACTGAATACATTTTTAATCATCAAAGTGACACGTCACTTAATTTATTTAAATACAGTACCACGCAACTTACATTGTTCAGATACAGTACCACGTGACTTGCATTGTTTAGATACAGTACCACGTGACTTACATTGTTCAGATAAAGTACCACGTGACGTACATTGTTCAGATACATTACCACGTGACTTACATTGTTCAGACACAGTACCACGTGACTTACATTGTTGATACAGTACCAGGTGACTTACATTGTTCAGATACACCGAGTTGTGGATATCGTGGACAGTCTTCTGTTTGAATGTTAATGTAGATGTCCTTAATTTCACCTTCACTTGTTATTTGCCCCTGACCTTGTGTCGCGCCTTCATTTGACCCAGTGACATCCTTCAGACGTAGGCGGAAACGGTTGAATGCTTGCTGAATAACGTCACAGTTAATACTGGAAATGAGCTGGATGTCACGTGATGATAATGTGAAAATAGATTTACTTTTTATCCATTCTTTAGGCATAGGCCAAGGCGAACCAGGATCTGGTCGATTTCCCTGTAATCATGAAAAGCATGGCAATGAAATTTCAAAGTGTATTTAAGCTAATTGAAACTCTTGATATTTTCGTTTTGCTACGAGAACTATAATGATTTCAATAGAATATTACATCAAGAGTTACAATCTAATCGATATAAATAATAGCGAGTTGGGTTCTGCGTTAAATCGAAAGTGAAGAAATAATACAACAGTATTCCAGTTTAAAATTCAATCATGAATAAATCGGATCTACCCAAAACCAAAAATAACTCAGCCTACTCTGATCAAACCCAAGGGGATATAACTCTATGCACAGGTTTTGCAGGGTACATCTAGTATACACTATAATATAGGCGGCAGTAGAAGTTCTCGGGGTATATGGCCGTGAGCATTAAGTGTAGGCTACATACATGGGCGTACATAGAAGGCAAGAGTGCTCCACCTTCACTGGGCGCCAATAAGCTGCTGACAACATTCCACGCCCCAAATATTCATATCATGGTGACTCCCTCAGAGATGGGGCACAGGGATATTACCCGTGTAACATTCACCAATAGTTGCCATGACACAAAACAATGACAAACAACTTTTGAAGCTAACTTTTTACAGTAATGAGTGTGCCTGTAATACCATATTCTGGTATATATTTTGTTACATTGAAGTTAACATAATATAAAAAAGTGAGCCTGTAGTGTTAAACACTGGTATATATATATATTGTTGATTTGCTGGTTTAGTAAAAAAAAATAAGAATTGTGATTATGCAAAGTCATTTGTATTGTTCTACTGGATCTACCGGGGATGGGTGGTTATGTAGTAAAGCGCTCGGCTGTCGACCTGAGGATCCCTGGTTCGATCTCCGGTAAGGATCAATAGATTTTTCAGTCATGGCTTACGTCCCCGCTATTTTTCCCGTGGTGCCACCGTGGCCATTGCAATATCGGCTATGGATGGGGATGAAAGAAGGGCACTATAACAAACCGTCCCATTAGGGGTGTATAGGATCTAAAAGATTTCATCTCATCCTTACAGGGACTTCACACACACACACACGCACGCACGCACGCACACACGCTCACACACACACACACGCACAGTGCACATATGCAAGATTGTCAATGAGTAAGAATACATATTATTAAAGATATTATATGAGATATTATAAAGTTTGCACCTAAACACTTTTAATCATTGATACCTCCTCCCCCCTACCATGTTTTATTAAAAGTATTAAGCTGACTTAAAATGGAGTTTAACATGAGCTAATCTAGAGAAGAAATTTACATAAACAACGACAAACTAGTGAATAAATATATCATAGTAAATAAAGTAGTTACACTTTCTGGGAGGTTTTTTTTTTCATGTTTCTATCTTCATCATTGCACGATTAATATAACTGCACTACGTATTTTAATCAGGTAACAATTGAAAACAACTATTAAATTTACCTGTAATGGTAGCCTTTCTGCAATAAAAGTAATTTCCTGTTGTCCATGTTTTACACAAGATTCAAATATCAACACGCTGAATACAATAGTGAACATCTTGTACGTTTCAGTTTTCTTCAACAGTAGATAAAAACAACGGCAGTGGTAGCACAATTAACTCATAAGTTATTTGATTATAATTCAACTATTAAAAAGAAATCTGTAATACAATATGGGCGATAATTTCATGCTGTATTAATGATAACTTAATGTAAAGATAGCATTCATATGCTTTGCAGATTAATAAATTAACTCAATGCAATATGATTCAAGCGAGAAATGTCATCCAGTTTCAAATGTTCTTAAACTATAGAAGAAAGACAAAAAAACAACAACTTTAGAATAACTTAAAATGCCGACTACTTGTAATGTCATCCAGAGAGATAATTACAGATAACCCTGACAGTTTGTCAACAACATCAGTAGAAGTGCGGGGTTATCGGTTATAAGGAGGAATGGCTATTTAAATTAACGACAACGATGCAATGATATTCTTGTAGAAACTCTCTAGTAAATTATCTCGTCGTACCACAACTTTATCAAAGCCTTAAGTACATTTTTTTTTTACAACAGACGCTTGACAATATTGAGTTAATGATACAAATGATAGTAACCATGAACGGTAGTATTGAGTTCATGATACAAATGATAGTAACCATGAACGGTAGTATTGAGTTCATGATACAAATGATAGTAACTATGAACAATAGTATTGAGTTCATGATACAAATGATTGTAACTATGAACAATGGTAAAAAAAAGATCAAGTGAATGTAAACAGCAACCATAAAAAGACCTAAGTTTTTATTTTATTTTATTTTAGTAAGTCACTGTAAGAATAAGTTCTATTCTTAACTCATTGTGAAACATTAATAGGGCATTTTATATGGAACTGATATTTGACAATTATAAATTAACAATAGTGTATTAGACATGCATTAACGTTAAGTATTGACATGGAGTTAGAACAGTTGTATTTTATAACAACAGAGCCTGAATGTAAATAAAACCTTGCCATTTGGTCACTTTTAGTTGGCGCCATAGACTGGGACACTTGAGCAGCGGTATCTTTTAGACAAGGGGAAATAATAATGTTTCGTCGTTAAAGGTGGTGTGAGGATAGAACTGAGGTTAGAACTGATCATGACAAAAGTGATTCTTTTGACAAGAATGAAAAAGGTGTAATGTCATTTTGTTTTAACTTTGTTTGATCTAAATAAATTATTTATAGATATTTGTAAACGCGGGATCTTCAATCGCATACACAAATTATAATATAATAATTAGGTGTTACATAGGTCGTCAAGTGAGACTCCTGACTCCGATGTCTAGACACGCGCCTGTGGAGTCCGAAAAAGGTAATAAAATTATTAATTTTGAAATAATTCACATCATCGATTAATTAAAAATGTCAGTGATCCCTTCTAGCAGCATGCCCCCTCCCCCCCCCTCCAGAACAACGTACCTGCTGGAACCCTCTTCTCAAGCCTGAACCAAAGATACAGCTCAGATTAAGATACTTTTTTTAAAAAATACCTTTATAATCTTGTGTATTTAAAGTATGAGTTGTAGTGTAATCTACTCGTATATACTAAACATGTAACAATCGTGACAATCAGATTTAGTAATGTCCAACAACATAGTCATCTCTCAGGGGAGGATAGCATGGTCAGTACTGTAGTCAAGGGTATTTATTACCGCTGGAATTCGAACGCATTACCTTCACCACGCAGAGCAGTCTCACCAACACCGAGTCTGATTCGTCACTATGGAGATCTAACAACCACATACCGATCTGAAGATTAAAAACAAAAGAATCAGCAGTCAATATAATAACAGCATTAAGTGTAGTTTGATCTTTAGCAGATAAACAAACGTGAATAGAACACTGTCTTATTCTACATAGCACTGTTGTGTACACAGACCACTGTCTTATTCTACATAGCACTATTGTGTACATAGACCACTGTCTTATTCTACATAGCACTGTTTTGTACATAGACCACTGTCTTATTCAACATAGTACTATTGTGTACATAGACCACTGTCTTATTCTACATAGCACTATTGTATACATAGACCACTGCTCTTATTCTACATAGCACTATTGTGTACATAGACCACTGTCTTATTCTACATAGCACTATTGTGTACATAGACCACTGTCTTATTCTACATAGCACTATTGTGTACATACCCCACTGTATTATTCTACATAGCACTATTGTGTACATAGACCACCGTATTATTCTACATAGCACTATTAAGGGACAACACTGTACCAAGTGTATGGCTAATGGTCTCAGATACAAAACGTGTGTAGGTGTGCTTCCTTACATTACACTTGGTCAAGTTGAGATAATGCGTCACTGAAATGTACATACGTTGTCTGGTAAGGTGGTCACTGAAATGTACATACGTTGTCTGGTAAGGTGGTCACTGAAATGTACATACGTTGTCTGGTAAGGTGGTCACTGAAATGTACATACATTGTCTGGTAAGGTGGTCACTGAAATGTACATACGTTGTCTGGTAAGGTGGTGGTAAGGTGGTCACTGAAATGTACATACGTTGTCTGGTAAGGTGGTCACTGAAATGTACATACGTTGTCTGGTAAGGTGGTGGTAAGGTGGTCACTGAAATGTACATACGTTGTCTGGTAAGGTGGTCACTGAAATGTACATACGTTGTCTGGTAAGGTGGTCACTGAAATGTACATACATTGTCTGGTAAGGTGGTCACTGAAATGTACATACGTTGTCTGGTAAGGTGGTGGTAAGGTGGTCACTGAAATGTACATACGTTGTCTGGTAAGGTGGTCACTGAAATGTACATACGTTGTCTGGTAAGGTGGTCACTGAAATGTACATACGTTGTCTGGTAAGGTGGTCACTGAAATGTACATACGTTGTCTGGTAAGGTGGTCACTGAAATGTACATACGTTGTCTGGTAAGGTGGTCACTGAAATGTACATACGTTGTCTGGTAAGGTGGTCACTGAAATGTACATACGTTGTCTGGTAAGGTGGTCACTGAACCTTTAAGAGGTGGAGACTTTGGCGGAGGGGGGGTACAGACAGTCTGAACCACTGAGCTCTCACGCACAGACACTCACATGAGCTTTACCGGGATCCCATCTAAAATAGAGTGAAGGCTGTCCCAAACTATTCATGGTCCCCTGTCAGTCTTCACCACCTGGGGCTGTACCGACCGTGCACATCCATCAATTGTTAAGTCATTTTATGGCAGATTACTGTGCCCGGCGAGGTTCTAAGGTTATTGGTCCTTAACATATCGTCGGGTTAAGACCCTGGGGGTGGACCGAATGGATTAGTTATACATGTCTTATTGGATCATGTATTGTTGGATCATATATTATTTGAAATTCATACATTGGTTTGACAAGTTGGAAAGGGGGGGGGGTGGGTTGGTCTGTGTAACTAACGTCATTTAATTTAAACAAATTCTAAGTTCTTGTTCCATCGACTGAAATAATTTTTAGTGAAAGGTATAAAAACTATGTTATTATTAATACTATCTGTTTTCTTGAAGAGCTTGTACAACAATCAAGTAAATCTGTGCTAGATCTATATCTGAGGTCGTTGATCCAGTTTTAATGCACTCAACATTATTTGTTAAGATAATAACGACGGTTTAGTGTTCAATGTCTGCTATGTCTGTCTAACCATGAAGAGTGAACTAGCTGTGACCCCTGAGACTGATAGATATTTAAAAATATAATACTTAACATTTATTTCAATGAGTTCATATGCACTTCGTGGCTATGTCTAAGTACGAGGGTTAATTTATTTGATGTTCGTGTGAGACAGACACGCAGACACAGAGAGAGAGAGAGAGTGAGAAAGAGAGAGAGAAGAGAGAGAGAGAGAAAGAGAGGAGAAAGAGAGATAGAGAGAGGAGAGAGTGAGAGAGAGAGAGAGGATCACGTGTCGTTCACCAAGTTTGTATACAAAGTTATTGATGAATGTCGACGCCATGTTTTATCACACTCTTGTCAAATTAACATTGTCAGATACATGGAGTTCCGCACCAACTTGTGTTCCTTGCACTGAGTTCAAGCCAAGCTGGCGGCTAACTCCATCGTCTTATCAGAGGATGTTATTTTGTCCGTGTGTTGTCTTTTTTATTTCTCTCACAATAAGTGACCTGTATGTAATCTGGACATAGAATGAGGAGATAACTGGCAAGCTTTCTATACATTAAGTTATCAGAGTAATCCTTCATCACGACCAGTTCATTTGTTATAGTTGTTTTCATCATTAGAGAAAATTTAATTTTAAATAAGTTTTGGATTTACAATATACTTTGTTTTGTTTTGTTTTTAATTGTTTCGAAATGAATGTTCATTCTGCTGCAGACATCTTTAATTACTCTTTATTGTTTATATTGTACACATCTTAATTCGTTTTTATTATATTTGGGTTTCTCTTCTTGATGACTGGATTATTAGTTTAAACAAATTATAAATAGTATAATAAATAAATAGTGTGATAAAAATATAAAAAGTGCAAAAAAGTCCCCAGATTCTAAACATTGTTTACGGACTGTAATAAGGTATAAAGTATGTTTGAGTAAATAAAGTTTACATTCAGTTATGACATTATATATAGCCATACCTGTATAGGACGGAACAATTTTCATACGGTGATTATCTTTTAAAAGTAAGTATTATATTATATTATATATATATATGTGTGTGTGTGTGTGTGTGTGTGTAGGTGTGTGTGTAATTGTTATCCTATAATTGCGTTTTTATCTTGATTCCATCAGTGGTCTATTCATATCAACAGAGCTGTTATCATAACTTAATAAGTCATTTATCCATGTAGGAGAGTGAGTTGGGAGGGGGGGTGCTTCCAACTCTGCTCAACTTGTTACATAACAATGTTCACTTTCATATTACTTTACACTGGCAATTTAAAAACGAAGATCACATTCTACCTTACACATTTTAATGGAACTATATATATATATATATATATATATATATATATATATATATATATATATATATATATATATATATCTAGAGCGCTCAACAGTTGACATGAGAGCCATGGGTTTGATTTTCATTGAGAACAAAGTCCTTGTAAAAACTGGATAAAGGTCCCTCAAGTCCACCCAGCTTTAAATGTGTACCTGACTTTAAGTTGGGGGAGTAAAGTCGGCTGGGCGTTGTACTAACCACACAATCCCTTTATATACCGTGGCTACAGAAACAGATGAATTCAACATTCCATCTCGAGGGTCATTAATAAACATATATAAATTGTCTACAAATAAGTGACATTCTCATTTTCATATATAACAGATCAGGATACATTTTTCCCCTGTAATGATTAGTTTTGTAAGAACACCAATATGGTGTATCAGTTATCTGTGCAATTTAAGTTTGTAATGAAACTGTATACTTTTAATGATAGAATCAATTTTGAAAACATACATTTTGTTTAAACTGTCATTAAAGAGGTTTATTTTATTAATTTTAATCTTTCAACATATTTGATTTCCCAGCTGTCATTTGTCATGGAGTCGGCTCCAGGTCTTAACCATTGGGGTGACATTTTAATTGTTACCCTTTATTTCATAGCAGTTCTTCTTGTTGGATTATGGGTACGTTGTCATGGTGAAGTCTTGATATAACATCGTTTTCAGGAAAATAATAAAAGCATGATAGAAGTTATATTGTTTTAGTTACAGGTATTCTGTTAGAATGCTAAGATATCTTCCTCTCTCTATTTTCTCTCTGTCTGTCTTTGTTGCCACCTTTAGCTTATCGCCCAAATTCTCTATTAGTCTTTCTCTCTCTCTTTCTATCTCTTTCTCTCTCTCACTCTCTCTCTCTGTCCATCTATCTCTATCTGTCCATCTCTCTCTCTCTGTCCATCTCTCTCTCTCTCTCTCTCTCTATCTCTGTTACTACCATTCTACGGTCATTTCCTTAATCACTCTCTGAATCTTCCCTCTTCTCTCAGATATGCTTGGTGTTATAAATATATTACATCTTGTGGTTTGTTATCGTTATTAAATAGATGTTATGGGCACATACTGTCGGTGATATTCCTGTGCACATTTAATTCAAATTTGAAGATATATTATATGCACTTATAACTTCCAATTTTTAAAACAATAATCATCTTCATGTCCTCAAGTTTCACTTAACATTTATAATTTGTGAAAAAAGTTTTGAATTTCCGAGGTTGAATGCAATACACATAAAGAAACTCATTCTGAAAGTACATAAATCGTATCATATCAGTAGCTCTCAAACATTCAGCGCCGTGACCACATTTTACACAAGCAAACTAATCTTTTAGTTTAAAATGGTTTATTTAAACTAACATCCCCATAGAAATCCCTCCAAAACTTTTTTGAGCCACGCTTTTTAGACTCACTATATCTGTGCCTACATTATGCCGGTGTCTTTTTTCTCTCTATTAAGTAACTCTCTTTTTAGATTTCTTTTTATCTACCCAACTGTTTTTATATTTTATTTTTCAAGTCTTTATGTCGACCAAACAGAGGCAGCATCAAAAGTTATTTTCTAGCTGGACGTGATTTGACATGGTGGCCGGTAAGTTATCATTTAATTGCTAGCAAGTAAGTTATCACAAGCATTATTGACTGGTCAGTAATTATCACATACTATTTGACTAGTTAGTAAGCTATTATATGCTATTTGACTGGTCAGTAATTATTACATACTATTTGACTAGTTAGTAAGCTATTACATGCTATTTGATTGATCAGTAAGTCTTATTATAATTTAATAGTGCAGCCGTTTAGGTTACAAAATGACGTATTTAAATCAAGTAAAGGGTAAGTACTAGGATTAACTGCAAATCTCCCTTTGTTAACTTATTTCCTTTTCTGATAATTTTTAATTCAAAGTTTTCACCCTTAAGTCTATAAAGTATGACGATCTAAGTAATAGTTTCTACAATATGATACATTTGTAATAAATCTTCCCATTGGTTTCCGCCTCAGTATACGTCATTTATTATCATCTTAATCTAAATGTATCTCATTAGTTTCTTCTCGTTTATTAGGTGGTTTTATTCTATTCGTACCAGTGGTTTTGTTCTATTCGTACCAGTGGTTTTGTTCTATTCGTACATTATTAAACTAATTTTCAATCCATTCCATCTCTTTACAAGAGTTATCAGACTGACCCACTTTAGCTGACACTATAATATAGTTGGTCACTACAGATACTCTGGCTCCACTATGAACCAATTATCTCTGTCACAGTTTCAGCTTTCTCTCACCAACTCGGTCAGATAAATGTGTTAAGTCCGTTAACGGACATGAAAAGAAACAAAAGATATTATATATACAACTGGTACATTGTACTGGCATTAGTTTACTGAGCGCTGAAAAGTTCTTGTACTTTGGGCTTTTAACAAAAAAAATATGGGCCATAAATCTTGTTGATATGTGCACTATAGATGGAGAGACTTTAGAGGAATTTATTATTATCTTATTAACATTACTAAATTTAATGCATGAACATTTATTATAACTAACAATATATTACAAGATAAGTATGTTTACCTTATCCTCACTACGAGCCCAAATCTAAGTGTTATTAATCACCCCCCCTCATTCCACCCACCAGGTTGTTCGGCCTAATGTAAAAACCTTAAATATTAGATCTTGTCAAATGTAGTAAGATAGTCAAGGTGGCGGCTGACTACAGAAACATACGTTAAGACTTTCTTTTTTTATAAAAAGGGTCGCAAAAACGAACGCCATTTTTAAAAGCTTTTCATTAGTTTCACTTTTGCTGGGTTTTGTGGGTGGTCTCTAAATCTTGCAACTCACATTTGAAATTGGTTTAATTTAGTAAGTTAAACCCGTGTTGGCACCAGGGCTCGATTTACCGCCGGGGGGGATGTCATCCCCGGCTCTGCTTTCGCTAATATATCCCTGCCGGGGATGAAACCATAGACATTTATCCCCGGCTCTGCAGAATTTTTTTTCATCCCCGGCACTGGTTTTTTTTCTTAAATCGAGCATTGGTTGGCGCACGTATAGATTCTACAAGACAGTTCACGATTTGAATCATTTCTAGTCCACGCATTAACATTTTGTAGAATTACGAAGAGAATTAATTGTAATAGGACAAATTTGCCTTGAGATCATGTACACAAAACAACAAACGTAGCAGAACAACAGTACATTAATAGTGAAGCTTTTCTTTTTAGTCTTACATAGACTTTCCAATATTACGTGGAATTGTGCAACTCTAGCAAGATGAATTCTTTCACAACTAAAAAGTAGAAAATAAATAAAATAATATTGCACTAAAAAGTTTTAAAAAAACGTGATTCATATGATATACATATTGATATAAATTATCATTATTAAAATTAAAAGCCTGGGTGATTACAATAAAGTGAACAGTATATTTCTTTACATTAGCTGAAATTTAGCAATAAATAAATAATCTATATCTAGCTGATCACCCACCTTGTATTTTTAGTATTGATAATTTATATAAATATTTGTATGATTGAAAAAGTTGCATTTTTTTACTTGTGCATTTTTATAAAGGATCATTTAAAATGTCACATATATATATATATATATATATATATATATATATATATATATAATATTAGGATTATTGTGGCCTAATATTTGTAGGTTGGCCTAAAGATACCTTTACTTAAGTGGCGCAAGTAGAGTTTCTATCGCTCGAGGCTGAATCCAAGAATGCAGTCCCCTTTTACCCCCTTTTCTAATTCCGAACAACCATTTCTAAAGAACTTGGAGACCGAACTGAATATATTTGAATGCCTTACAATATGAACAAGTTCCCATGTATTGTTTATTCACCTATGCTCGCCAAGTGTACAAAGTTAAATGGCGCTGGTCGTGGTCTTTATAAGTTATGTTATTAAAGATTCTGATATCGCTTCTCTTATCTCATCCATCAAAGTCAGAACTAAGATAAATATCACAGCTTAAGTATTATCCTCATTCCTTGGTCCAGAAAATAATCTTGATAAAAACTAAACGCTATTGACCAATACATAGTAAACAAACAAACAAAAAAAAAACAAGAAGAAACAACAAAGAAAAATCGGAATTCAATTCTATTTTATAAAACATTGTTTGTTTGTTTTTTAATTCTGAATTTGGCCTTGACCTTAATTTTTTTTTTTTTTTTTACAAAATACCCACATTGTAGCTCATTTAAAATAATTCATAGCGTAACATTAAAATAAAAGTGGGGAATGCTCCGGATTTTGAAAATTAAAATGCAGAAAACAGACGTAGGGCGGAACTGGTAATAATTGAAGAGGTCGAGTGTTAAATCCTTCTGGTAATAAAAAAAAATCAACACAGGAATTTCTATAAAATTAATTTCCCTTTTATGTCACTAATGGCAGTAAATTGTGGATACCACTTTTTATAAATATTCTAAATCTTGATACATCGGTTGAATTTTTTAGGCTAGAGAAATATTTTTGTTGGAAAGCAGTACATAAAGGTGATTTTTCAAGAGCATTTTGGATACAGTATAATGAGTGAGATGATACTGTGAAAAAATACAATAATAAAACTCGTAATGAACATATATAAACATCACTAGACGAATGTTTCTTTTCTTGTCGGAATACTGTACCATTTAAAGGTTTTAGTTGAATATCTCAGTTAATCATCCTATGTACTGTTTATTTCGATTGGTTCATTATACTTTTAGAGAGCTAATTCTTGAATGGCACCATTTAACACTAAACTATCTTTATTTCGTGATCCCCCAAACTGAAAACACTGTACTAAGCTTCATTTCAGTTAAATAACGTATAATTATGTGAGTTCGTTTTTTTTTTTTTGGTTTATTTTAGTTTAAAATTATTGATCGCTGCTTAACTCCCTTTATTCGCCAAGAACTTTTTCTGTGTCAATAAATAGATGGATGATTTGTTGTGTAATTTCTATAATAAGAAACATTTTCCTTTTTCTTAAACTCTTTTAAAACATTATTAGATTCTGTTTGATGACTGCGTATATTCACTCAATTCATTTAATACCTCAGAGATTCTGAACTTAAAATGTATTGTGTTTCCTTTGTCATTACCACTAGATAATGTATTTTATTTACAACTATTTATTTCTTAAATGACTTTCTTTAAGACTAGGACATAAAAAATAACTAATATCTAAAATCTTAAACACATTAGTTGACTAATGGAAATTCGAATGTTTTTATTTGCACTGAAGAAATTTTACTACTGATAACATTCTGTCTGAACTAAATAGATCAGAAGATATCTTTTAAAGTCATACATAATGAATTAAATAAATGTGCACAATATGTATATGCCTTTATCTATTTACCTACATATACGTCCGTCTGTCTATCTATCTATGCATATTTCCTTTATTTATCCATTCAGACATTCATCTATCCATCCATGCTTGAATTAGAAAAAAGTTTATGACGATAGAAAGGTAAAAAAAAATATCAGCCATTAGAAATTTGAACAGCTCCAATGTCTTTCGAAAAAATAAATATTACTTTCAGATTTCAGATATAAATCATACGTCTATAATTTTATCTTCTTTAGAGAAAAATTAGATCATGTATCTGGTTAGGATTATTTCGAAGCACCGACATATGTGAGTGGATATTTTCAAGTGTGAAGCACCAAAAATAGAATTATAAACAAAAGTGTATGATGAGCACATTGAGAGCTAGCTGTGTATCCCAACAAAATAACATTTAATAAGAAAACTTGTGTCTTGAAAACAATTTTACAAATTTAATTAAGCTTTTTTTTTGCAAATGTATTTTCTTTTACTTATACAAAAAAAATCTACACTCCTGTCTGCTTCAGCACAAAGTCTTAGTTTAATGTATGTCTCGTACGGCCTGATTTCTTCCAGTGAGGCCCACAGAACCTGAACGTTTAAGCACCCCACCTGAATTAAATCATTCCAGACAATATATATGTATACATTTTCCAGGTCGGGGCTTCCTTGTTTAGCAGCAACATCGGAAGTGAGCACTTCGTTGGCCTGACAGGTACAGGGGCAGCTGCAGGGATCGCCATGGTTCTTTATGAATGGAATGTAAGTTGAACTTTCTTACTTGATCTTTTTAATAACAAAGTTAGGGAAATACAACCACATATAAATAAATAAATATAAAAGATGATGCAGTCATAAATAAATAAACAATAGAAAGCAGGTAGATTTTTATTATAAAAAGATTAAACAAATGTATGCTACGACGGGTACATAGAGATATATTTACAAATCTTATACAAAATTGTATTTAAGCGTTCAATGATAAAGAGGTAAAATAAGAGTAAGGCTTTACAATTATAATAGTTGGATCTTTGAGAGGCTATTGAGACGTTGCCCCCTGCGCATGCCGGATGTGCCCGACGTTTTATCGATTTACCCGCCCCTGTAAAAAGTATTAGTATGCCTATCAGTGGCGTAAGAGCTGAATTCGCGCCCGGGGCACAAAACCTATTTAGCGCCCCCCCCTCCATTCGAAAACCATATAATATTATAAGTAAAATGTACTATTTGGAGCCCCTGTGTGATTCGAGCACGGGGCATGATGCCCCCTTGCTTCCCCTCGCTACGCTGCTGATGCCTATAGTGTTATATAATGCTAGATTTATGTTAATATTCTTAGACGGATTAACCATACACATTTAGAGTTATTTACAGTAATAGACATACACATAGATGTATATGAACGCTTCAAGTATCATAAGTTAATAAATAAATCTTATAAAGTTTTTATGTTCTTTTGTTAAAGTCAACTTTGAAATATTTTTTTTTTCATTTTAAACTTCAAACAAATAAAACCTTTGTACTAACTTCCGTGATTAGGTCCTTTATCCTGTAGAGTTATTTTGTTCTCATGCGTTCATCGATCACAAACTTTGACAGTAAGGCACTGAGTTAGTAAAGGTCAGAGAATAAACAGCATCAATGACGTCGTTGGTCTGTAATAAATCTAGTCAATGTGTTATATGAGTCTGATGTTTTGTAAACAGAGTTGGATCTTTATCGTGGGAGTAGAGTATATTGTCCTTTGATTATTATCTTTTTTTATAAAAATATTCTTCGGAGTCAGCCTGAATTGTTTGTAGAGAAAACACATTTGATTTCATTGTTGATATTTAAGAAATATATAAACATTTTCATTGAACTTACAAGGGGTCAAAACATTACATAAAAATTTTAATTCGTTATCATTTAAACTTTTAAGTGATTAGAGTCAATGAAACTTAGCATTTTTTTAGATTAGATCATAACTTTATTTATTACATGGACTTATGTTTGTTAGATTTTAATATCAGTGTGAACTAATTCCTTAACAAAAATGAATGCGTTTCATCTCAACATAGTAACTACTATTTGTATATGCACATAGATTGATTTTTATTATTACAAACTAGGATATTTTTTTATATAGCTGTCCCACTGTAAAATTAGTGCTATAGCGTATAGTATAAATTAGTGCTATAGCATATAATATAAATTAGTGCTATATCATATAATATAAATTAGTGCTATATCATATAATATAAATTAGTGCTATATCATATAATATAAATTAGTGCTATAGCATATAATTTAAATTAGTGCTATATCATATAATATAAATTAGTGCTATATCATATAATATAAATTAGTGCTATATCATTTAATATAAATTAGTGCTATATCATATAATATAAATTAGTGCTATATCATATAATATAAATTAGTGCTATATCATATAATATAAATTAGTGCTATATCATATAATATAAATTAGTGCTATATCATATAATATAAATTAGTGCTATATCATATAATATAAATTAGTACTATATCATATAATATAAATTAGTGCTATATCATATAATATAAATTAGTGCTATATCATATAATATAAATTAGTGCTATATCATATAATATAGATTAGTGTTATATCATATAATATAAATTAGTGCTATATCATATAATATAAATTAGTGCTATATCATATAATATAAATTAGTGCTATAGCATCAAATATAAATTAGTGCTATAGCATCAAATATAAATTAGTGCTATATCATATAATATAAATTAGTGCTATATTATATAATATAAATTAGTGCTATATCATATAATATAAATTAGTGCTATATCATATAATATAAATTAGTGCTATAGCATTAAATATAAATTAGTGCCATAGCATTAAATATAAATTAGTGCTATATCATATAATATAAATTAGTGCTATAGCATTAAATATAAATTAGTGCTATATCATATAATATTGAGAACAAAAGTTCATATGATTCTCATTTATAGATTACACTCCTTTATAGCGGCCCTTACATACAGTGGCGCAACTGGGGGGGGGGCATTGGGGGCATTTGCCACTCCGAAATAAAAAAAAATTAAAAGATTAGACAGAAATTTGTTTAAAATATAATACAAATTTATAAATAATGTGATTTTTAATACAAGTGATTTTTTTTTGCCCCCCCCCCCCGAAAGTTTGGTCTTGTTGCGCCTCTGCTTACATCAATGAAATGTTTACAATAACATACCCTGGTTTTCCACCATGAAGAACTGTGAATAATGGACATTTACAATAATGGTTCATTATCTAAAATTCTTATAGCTGCACACATATACGTTTCTAGAATCCAGCTATTATATTTTAACTCTTTAACATTTTAACAACTAAAACAGTTACTAGAGGAGTATGGGTGGTCGATCGGTGCAGTCAGTCAACCTGAGGGAACCGGGTTCGGTCATCGGGGAGAACCAAAGACCTTAGTCCTAGTTCTGATACAAGTTGGCTGACTCTCACAACAGACTAGAACTGACTCCCACAAAAGGACTTAGTCCTAGTTCTGATACAACATGGCTGACTCTCACAACAGACTAGAAATGACTCCCACAAAAGGACTTAGTCCTAGTTCTGATACAAGCCAATTGAGACTCCCTCAAGTACAATCATCCTTTAGTACCTGAAGTAAGTTGGGCAAGTTCATAAAGCTGCACATCATTGTGCTAGCAACAGAATACATTAAACATGCAGGCCATTGGAAAAAAAAAATTGATGAATTCTTTTTTTGTTTTTAATCGTCATTCAAAAATGTTGAGTGAAAATACAAATGATCAATTTGTGTTTAATTTCAGTCCATGTTTCTTGTGATTGTCTTGGCTTGGTTTTTCCTGCCCGTGTATGTGTCCGCTGGGGTAAGTTGATTATGTGTCCGCTGGGGTAAGTTGATTATGTGTCCGCTGGGGTAAGTTGATTATGTGTCCGCTGGGGTAAGTTGATTATGTGTCCGCTGGGGTAAGTTGATTATGTGTCCGCTGGGGTAAGTTGATTATGTGTCCGCTGGGGTAAGTTGATTATGTGTCCGCTGGGGTAAGTTGATTATGTGTCCGCTAAGGTAAGTTGATTATGTGTCCGCTGGGGTAAGTTGATTATGTGTCCGCTGGGGTAAGTTGATTATGTGTCCGCTGGGGTAAGTTGATTATGTGTCCGCTGGGGTAAGTTGATTATGTGTCCGCTGGGGTAAGTTGATTATGTGTCCGCTAAGGTAAGTTGATTATGTGTCCGCTGGGGTAAGTTGATTATGTGTCCGCTGGGGTAAGTTGATTATGTGTCCGCTGGGGTAAGTTGATTATGTGTCCGCTAAGGTAAGTTGATTATGTGTCCGCTGGGGTAAGTTGATTATGTGTCCGCAGGGGTAAGTTGATTATGTGTCCGCTGAGGTAAGTTGATGGACCTGATTAAAAAACAAAATAAACAACAACGTTAGCTGTAAATCGGTGTACTAGAAGTACCTCATTAATACAGTGCGCAGTTGTCTTAACACTTGGGTCCAAGTCATAAGTAGTATGATATATATAGTATGTTATATGTAACATGTAGAAGTTAAGATGTAGTATGTAATATGAGGTATGTAATATGTAGTATGTTATATGCAGTATGTAAATGTATTATATAATATGTAGTATGTAATATGTAACATGTATTATGTAATATGTAGTAAGTAATATGTAGTATGTAATATGTAAAACGTAGAAGTTAAGACATAGTATGTAATATCTAATATATAATATGTAGTATATAATATGTAGTATGTAATATGTAGTATGTAGAATGTAATATGTAGAATATAATATGTGGTATGTAATATGCAATACATAGTATGTAATATGTAGTGTGTGATATGTAATACCCCTTCTATACAGGTATACACACTGCCAGAGTACATGGCCAAAAGATTCGGTGGAACCAGACTGCGAGTTTACTTAAGTTGTTTATCGCTGATTCTGTATATCGTCACTAAACTGGCTGTAAGAAAATACAACATTATAACATCACTCTATACAACATTATTGTTAATTTATGGCATCACTCAATACAACATTATTGTTACTTTATGGCATCACTCAATACAACATTATTGTTACTTTATGGCATCACTCAATACAACATTATTGTTACTTTATAGCATCACTCAATATTTAAACAATATTTATTTTCACTATTTCACGAATGTATCTCTATAAATATCTAGACTGAATTTGAATTATAAGTAACATAAATAATAAATGAAAAACATTCAGGTGAGTATATATTCAGGAGGGCTGTTCATTAAACTTGCATTAGGCTGGGGTATGTACATCTCTATAGCAGGCCTACTTCTGATCACTGGACTTTATACAGTGCTAGGTGAGTCAATAGTTAAATACACTTAGTCAAATAAGCTTAAAATATTTTCTAAAATTCTGATTTAAAAAGTAAGTAATTTTAGGACCGTAGAACATGTGCGATTTAAGTGTACAGGGCTGGTGGACAACTGGGTGGGTCAGACGGGCAGCTTACTAGTCATTGGCTTATATGGCGAGTTTGATCTCACGGGCTCTTAGGGACCGAAACTTAGCTCGCAAATAAACTGAGAGAGTTCAAAGAGAAAGAAAGAGAGAGAGAGAGAGAGAGAGAGACATTATTTATTTAAATGCTGCTGAGAGTTGAAGCCATGCTATATTTTCTTTAAAATAACTCGATGTTATTCTTTTATTTTACAGGTGGACTGGCGGCTGTTATATACACAGACACATTTCAAACATGTGTCATGACAGTTGGTGCCATTGTATTGTCAATAATCAGTAAGTTAATAATAAGTTGCTTCTAAAAAGAAACTCAAAAATCCAAGTTTTCTTTCTATGTACATAAATTGATAATAAATGATATGCCATTAAAACGTAATATACATTTGCCATTTACAACTGTCCCATCAAAACATGATATTGTTACACTCGTTTACAACTGTCCCATCAAAACATGATATTGTTACACTCGTTTACAGCTGTCCCATCAAAACATGTTATTGTTACACTTTTTTACAACTGTCCCATCAAAACATGATATTGTTACACTCGTTTACAGCTGTCCCATCAAAACATAATATTGTTACACTTTTTTTACAACTGTCCCATCAAAACATGATATGGTTACACTCGTTTACAACTGTCCCATCAAAACATGATATTGTTACACTCATTTACAACTGTCTCATCAAAACATGATATTGTTACACTCGTTTACAACTGTCCCATCAAAACATGATATTGTTAAACTTGTTTACAACTGTACAATCAAAATATGATATTGTTACACTTGTTTACAGATGTTTTATCTTGTAGGTTTCAATAAGATCGGCGGCTATAAACAGCTGGTGCACAGCTGCATGATGGCGGTGCCTTCAGTCACATCCAATGTCTCTTCCAGCTGCGGTAGGCCCAGGGAGGACGCGTTTCACCTGTTTCGTGACCCGGTCAACTGTGACAATCCGTGGCCTGGGATACTCTTGCAGTCCAGCATCGGTTGTATGTGGTACTGGTGTTGTGATCAGGTACGGTCATCTACCACTAAGTTTCATGATAAGAAACTATTCAGAGGTGTATCGTTTCAGAAATAAATGACGTATCTCCAATGAATTACAACATATGTTCACCAACTCTTACGCTTCGCAAATTACACTTTGTTAACCACTGAATTATAAGACAATAAACATAGCTGGCCCAATGTATAACTATTAAGTATACCAATCAAGTGTATTCTCAAACACATGTTATTTCAGCAAAATAAACATGCCTCATCTCAATTACATGTATCTATTATCTTTCACAGGTTATAGTTCAGAGGTCACTTGCAGCAAAGAATTTAAGTCATGCGAAAGCAGGGTCCATATTGGCCGGCTATTTGAAGTTGACTCCTTTGTTCTCTATGGTGTTTCCAGGAATGATAAGCAGGGCGTTGTACCCAGGTACAAAGTTGATACTCAAGTTATACTCATGTTATACTCATGTTATTCTCATATTATTATCATGTTATACTCATGTTATACTCATGATATCCTCATGTTATACTCATGTTATAATCATGTTGTACTCATGTTAAACTCATGTTATACTCATGTTATACCCATGTTATATTCATGTTATTCTCATGTTATTCTCATATTATTCTCATGTTATAATCATGTTATTCTCATGTTATACTCATGATATTCTCATGTTATTCTCATGTTATACTCATGTTATACTCATGTTATACCCATGTTATATTCATGTTATTCTCATGTTATACTCATGTTATATTCATGTTATTCTCATGTTATACTCATTGTGAAGGTTGTATGATTTATGGTATTTCATTGTGATGTACTTGTACTGGAGGCGTTGTGGTAGCTCAAAGACAATGCTTAATCTTACACCACTTCTTCATAAAGCAAACAAGGCCGGTTGCTGATTCATTATTTATTACATTATAACAAAGACATTGAAAATATTATATGAAATGCACCTATTGAAGACATTATGTCAAATACGAATTGACCTTCTTTAAAGGCATTAAAGACTATCAACTAACACTACAACTTCATGGCTCTAGATCAAAGTCTGACTTACTAGCACTGCATCCAAAACGTAACTTACTTCTACCACGACCAAAATATATCTCCCTCAATAAAGCTTGTCTCCAAGTAAGTAAAATTCATGTGACGTCAAATAGCAACCAATACGTCACATAGTTAATATTACACATAAACATAATTCATAGTATTTTGAAAAGTGCGGTGCGCAAACTCAAGATTAATAAAAATAGATTTATGAATATCTGCACCAATCCTTCGTACTCTACATCTCCCCTCCCCTCAAAAATGTGCAACATTTAAATATCATCCATCATTATTTAACTATCAACTTCATAAGAATATTCAATAATAATCCATAGAACTCAACAACATTATATAGTATTCAATAATAATCAATGGTTCTCAATACGTAATAATAGTCAATAGTATTCAAAATCATTCAATAATAATAATCAATGGTTTTTTTTTTTTAAATACTCAACATAATAATACTCAATGTTATTCAATGATACTCAATATGTAATAATATACAATAGTATTCAAAACTCATTCAATAATAATGTTCAAAGTGAACAAACCAATTCTATCATATGCCAATTATCAATTTAACCAATATAAATAATACATACTCAAAAAAAAATTTTATGTTAGTACCACTAATATATGTGTCTTATAAATTTTATTTTCATTTACCAGTGCCATAACCCTATCAAACAATTCTCCAAGCCATACAATCAATGTAATATAATATATATTGTGTACCTTATTATGCCAGTAATTATGCATAGTTGTCATGTGTCATCATTATAATATAAGTTCATATATGTTTTACCATTACCATATGCCAATATTCATGTATCTATTACATTCATTTAAGTCTTGTTTCTGTTTTATTTTATTACATGTATGTTTCCTATCAAATAATGTGCCTCTTGATTGTCTGTGTTCTCTCATCTTGCCTTTACAAATATTTCTTAACTTAAAGCACTCTTCTTTTTCATGACCAAGCTTCTTGCAAAAACTACAGTGAGGTTTATTCAAATAATCATTATGTTTATTTATTTTATAATTTTTTCTTACTCTGTATGCTTTCCAATCTATATGACTAGTCCTATTGTGTACCTGTCTGTTTCTATGGACATTCTGTGGTTGTTGTCTATTTCTGTTGTTTAAATTGTGTGTATGTCCATTACTATATGACTTCTGTGGTATATTTCTAATATTTTTCACATATGTAACACTATCCTGTTTATTTCTAAAGGGACAAAAATTTTGTTTGTGACCAAAATTATGACAGTTGTAGCATCTTGTATGTTTAAGTTTAATGGAACATCTATTTGCTTTGTGATGAGGACTATTACAATAAAAACATACTGGTTTATGTCTATTTAATACTGCTGACTTTGTTTTACTTTGTTTCCTAGTGTGTGTAACAACTGAAATTGAGTGAATTTTCTTAAATATTGCTTCTGTATGTTGTTCATTCTCTTTTGAAGTTTTGTCTATTAATGTTTCATTTAGGTCTCTAACAATATGCATGGAGTTTAGTTGTTGTACCTGATTGTTATCTTTGTTTATTACTTGTGCATCTAATTTCTCTATTATTGTTGATGTAGTGTTGGACTGTTCAGTAACATAAGTTGTCATGTGTTGTTCAAATTTTTCAAATCTTTTTATCAATGATTGTAAACTCTGAGTCAATGTTTGTATTTGTTGACTTTGTTCTTTGATAACTTTTTTTAATGAATTACTATCATCTTGCTGTTTAGGATCTATTGTTGTATTTGTATTTGTATCTGATATTACTACTCGGTCATTATCTTGCTGATCTATAATTATTGCAGCATTATTGTTATCTTGTTCTAAATTGCTGTTATCTAATGTGTTTAAGTGATGTTCAATTACTTTGTTATGCCTAACTCTTAAATGCATATATATGTCATCTAGAGAGCCAAAAAATGCACTACAGTGCTGGCAGCTATATGCTGATTTCTTTGTTCTTGTATGCACTGACACATCATAGTCACTGGCAAATGCATTAAGACCACACAAAGTATCTCTCCAATGAATTACTAACTCACCTGCAGAATGAAATACTTCATTACAGTTATCACACATATCACTAGAGCATGCTCCTTCTAGCTTGATAGATTCAAAATGTTTAATGTCTCTTTCTAATGTTGCTTTTTTATATAGCTCTCGTCTGTCTTGTTTTGCTTTAGCTAATATTACTGCTTCATTTTCTTCTACAAACACTCTGAGTTTATCTCCTGTATAACCTAACTTTAAACCTCTCTCTCTATAAACCTTGTATAAATCTTCAATTGTTTTGGTAGTATCCATATTTATGGTTTAAGAAACCAATCAATGATCAATTAACAATTTCTAATAGATTTAAATAGATTTCAACAATATTGTGAGAATAAAAAAATTTCTGGCACTGATATATACAATTGGCACTATTAAAATATCACATATATCAATCAATGTTTACATAAATAAATATGTTATACTATATGCATGGGATTGGGATTCAGTGTCCAAAACAATAAATAAATAGAAAATATTTATGAAAATGTATATATTTATAAATTTCACACTACAGGACAAACAATAACTGAATCAGCTCCCTATTAGATGATAGTGAACAGTAGAATACAATGTATGTAAACAAATCGCAGACGTACACTAGACTGAGTTAAATTTACTTACGACTAAATATATACAAACAAATAGGACAATAAATAAACAAACTGCTAAAAAACAACTAAACATTTAAATGATGTCCGTATTTTAAATGGATCCAAGTATCATTAAATTATTGTTAATTATACAATGAAGTATATTAGATCCAGATAAAGTACTACCATCTCCTAGTAGAAATTACCCCAAACTAGCTAATCTAAGTTTGGTTCGCCTCCCGTCCTCCCTTTAAAACAACGACTAAACAAATATGAACACTGAATAGTACATAATTATATGGGGAAATGAAAATAAATTTAAAAATGTTACTTAGCGTTTTGTGATGTTATCTACAAGCTTCTTTACTGGATGTACACTACACAACAGACGGCCATCTTGGTCCTTGACCCGTGATCTGAACTTTCTGACGTCACAAATTTCTTTATGAATGAATAACGTGAACAGCTGCTTGGTGATGGAATATAGCTATGCATACATGGTGTGAATACATATGACATCTGACCGGACTGTAGAATGATTTTTTTTCGCGGTCAGAAATGTCTTTGAGATACGATCTCAAGTAGATGAAGATTTTGAACTCTCTGCGTTTACTGTATCAGTTCCTTGGTCTGGTCTGCTAGGGAAGTTCTGGTCTGGTCTTCCGGTTCTGGTCTGGTCTTCGCCGCCAAGGGTAGTTCTCTGCTGGTCTAGTTCTCATACGCTGCCAAAAGTGGTTCTCTGCTGGTCTAGTTTTCACACGCTGCCACCATTGTGAAGGTTGTATGATTTATGGTATTTCATTGTGATGTACTTGTACTGGAGGCGTTGTGGTAGCTCAAAGACAATGCTTAATCTTACACCACTTCTTCATAAAGCAAACAAGGCCGGTTGCTGATTCATTATTTATTACATTATAACAAAGACATTGAAAATATTATATGAAATGCACCTATTGAAGACATTATGTCAAATACGAATTGACCTTCTTTAAAGGCATTAAAGACTATCAACTAACACTACAACTTCATGGCTCTAGATCAAAGTCTGACTTACTAGCACTGCATCCAAAACGTAACTTACTTCTACCACGACCAAAATATATCTCCCTCAATAAAGCTTGTCTCCAAGTAAGTAAAATTCATGTGACGTCAAATAGCAACCAATACGTCACATAGTTAATATTACACATAAACATAATTCATAGTATTTTGAAAAGTGCGGTGCGCAAACTCAAGATTAATAAAAATAGATTTATGAATATCTGCACCAATCCTTCGTACTCTACACTCATGTTATACTCATGTTATTCTCATGTTATTATTATGTTATTATCATGTTATACTCATGTTATTCTCATGCTATTATCATGTTATACTCATGATATACTCATGTTATACTCATGTTATACTCATGTTATTCTCATGTTATTATTATGTTATTATCATGTTATACTCATGATATACTCATGTTATACTCATGTTATTCTCATTTTATACTCATGTTATACTCATGTTATACTCATGTTATACTCATGTTATTCTCATGTTATACTCATGTTATACCTATGTTATATTCATGTTATTCTCATGTTATACTCATGTTGTTCTCATGTTATACTCATGTTATTCTCATATTATACTCATGTTATACTCATGTTATTCTCATTTTATTCTCATGTTATACTCATGTTATACTCATGTTATACCCATGTTATATTCATGTTATTCTCATGTTATAATCATGTTATTCTCATGTTATACTCATGTTATTCTCATGATATGCTCATGTTATAGATCAGAAAATAATTGGATATAGAAAGCATTTTTTTTTTATTATTGTGAACAACTTTCAAAGTACATTTAAACAACTAAATCTTCATATGAACAAATTATGTTTAGGTTTAGTTATCTATTGATTAGAAACTGACAGCTCTAGTCGTAAATAATGGCAAATTAAATTAACCTAGTATAATATAGCTTGTGGATAAATAATGAAAGAAAGTGAATTAAAAATAAAATGTTGCATTGCTTGAAATATAATATAACAAACAACTATTATATATATATATATATATATATATATATATATATATATATATATATAAATATATATATATATATGTATATATATATATCTGTACATAAATTTATACAGAGAGGCTGTCATTAGATATCTGTAAGCAAACAGCCAAGATATTATACAATTTTTTTTTTTATTTTGTATGTATTTAGATGTAATAGCATGTGTGAATCCAGAGTGAATGCCAAAAGTATTGTGAGAATTCTGTGGGATGCTCTAATGTTGCCTACCCTAAACATGTCTTAGAACTCATGCCAGTCGGTAGGTTGTTATATATATATATATATATATATATATATATATATATATATATATATTTAGACTTCTTTATTAGATTTTATCTGCGCAAAGAAATATTTTGGTGAGTAGTTTCAATGTCCCAAATCTAATTAGTAATAAAGTATGTGTATCACCTTTATTTCGAAGATAAACACAGAATAAAAAATGTTCACAAATGTTCTATCAATAAACCAAAACTGTTCTTACCAAAAAAAGTCAAATTATGAGTTATATAGGACAGTGCTTCTCAAACTTTTTGAAGTCACGGCCCCCCTAGAACGCCAATCAATATGTCACGGCCCCCTTAGAACGCCAATCAATTTTTCGCGGCCCCCCCCCCATTTTTTTTTTTGGTTTAGATTGCTTAAATTTATAATTTTAAACTTCTATATGCAAACTTTTACTAGTCAATACATGCTTTTTTCTAATATTAACAATGAAAGAGTGAAAGGATGCAACATATAAAATAAACTAGATTTTATTTTAAAAATATATTAATACTATGTACATACAATACATTAGGTTAATTATAATTTATGTGTCACATTTTTCGAAATTCCACGGCCCATCCCTAGGGGGCCTCGGCCCACCACTTTGAGAAGCACTGATCTAGGACATATTATGGTGGCAACCTTGAATAGACGTTAAATTTCGCCTTAACGTAATGTTAATATGGTATATTGTTATTTAAAACTGATTATGTAATGAAAATTAATGTCGACTGAGACCCGTGGCACAGAAGAAAGTCTTACTCCTCACCCAGAAAAACAAATGATCAGATTTAAACACTTAAAATTGGCGCGTACTTTGGGAGGTTGAGGCCCAATGTCGACACCCTTTGCAGACACTGCAGGGAAGTGGAGGAAACCGTGGATCATTTGCTTTTCGAGTGTCCCGGACTGGCGGACCACAGGGTGGACCAGTCCGGAAGCTTGCCGGCCATTGGGCTTTATGGCAGTCTCCAGATGTTGAGAGACACAGCAAGTCTGATCTCACGGGCTCTAAGAGACTAAGTCTCAGCCAGCAGATTACTGAGAGAGTTCAAAGAGAGAGAGAGAGAAACGCTTAAAAAAACATATGACTGTCGCCCTCGTGTGTGAATATTTAAATATTTAATTTAACTTCTGTCGGCTCACTTCAAATAGGTGAAGAAAGGATGGTCAAGGATTGACACCTGGCGATAAAGTAAATATTTCTACTGCCATGGGTGATTGTTTTTTTAATGACCACTCCTGACTTTGACCAACAATAAAAATGCGTCACTTATTCCATATTGTTATGCATACTTTCCAGTTTATATAAAATATCTTGTTCCCACTGGTCAGTCATTTCGGTCAAATATTTGTATCTAACCAGATCATTTTACTGTGCAGTGATATTGTTAAGGCAATACGTTGATGCAGTTTACTGATTTCTATTTTGTGTATTTAGCTTAGCAGGAAACAATTGTTCTTAGTTAAAGTGTGTTCAGTATTTGATGATAAATTGTTGAACTATTGGAATTATATTCAGTATTTGTGGAGAGATTTGCGCTTTTTTTCTTTTTTAATCTAATTAAGTAACATTTGTTGTTTTATATATTTTAAGAAATTCAAAATATGTCCCAATGCAACATATGCCAACAATCTAAATGATTTTCTTGATATTTATATTGCATGCAACCTTTTAAACCCAAAAATTCTTTTATTTCTACATCTTCATTTAAAATTAGCCATCTTTCTTCAGTATTTATATAATATTTGAATTATTCATGTTAAATATATTTACGTACTGAACAATTGATGCCGTCTTATGATAAGAAAACTGTTTTCACCAATTGTTTTTTTTTTTTACAATTCAACGTACTTAAAAAAGACCATTTCGTCTTGCCTTTTGATAAAATTACCAAAGTTTACAAAATAATAGGTTGTGTCCATGGGCGTCGCTAGGAATTTTTCCAGGGGGGCAAATAACAACTTTATGACATTTTTTTAAATGTAGGGGGAGGGGCAAATGCCCCCACCTTGCCCCCCCCCCCCCCCCCATGAATACGCACATGGCTGTGTCAATAAGGATTACATATTTCTATATCTACACAATAAATCATGCAGCACTTCACTATTGTATGTCAGTTGTTCACTATTGTATGTAAGCCATTCATTATTGTATGTTAGCCATTCACTATTGTATGTCAGACATTCACTATTGTATGTCTCAGTGGTGGATCTGACTAAATTGTCCACATTTGATTCTATAAAATCCACAAAATTCTCATATCACCATGCCCTCGTTTATTTATCAATCTCAAACTGTAAAACATGTCATTAAGTGTAAAATCATGTGTATATATAATATCTTTAATCACAATAATTATATCAAAAACACGCTGAGTAAACATTTACCAATAGAAATAAGTTAAACAAATCAGTATCACAAAGATATTATTTTGTTTGAATTTTTTATTCGTAAATTTTGCTTTTTTCACGCATTGTTTGTGTTCTCATCGGATATGGAGAAGTGTGTTGGATCAAGTCCTTGAAGATTTAACTTAAAGAGAAAATTTGATGCCTCCGATATGTAAGTACCCGTAGGATATTTTATTTATTAGTTAGCATTATTTCTTATATTTTTATAAAATATAAAACTCATGTACCATTTTTTTTAGAATGTAATTTTTGTTATTTAAAAATATAAGATATTATTGTTTTATATTTTTGTTTGCTTGATTTCAACATTCATTTTCTATTTTAGTGGAGAGAAAGAAAGAGAGGATAAGAGATGTGTCAAAAGTAGACTTCTATTAGCCATTGACAGAGGTGACCATAAAACTACATACAGCATCATCGCAACTAAAGTTCCAACGTCTACAGACAGTGGACACCAGTTGTTTAATCAGGGTTTGGTTAGAGCCGCCCTGACAGGAGATGAGAACATGGTGTCTTTCCTATTGACCGAAGGAGCTGACATCAACTATATCCAGGACAATGGAATCACTCCACTGAAAGCTGCTATTGTAGCCGATTCTTATACTACAGTGGAAACATTGCTGAGATGCGGCGCCAAGTCACAAATTTTCTCAACTCACAAAGTTGATAGTCCGCTACATCTGGCTCTCAAAGGTGGATTTATTTCAAACCCCGTACATATCTCAGACAGATGGAATGCTAAATTTCTCACAGACACAAAAATCATTAAACTTCTAATTGACAATGGAATGTCAGTTACCTAGAGGAGTTCAGACGGTTTCTTGCCTTTGTCCTTGGCCGTTTCATCCAATAAGGAGTCAGTTGTAAGTCACCTGATCAAGAAAGTGCTGACGTCAATCAGGAGGACGATGAGTATTCTCATAATATATCAAATAATATATTTTTGTGATTAATAAATGTAATATATTATTTGTTTTGAACAATTCGACTTTGTTCATTGTATATTATATTTTTTTCTGACAATAATTCTATATCAGGTACAAGTAGTTGAGAAATAAATGCAATTAATAGTAGTCAATGTATTCAAGATAATAAATGTTTTACATATCAAGTTGTTAAAGTATTCAATTAATGTTATCGTAATATCAGCTTTGCCAATCAAGAACGATATCCGAATATTAAAATAACATATTGTATAGGAATACAACTGAACTGAACATCACTCAGTAAATATAAACATTTAAATATGTCTAATGTATTTACTAAAAAGCATCAACAATAGATCAGTAATTAAAATACATTGATAATAGACCTTATAGACATACCATCACGTTGAAGTCTTTTTAAAGAAATCAACTCACTGAATGTGTGACATGCCAATAAAGAAGAAGATATACCAGTCAGAGCAGTTATAACATAGACTGGTGACCCAAGTCACGTACTGTTCATGGAACTGCTGGAATAATTTGGTCATTCATTACTTTTTGGAAATGCCCCATCTACTTAAGGGCCTAACATCAGTTTTTTTTAATACAGGGCCCTAAATGCAATTTGTTCTAGAGACCTCTACTTTGATAATGAACTTTTACTAAGTCTTCCATGAAGAATAAAACACCATGAGACCTGCTATGTTCTTATGTAATTAAGTTATGTCCACAATGTCATTGCCTTACTACATGTGGCATCATAAATGTGTCTTTTATATATAAAAAGAAAATTCCCATTAGGCCCCAAAGGGCTCATCGGGGCACATGAAGTGTAGAATTCATCTGTTTCAGTAACCTCTACAAATGAAGGGATTGTGTGGTTAGCAAAACGCCCAGCCGTATTTACTCCCCCAACTTAAAGTCAGGTACACATTTAAAGCTGGGTGGACTAGGGGTACTTTCACAAGGACCTTAAAAAAACCCGGGACCCTCCGTTACGTTCGACAGTCTAGCGCTCTACGCCACTCGACCACCCGTCCCCGTCTTATATGTATAGATATCTAGAATAGAACATATTTGGTTTCAAAATAAATGAATTTAGATATGTTTTGAGTTTGAAACTGATGTCACAACTTGTAGATAAACCATTTTTTAAAGATTTTACTAGTTTTCTACAAATTATAATATCATTCAGAATTTTTTTTTACTTAATTAGCCATATTTAGTATGATTCAAGTCTTGAATATGTTATATTTACTTTGCTTAGCTGATTTCACACTGATAACTCTGCTTAGCTGATATCACACTGATAATGTTGAATGGTAGCAGTGACGAGATGGCTCAGTTAAACTCATGACTAACAGTTCTAGGAATCGCCAAGTCCTGTAACCTCAATAAAGTTCAATCACAAGGGAAGGCAACTCGAAATCTTTTCTAAGATTCTGGCGGCTTTCGAAATGTACTTGTTGCTTGATTTATTTATTTAGCTGCAGCCATGTCCGACCTCTTGAGCGAGGAGGGGGAGGGGCTTAGGAGCAAAGTTGTCAGTTTATGAAATACCACGATTTGCTGGCTGCTGTCTGTACTCACAGCCTTCAGAAAAAAAAGTAGCCTAGCTTAGCAGTTCAACGTACATATTACAGTAAACATTATCTAAACATATTTTTTTTATGTAATGCACATTACATATTTCACAATGAAGTGGATTATAAAACTTCTATTATAATACAATTTCATTTATTAATTTCAAAGTATAATTTATATAACTAGAATAATAATTTTTTAACATGTTTTTTTTTTCCTAATTTTTTGTTACTTGTAACTTTTAATTAATTATAAATTTAGTTAAACCGAAAGTGTAAAGCATCGACTGGCATTTCATTTGGCAAGCTTATAATCCGTGTCAAACCTATCTGTTAAAGGATGGTGTTACGGGTCCTTATATTGAAGATACTTGTAGAAGGTGTAATAAATCAGACAACACAAATCACGAAGTTAACTCCAGTGAAGTAACATCAAACAATCATTTAATACTTGAACATGAACTGACTTAAAGGTAGAATCAGGAGGAGTACAATAGCAAACTGTAAATATGCATCCATCTACATAGACGCCCAAAGCTAGACTAACTATAAAACAAAGCATGTGCTCCCAACTGTCGGTTAATATACGTCATTTGTACCAAATGACGTATACACTAAAGCTCCCAATATTTACACTCAAGATGGCGGAATGACGCCATAGATACTGCGGTGGGCGGAGCCTAGCGAATTGCGTCATCAAACTTAGACCTCATTATTTCTCCACATTTCTCCCCTCTACCTAAGCATGATGTAATCATGTAAAACCCAATACTAATACCGACAAAAGGAAGCCACATGAAACAAAGTTCAATCATAGAACATATCCCAAATCATCATAACAACAAAATAAATTATCCAATGATTAATCAAATCAATATTGCATGGAATCATAAATCAATACATGGAAACAATATAATAAATATCATCAATTATATATGCATAAACATATTGAATTAAATTCAAATTTCTCATCATTTTTCTTTTTCGTCACTGATATTTATTATTTTATTATCTTTTTTTTTTCTATGTGACTTGTTTACTTTTTTTTTTTTTTATGTCACTTGTTATTCCATTCAATATTTTTTTTTTCATGTGACTTTTGTTTATTTTTTTTTTTCATGTCACTAGTTATTCTTCATTATTTTTTTTTCAGTGACTTCTCTTTTTTTTTTATCATAATCATCAATTATTATTAAATATCATTATGTCATCATATAAACATATACGTGCAAACATGTCATCATATAAACATATAATACATGTAACATAGACATTATGGTACACAGGATTTCTTACTGCCAGGACATAGGTTTGTTGAGAACTTAAGCTCATTTCAAATGCAACGTGATAACGTGTCAGCAATAACGTTCTCTTTACCAGGTATAGGTTGGACGATAAATTTAAAATCCTGCAGTAGGAGTGACCATCTGGCTACTTTATTATTCCCTAGCTTTTTGGAATTTATAAATGCCAGCGGCGCATGGTCAGTCCGAAGAATAAATTGGGCACCTAACAAATACCTTGCCAATTTTGTAATGCACCATGTGATGGCTAATCCCTCCCTCTCTATTGTGGCATATCTTGTCTCTGGTGAGGTCAATTTACGACTGACATATAGCACTGGGTGTAACACACCATTGTGGCTCTGTAACAGGGCCCCCCCCCTATCGCAACGGCCGAGGCATCTGTGGCCAGAACGAATTGTTTACCTATGTCAGGTAACTTTAATATGGGCCCCTAAGCGAAGGCGGTTTTAATAATCTCCAGGGCCCGTTGACATTCATCAGACCAGATGATTTTGTTTGGCTCTCCCTTTTTAGTTAGATTAGCCAGAGGTTCCATTATATGAGCGAAATTCGGAACAAACTTCCGATAGAAATTGCATAAGCCCAAAAGACTGCGCACCTGTTTCTTTGATGACGGTTTTTCAATATTTAATATCTATGACACTGATTCACCTATGGGTTTTATTATATTATTTCCCACTTTATGTCCTAGGAAAGTTACTTCCGTCAGTCCTATCTCTACCTTAGTCGGTCTCACGGTTAAATTATGTCTCTTTAAAACTGTAAAAATTTCTCTTAGACTCCTAACATGTTTATCCCAGTCCTCATGAAAAATACAAATGTCATCCAGGTAGCAAACAGTGTCTTGTCTATGGGAAAATAATTTGACCATCATCCTATTGAAGGTGGCTGGTGCATTTACTAGCCCAAAACTCATGAAATTCCATTGGAACAACCCAAATGGAGTTATAAATGCAGTCAATGGTTTGGCTTCAGGGGTCAGTGGTATTTGCCAATACCCTCTTGCTAAATCCAGTTTAGAAAAATATTTAGCTCTGGCTAGCCTGGTCATTAACTCTTCAGGATTGGGCATGGGATACGAGTCCATAATGGTTATTTTATTTAACTGTCTATAGTCTACACACAGTCTGATGTCACCTGTCTTTTTCTTAACTAACACTATGGGAGCTGCATATGGTGACTCTGATGGTTCTATGACACCCTGTTTCTGTAACCCTTCTAACTCTTTCTTGATATAGTCGCGGTGATGCAATGAGAGGGTGTATGGTCTCAGACGGATAACCTTGTTTTCTGACAGCTTTATGTCATGTTGTATTATATCGGTTTTACCCGGTCTATCAGAAAAAAATATCTGTAAAGTCACCCAAAAGTGTCTTAATACTAACCACTTTGTCATGAGTTAAGTTATTTAATGCTATATCCTCCCATGTTTCCTTGTTTCCAACCTCAGGTCCCTCACATGTCTGAATGTCAGCGTCAGGTACATCTACCGCAGTATCTATGGCGTCATTCCGCCATCTTGAGTGTAAATACTGGGAGCTTTAGTGTATACGTCATTTGGTACAAATGAGCGGAGCCTAGCAAATTGCGTCATCAAACTTAGACTATATTATTTCTCCACAGATGGAGTGTATTGAAGTTAGCCGTGTCAAACCTTTGGTGAATTTGAAAATTCATATTTTAAATAGATCATTTCTGTTTACGTTATAAATCAAATTTGGCTGAATATTTTCACAAAAAAATCAATTTTTAAGTCACAAACTTTTAAAATAAAAAGCCATATGCACCACTAGTGCAAGGCTGGCAGTGTATTTTTACCTGTTATGGCACTCAAAAACTGCTAGCAATATTTAGTGTATCATCCACTCATAAACGTTTTGTTTATCTTTTACAGTACCCACAATGTAAACATACCACAGTATATGAACTTTGGGTCTATTTTTATCAATAGAATGACAATACGTGTCATATTTTTGAAGCAGTGGTGATAAACTGGTTCAGTGGTGATAAACTAGCCCAGCATTCAACACATGTTGGAAACACACACACACACAAACTATAGGCCCACTAGGTGTATTACAATACATAGCTAATAATTCGGACTAACACAAGGTAAGACAGTACAATTCAATGATTGACTTATTCCGTTCATTTGAAGAGTGATCTTCTCACTGAAATTCTATTTAATGTTTTACTTTTGTTTATAAAATATATTACACAGAAAATTAATAACTGGTTTATTGATAAATAGTTAATGTGATTGTTAACATAGATATCGAGAGGTAAAAAAAAATATGACATTAGCTTGACATTAGTCAAAAGCAGGAAATTGAGATATATTTCTACAATTAATGAAACTTTCATATTACATTTTATTTCTATTAAAAAAAAAGCTTTCACCAAAAAGCTCACAAATTTAATTGGGAGTCATATGAAGAATATTTCATCTATTTCTTACCCAGGGTAATACACGGATTTGTTTAGGTAATACATGTTACAGATTGGAGATCTAGCTGAAACTGTTTCATGTATGTGTTATCAAGAGATTTTGAATGTTTTAACTGTGACAATGAACGCTTTCTGAACAGAAAGGATTTATTAGTCATTAAATTTTAAAACGAAGATCAGCATTTTACTTATTTCAAATAATAAATGTGCCACTATGAAATTTTTTTTCTGTCCACTCGTTCCCCGATGGACTAATAAAGTGGATATCTTACGTATACAGAACTGTCTCTCAGCCGGATGGAGTTAGTGCGGGCTGCGGATCAAGCCCTAGCTACGACATTTTCATCTGCATATGTATATGGTGAGAATGTAAACATTGGACTTCAGACTCTAATCTAAAATTGTCTCAAAACGAGTTGAATGGTCTAGACTATAGATATACAAAGTCATATAGATACATCATATGATATCACTGTAGGCTAGTACTGTCATCTCATTCACATTAGATGTAGTGTCAAAAATTGTTAGACGAACAATTATTATAAGTGGCTACATGACCAGAGGCGTACCTATGGTGGAGGAGGGAGGGTCCAAAATCGAAAGTCCACCCGTACATAATTTCATGTCATAGTGTCGAATGTCTAAATGCAGGGGCCCCCAAATAGGCCAAGCCCCCTGGGTCCCCAAATCTCTAGGTTCGGCACTGTACATGACAAACGTTGGGGGAAATAATTCAGCTGGGCATTGTGTAAACCACAGAATCCATTAATATACAGTGGTAAAACCACAGAATCCATTAATGTACAGTGGAAAAACCACAGAACCCATTAATATACAGTGGTAAAACCACACAATCCATTAATATACAGTGGTAAAGAAACAGATGCATCCTACAGTTCACATGCCCGATGGTCCTCAAGAACTAAGGGAAAGGGGCTTCACAGGAAGAGCACTTTAATAATGCATGTCTAAACCTTCCTCAATGATTTTATAAGAAACTCTTTTTGAAAGACAAACTTACCATTACCATATATATATATATATATATATATATATATATATATATATGTATAGCAATGACTTTCTATGGGGTCAGTGTCGAACTGAAATCTGGTTTAAACGGGTGCCAGAAACCCCAGGCAGGCTATCTGGGGTGGCAATAATCTTACTTTTAAGACAAACTTTTGAACAGTTAAACATAGAATGTTAAATCTGGAAGAGGGGAAAAAATACCGGTTGCATCCGTGCGGCAGAGATGCCATAGACAACATATTATTTAAAAGATTGTATTTACTTTCACTCTGAAGTAAAAACTTGGATGCCAGTTTGTATTATTATTGTAATTTATAACATGTCCACGAATTATAAAAATATTTCTTAATGTTGTTTAAAACTCTTTTCTTTGCCAAATTAATTAATGTATCTTTGAAGTTAACTGTCCTAAAACAACATTTGTAGACAAAGTGAAAGATAATTGACACAGATAATCGATATTGGCGCTCATGCTTTTTTTCAAATCTTTATAATTTCTTTAAGTCTTCGTACGATTAAGTAATTTTTTTTTTTTTTTGCTTTTAAGGCAATTTAATAAAAAGTTGTTTTTTTTTTAAATGTATGGCATTAGGTATACATATATTTTTAATTATTGTTTTCAGAATCCTAAGTGAAAATAAATAAATATTCAAAATGGATTCTAAAGATGGAAGTCTCGAGGAGGATGTTGATTCTTACGGTATATTTATAAAATGAGTATTTTTGTAGAAAATATAAATGTCTATTGTTTTTTTTTAAATTAATTAGAAAAAATTGACTGAAAGATTACTTTCACTTAGTCTCCCTTTTTGTTTACCTGACGCACGTTGTGCAGACGTCTATTCGCCACACACGTTGTGCTGACATCTACTTTCCACACACGTTGTGCTGACATCTTTTTGCCACACACGTTGTGCTGACATCTACTTGCCACACACGTTGTGCTGACATCTATTTGCCGCACACGTTGTGCTGACATCTACTTGCCACGTACGTTGTGTTGACATCTAATTGCCACGTACGTTAAGCTGACATCTTCTTGACACACACGTTGTGCTGGCATCTACTTGCCACGTACGTTGTGCAGACATCTACTTGCCACGTACGTTGTGCTGACATCTATTTGCCGCACACGTTGTGCTGACATCTACTCGCCACGTACGTTGTGCTGACATCTAATTTCCACGTACGTTGTGCTGACATCTTCTTGCCACACACGTTGTGCTGACATCTACTTGCCACGTACGTTGTGCTGACATCTACTGCCACGTACGTTGTGCTGACATCTACTTGCCACGTACGTTGTGCTGACATATACTTGCCACACACGTTGTGCTGACATCTACTTGAAACATAACTTACGTTGTGCTGACATTACCTGCCACATAGCCTACGTTGTGCTGACATATACTTGCCACATAGCCGACGTTGTTCTGACATCTACCTGTCACATAGCCTACGTTGTGCTGACATCTAATTGCCACATAGACTACGTTGTGCTGACATATACTAGCCACATATCCTACGTTGTGCTGACTTCTACCTGCCACATAGCCTAGGTTGTGCTGACATCTACTTGCCACATAGCCTACGTTGTTCTGACATCTACCTGTCACATAGCCTTCGTTGTGCTGACATCTAATTGCCACATAGCCTACGTTGTGCTGATATCTACTTGCAACATAGCCTACGTTGTTCTGACATTACCTGCTATTCTGCAATGCTTAATAAAGTACTTTCACAAATTATAATATGATATATAATATTTTTTGTAAATTTATAGAAAATATTTTTTAACGTAAAAGAGTTACAGTAATGTTATGTTTGGATGTTGGTGATAAATGATATATGTCAACTTCGTGGTACATTTATATAAAAAAAATATTTAGATATATATTATGTAAATGATTTTTTTAATTAATACATTTTTGACTAAACATTAAAAAGGTTCATTTTGATTTTTCTAGCTTCGCTACTTTACAATGTGTCAGAAAACTATCGACCAATCATATCGCCACAAAAAGAAATTTTTCAACGAAGTCAATTTAGGCAAAGTAAAAAAGTGAAACATCTGTCTCATTTCGTTTCATTGGACAAGTTTGATTTGAACCATCTACCAACAGCTCATCGAGATGAAGACGTGTACCAGCTACTTAAAATACTGGCTGACCTGACGGTCAATGTTAATGTTAAGACCACTATCAGTTCCAGAGCAAGAGCACGTCCAGACGTAAGAACTCGCTCAGGAAGTGGGAGGGTGTGGAATATGGTCAAGTACACAGATGGGACAAACGCATTAGGACGCGAGCATAAATATCAGTACAAGTCATGCACTTGTTTATCGTGTAAACATTCAGAGACAGCCAGCCCCACCTGGTGGGAGATTTACGTTGAGACATTCAGGCACGATCTAGCTAGTCATACAGTCAAGTACAACAGATTGTGTAGATTTTTTTATAATCAATCAGAAAGTGACAGGTTTGATGTGTATAGACCCACACTTGAGAATGTTAATACAGAGAATGACTCGTGCATTTTGGTTTGTGTAACCTGTGACGTGAATTTGGCAAAGAGAATAGAATATTTGTTTGAACAGCTTGATGATTTGTGGCCGAAAATTCATAAAAAGTTCCTTGAGTCTGGTGCGCAGTTGACATTTCTGGTGTCACATGACCTGACAGGTCCAAAACAGGTCAGTGTCATACAGTGCCAGAGTAACTACAAACTTAAAGATGACCTGTTTTACAATAAGCTGACGTACTCTCCATGTTCGTGTCCAGAAGGAAGTGGAGCTTTTGTTTATTTGATAGGATTCCCATGGGGACTAGGTGGGTGGCACCAGTAGGCAGGACTACCAGCTGTACATATTGAAACCACCAGCCGTACATATTGAAACCACCAGCCGTTTATATTGAAATAACCAGCCTTACATCTTGTCATGGCCTTTTGATTATAATCTAAATAATTATCTATTACTTCAGAGAGTCAATTAACGTTTTCATCAAAAGGAAAAATAAATAAATAAAAAATGATGCATAATGTATTCTTTCAAAGCACCTAACTTATACATTACATGTGTGACAGTTTTAAATGGTTGCTTAGTAGATTAGAGAGGGATATATATATATATATATATATATATATATATATATATATATATATGTGTGTGTGTGTGTGTGTGTGTTTTAGTAACAAAAAAGTTAACCTCGTATTAAAATGTGTGCATAACTGCATAGTTTGATAATATTTTTATCACAGTAAAATGCGCTAATTTCGAAGAAACTTGCTGTGGCCCAAGGACACCCAACCCCTTACACTATGCCCCCCCCTCCCCTCACACTATGTTAAAGACGCCTTTAATTATGAAAAACAAAAGCTGTTTCCCGGATAATCTATAGAGCTTTGACATTGTGTTCAGCATATTTTTCTGTTTCCAACAACGGTGCTCTTATTTTTAGGCTAATAAGCCCCCCCCCCCACTGTCATTTGGGCCCCTTTTTGTATTGATTTCTATGAAATCTGAGACTAAGTGGGTTCCGTCAATCATTTGTGTCACTAATCTCTGGATTCCTTTTTTAGGGCCCCCAAAGAGCGGGCCTTAATTCTAATTGGCTAATTGTGTTTCGTGTTGCGGTGCAGTCCTATTTTTAAGTATGGCTGTATGCAGTACTGTTTTTATTTGGGAACAAAACGTGGAGATGCTTCTGGGCCTTAGACTAAAGCACATGCCAAAATTGGGCTTTTAGAGTCTGCCTTCAAGGTATATCAATAACTACAAAAATCCCTGTATTTCATAATAAAATTAGATTTAACACAATAAATTGTTCGTCAGTAAATGAAACATATTTAAATAAGGTTTGCGTACTGCCAACATTTTATGTTTTACATTTAACATTAATTTACATTTTATTTGTAATGGTGAATTGCAAAATAAATTAAAAGATCGTCAAAATTGACTACCACGATTTTTGTTTTTAATCAACATCCAAGTCAGTCGCCAGGGACTCTTAGACCCTTCACGACAAAGGGCTGCAACCTTCAAATATCGTCTTTATTTAATTGTGGCCTCCCTTAACTATAAACCTTGGTAGGCTTTGACTCATGATCTTGATCAAGTGGAAAAAAAACAACTATTAATAGCATATCAAGATTTGAATAAAAATTCTTTTTATACATGTTTTTCTTTATATTTACGTGTAACAATTAGATAAACCACTATTAGATAAATTATCAGCGTGAAATTTTAACATATGTAAATATAGGATTTACTTCACTAATGGGGAATTCCCTAAAAGGATCTGCGGATTCCCACTATGACATTAGTTCAAAACATCGTTACACAATGAATGACTCAGTCAACATATTTATAATTGACATCTATCACATTTATTTATTGAACAATCTATTTGATTACTAGATGAATAAATAAACAAACACTGTTTTAGTAAGGTAAGTTGTACTAAATTTATCCGGAGATAAAATCAACTGTAGTTACAATGGTGTCTCTCATTTAAGACTTGTACAGACTTATATGGCATTAAACTTTCTGTCAAATCTGTAGAGTTTTTTTTACACCAAAATTGAGTTACTCATTATCATAACGCTATGTATTTATATTATGATAAATAATTACAACCAAACTACTTTCAAATTTATTTTGTTTCATGTAGGTTTTATGAGTCTGACATCAACGTATATTATAACTAAATGCTACAATAATTAAACTATATATCAATTTAAAACTTTAAAATTTATGATTCGAGGAAAAAAAAAAACTAAGCTGAGCAGATGGATTACAAAACAAAATAACACAATAAATCTCTATGTGATGAAAACATAAACCCAGGCTGACGGCCGAATTTTCTTTTTAGAAAAAAAAATGTTTGACTTAAGTTCATGGAATTAAAATTACTAGAGATTCTCCAGGCAGTGGAGGTATTGAGAAAAGTGTAAAAAAAAAATTGTGATTGTTGGCGTTTACTACTGCTTGAAAAAAAATTGATTTTGTTTGAAGGCAATCTTACAGCTTATAAGACCATAGAAATGAAGATTTAAAAAAAAAGCGAAAAATACTTTTGTAGGTTTGGGTTAAAATTAGTGACGTGAAGAAAATAAAACGGTGGGACGGATGGCCGAGTGGTGTAGATACTCGACTGTCAACCTGAGAGCCCTGGGTTCGATCCTCGGTGAGGCCCATGGAATTTTTCCCACAAGTCCACCCAGCTTTGAATGGGTACCTGATTTAAGTTGGGGAAGTAAAGGCGGCTGGGCGTTATGTAAACCGCACAATCCCTTTATATTCCGAGGTTATAGAAACAGATAAACTCTACACTTCATGTGCCCCGATGGTGCGTTAGGGCTAAGAAGGGAACTTTTTTTTTACTATTAACTGGAAGTATAAAAAAATAAGAAAAAAGAACATTTAAATAAAAGACTAATTACAAATTAAAGAGTCAACTGACGTTTGTTTAGTTTGTCAAAGTATACAGTTATAACGATTATTTTATCGATAAATAGTTTCTTCACTAGAAAATTAATAAAATCAGTTGATCTGATTATTTTTGTCAAATAAGCTAAACAGCGAATTGTCGTGTTTTTTATAGTTTTTTACATAATAATTTAAAATACACATATAAAAATTATTTGATTTCTTACAGCTGATGTATCTGGTCTCATGTCTTACAGCTGATGTATCTGGTCTCATGTCTTACAGCTGATGTATCTGGTCTCATGCCTTACAGCTGATGTATCTGATCTCATGTCTTACAGCTGATGTATCTGGTCTCTAGTCCTACAGCGTAAGACATGGATTGTAAACTTTATGGTAATATTTTGTATTTTTAATTAAATTATAAAAAGATATTTTTGTATTTTTAAGTTGTTGGGAGAAAACTAATTTACAATTATTTTTTTTTAATTACATTCGTTTTATTTTAGATTCTAAATCAAAGGTTCCCGAATCTTTGACATATTTAGACCCTTGACTGAAACAATTCGGTAGAAATCCACCAGCTAGTGAAAAAAAAAAGGGTAACATAAAGAAAACCTTTTTTTGAAATGTTTGATGAAGCCAACATATCATTTATAGATTTGCAATGTCTATATACTTTTGTAGAGATGTCTCATTACTATACTGTCTAAAGACGTGATTATATGGTGCAGGACTACCAAATGAAAGGGAATGTAACAAGCCCCCATGAATGCTGGAATTTGTTTCAAGTTTGAACGTTGTTTTCATATCAATCCATCTTAAGAATAAGTACCCGCCACTTTTTAAAAAAGTAAAGGCGGTCAAGCATTGTGCTAGCAACACAGTCCTCTAGTGAACTGAGAACATAATCCCATAGTATACCGCAGTAACTGAAAATATATACCCACCAGAGATGAGCGGACAACGGACGCGTCCGCTTGCGGACGCAGATCCGCAGACTTTTCCGAATCCGCGGACTGACAGCTGACGCTTCGTATGGTACATTATTTCGTCACTGTAAACATAACTTTTCCCAACCTAATCTTTAAGTAAGTATGATATAAACTTTTTTAATATTTCAGGTGATCATGAGTCTCAGCTGTCAGAAGGTGGCGAAGCTGATCTACATAAACATCTTATTAGCTGTCAGAAGAATCCAGGTCATACACAGTTTATACCTGTTGATACTTTCATTTTAGACCATCTACCTAACAGATATCGTGATAATGACTTGTATGAATTTATCAAAGCTACAGCTGACCTGACAGTCAGAGTTGATGTCAAAATAATCAGTCTAGACAGACCAGAGTTTTGGCCTAAAACAAAAGTTTCATATCCATTTTACAACATGAGAGGCAAAACCAACTGGAGAACCGGAACTGGAACAATTTATGATGTGTTCACATTTACAAATGGGGATAATCAATTTGGATGTAAACATAGGAAGAGCTATACAGAATGTTGGTGTAAGAAATGTCAACATTCAAACACAGCCAGTTACGTGTGGTGGGAGTTTTATGTGTATACAGACACACATGTGGTGTTTGATGACATTGAGGCTACCCACACGTCTCTGAGATTGTTTTATGATAGAGAAGACAGTCCAGTGGTCAGTGTTGATCAGGTCAGTGTTGGTTATGCAGACATTGAGAATGACTGGCGTAGACTGAAGGGTGTGACATGTGACAAAAATCTGGGAGATAAACTGGTCATGTTGAAGAGACATTTTAATGACGTCTGGGAGAAAGTCAGGGACAAATACAGTGAATCTCGAGATGTGGACAAGTTGAGCTTCATTGTGTCCCATCCTCATGGGTGTAGTAAACAGGTCAGTGTTGGTCACTGGGTGGACAGATACAAAGTAAATGATTTAAATTTAGATTACAATGATTATAAATTTACCTACACAACATGCACATGTCCAGGTAGTAGTGGAGCAGCAGTTGTGTGTGTGGGGTACAGAGATTGTGGTAGTTGGAGGCATCAGCTTGTTCACAGTGGAAGTTTAAACGTTCAACTTAATTACAGCGGGACTGGTCGAGTCGACTAATAATCAGTGGTCCCCAACACCGGCCGCGGACCGGTACAGGTTTTTTTACCAGCGGGCCGCGTGGAGAGAATAAGGTCGGGGATCACTGGGCTAATTGGTCCTCAATATTTTTGTGGGTTTTTATTTTTATTTACGCCGGCTTGTTCTTTTTCCAGATTATTTTTTTTATCTTTTATGGTGGATTTTTCAAAACATGGTTTGTTTTGGTTTTGTCATTTGAACTATATTATTCATGTTAATTAATATTTGTTGTGACTATCTTGTTAATTTATATTGGTTGTGACTATCTTGTTAATTAATATTTGTTGTGACTATCTTGTTAATTAATATTTGTTGTGACTATCATGTTAATTTATATTTGTTGTGACTATCATGTTAATTTATATTTGTTTTGACTATATTGTTAATTTATATTTGTTGTGACTATCTTGTTAATTAATATTTGTTGTGACTATCTTGTTAATTTATATTTGTTGTGACAATCATGTTAATTTATATTGGTTGTGACTATCTTGTTAATTAATATTTGTTGTGACTATCTTGTTAATTTATATTTGTTGTGACTATCATGTAAATTTATATTTGTTATGACTATCTTGTATTGCTGATAGTTATATTTCTAAAATGTTTCTGTCTAAATGAAACAAAGGTTAAATACTTTGATGATATAAATATATTTAAAAAAAACAACAACTCTTCTAGTATGTTTGATCCCATTGCACACTGAAATCAAATCCCCTTTAGTTATCTATAAATTGACTGATTGGTAAACAATAAAAAAGATATAAAATATAAAAACTGAACACATTTGAAAGAATAATAATGAATTTTGATTTCAGAATGAAAGATATATTGAAACAGTTCTCTATCTGCATGCTGTTGTCTAATCTGCAGGAATTAGAATCTATAGGCTTAAATCACAATATGTCACTGGTTCACTGGATCAAACGCTACACATCTCATCCTAACAAGGACTTAAATTATGATAATGGTTGCCCGACATTCAGTATAAAGCATCAAAAAATGTATCACACATGTACCTGTGTACACGAAGATACTAACTAGAAGCATGCAAAAGCATACAATTTTCAGCATCTTACTTGAGTCTTTAATTAGGCTACAGCACAGCACAACGTAGCACGGACTATCGAAAGTAAAACAAATTAAATTATAATGCTCGCTGATCTATGTAGTTCTGGATTACAATAATGGGCATAACTTTTGTTAGTAAAAAAATGCTTATTTCCTCCACGCAATATGGCTTGACAGTTTGACATTGATGAGCTATTTTTTTTTCTTATTTGTTGAAATTTTAATTGCACTCGTTAAACTTAGTGTAAAATGGCTGGGACCCCGTGCATTTACCCAGTGTGCTCGTAGTAAATATACGTCTGAACATTGAGAGTATATTAAATTTTGGAAACATTCACTGATCTTATTGTATTAAGCTGTTTTAAAACATGTATTTAGTGCTGCAATAATTCTGATTATTTTTTAAATACATGTACGTTTTTTTTAGTACAACTGTAGTTCCGTGTTGTAAACATTTGGGGAAAATGTAGTTGTGTGTTGTAAAGTGATCGTTAACTTTTTATGAAACGTCATACGAGGGGTGGAGTGGAAGGCGAAGTGTAACACACAGAGTTAAGGAAGTGTAAAAATAAAGATATACATCACATCATCGGATATTCCTTTTTAAATAATAAAAAAGTACGTTTGCAAGTTGTTTACTATTATTGGAAATTCCCTCTATTAAAAAAGGCGCTAATGCGTGGAGAGGTTCCTTTTCCTTCAGACATCTTTTGTTGCATCCAGTCGTCATATTGTTAGAAACAATATAAACAATTACTGGATTAAATGATATAGTTTAATATCGATTGCATTGTGAGGATTCAAATTAAAGAAGGTGAGCTCTACTGGCTGTCTATGATAGTAATGCAAATTGTTTCTACTAGTGTAAGTTGAGCATATGAATTGAATCAAAATATTAAATCATAATGAAACAAGGACATCCGCGATACCGGATCATATTGAACATGGCCGGCTAGGTAGGATCTAGGATTAAGGCCTTAGCACAAGTACCCTCCCCTAATTAAAATAGCAAATTTAAAAAAAACTACTAAATACATTATATTTTTGTCACATAGGAATAGTACATATATATATATATATATATATATATATATATATATATATATATATATATATATATATACAGTGCTTTTTGTGCCGGTACGGCGTACCGGCACCTTTTTCAATGTGGGGAAAAAATTATTACTTTTCTTGTATTTTAACGTTTATTATCAATTGATTATATTATTAATTTTTTAAAATGCAGTTGTGATTTAGCTTGCACCGATGTGCCGACTAGTAGTTAAAAATTAGGCAATTCATCACTGAGTACCGGCACCTATTTTTTTTTTAAAAAGCACTCTCTCTCTCTCTCTCTCTCTCTCTCTCTCTCTCTCTCTCTCTCTGTATACTAATGCTTGAGTTATCACCGACTTAATTCATTACTGACACAAGAGAGAATGGAGAGGGTCACGTGCGCTTTTTGTAATTTAAATCCCGCCTCCCCCCTCCCCATTCCGTGTTACCAGTGGCGCCGAGAGCCAACGCGGGCCCCAGGGCAGGACATCATTGCGGGCCCCTTAATAAACAATGAGTCGTGAAAAATTTGACATGGTCGGGGCTGCCGGGCCCCCTTTATGCCCCCTTACAGATGCGGGCCCCCTGGCAATGACCCCCCCTGCCCCCGCCCTCTCGGCGGCCCTGCGTGTTACCTATGAAAGACAATAGACAGTTTCAGTTATATCACAAACTAGCACACACTAACACACATTCGCGAGCGAGCACGTGCCTCTGTTAAAACCAAGGTGTTGAGAATGTTACTTTTATTAATAGAGTATCAGATATTCCCGAAATTTTTTATTTATTTTTTTTATTTCAACTCATTGAACCCATTGCACCTAATATGAACAAAACATATCAATCGTTAATATCTTAAAATGCATATTTGGTCTATTTTTTTAAACCTTAGAAAATGTTTAATTAAAAACATATCCGATAGTTTTAAAGTATTTGTAAGCAATCACAAACTTGAATAGCTGACTAAGAAAATCTGGTGACTTAGCATATTCTTATAAGCATGTGACTTTGGATTATTATTAAATATCACGATTACTTTTTTAGCTTTACTTCAACATTTTGCTTCAACATTAAACTGTCAGATACCAATTTTAGCAGTAAACACAAGCATTGTTACTTAAATTTGCCAAATTTCTAGTTATACTGGCTCATTTTTAAGGCATATTTTGTAATGTTTTAGGGCATAGCTACATCAGCCCCGTAGCGTGAAAATTTTGCAGCAGGGGCCAGGCTATAGCAGGGGGGCCAGGTAATACATTTTACTAACTAGAACAAATAAGCCAGGGGCAGACAAAACGCGGGGTGGATGGCCCCCTGCCCCCCCCCGCACGCTACGGGCCTGAGCTACATCCATATTTCTACCTTTGAAAATTGTTTAGTGAAATTAACTCTGATTTAATTTAAAAAGGCTCGATGGGTTTAGCCGCTTTTTATAAAAAACATTTTAAGTATTAACAAAATTATTATAGAGAAACGATCGTCAGTTGTGCACTTACTTAACATCAATCACGAAGTACTATCAATAATAATTCATTTGTGGCTGATTTTAGTGATTAATAATAATTAGGTATATTGGGGCATTAGCAATGTGAATGAAATAAAATCATGTGGGCTAGCTGTTCAAATTATTAGGACGGTGATTTATTAAACTATTCTTTTTAAAAGGACATACCGAAATCTTTTAGGCAAGAAACTTGCAAAAATAATTCAAAGACTTTCTTTTTCATCTTACCCATATCATAAACGCAGTGACTACGGTACTATCAAGCGGGACTCCGTATTTTTTTCCAGGTACCAGCAATAGATATTGCTCCACAGTCCACACCCTAACCCTATCCCTAACCCTATTCCTAACCCTAACCCTAATCCTAACCCTATCCCTAACCCTAACCCTATCCCTAACCCTATCCCTAGCCCTAACCCTAATCCTAACCCTATTCCTTACCCTAATATAATTGCTGGTACCCGAAAAAAAACACGGGCACCAGCCATATTCCTAACCCTAATATAATGGCGCTTGATGGTACCGTAGCCACTTTGTATCATAAAACAAAATAGTTTTTGAAAAAAATATCAAGAAGTCACGAAGAGTTTCTTCATGCAATGTATTAAATACTCTTATAAATATGTGCTACAAAATTGAGTGTTTTCAAAAATGTGTACACCACCAGTAAGTAAAAAGTCAAGTTCTTTTAGCCATGTTTTTTTTTATTATCTCGGCTTATGAAGGGATTATGTGGTTAGCACAAAGCCCACCCACCTTTACTTCCCCAAATGAGGTCAGGTACCCAGGGACGAGGCGTGAGTGTTGACAGTCATTGTCATATTTATAGAAAATCCTATTTAAGGGTTCTAATATAGTTAGCATAATCATTCATAATAAAATGACAAGTTTAAATATATATATATATATATACCGTAAATGTTTTTAGTCTAAATAATTCATACAAATATATAAATCTGCGTTCGATTGTGCTTTGTATATAGCATAAAAAGATCAACAAGTTTTTTCTCTAAAAGTTATGACCGGCAACACTCACGCCTCGCCCCAGCAGGTACCCATTGTAAGCAATGGAAAAACGTCCATGGTCGTCACAGGGTCGATCCCGAGACTCTCAGGTCAACTGTTGAGTCGCTCGGCCACCCGTCCCTCCCTGTAAGATACGCCCCTGTCGAAATAACGATGTGTAAGTCAAATGGAAAGTGTCAAAAATGTGCAGAAACAAGTGGCTGCAATGTCCGATGCTTATTCATTTTCATATGTAACGAATCAGTGATTGAGGTAGAGTGCACGATTCAATTGATTGGTAAAGGACACTAAAAACTTGTTTTAATTAAATAAGGCAAAAACATGATTTAAAAAAAAAAGATTTTAAAACAGGTAGAGAATGAAATAAACAAAATATACAGTAAAGCGTATCAGAGTTTAATTTTCTTTTAATAAATGGTCTGGACTTAAAATATCATACGAACAAAACAAAAGATTACTTTCGTTTTAAATCAACAATATGCTATTTTTTTAAATGTTGGTATCAGAAAAACACAATTAGTTGACAGTTTATTTTATTTAATTCACTCATCAATACAAATATAAATGTTTTATTTTTCTTTTTTATCGATTAAATTCAAAAAAAATTATATCTAGACGATAGAAGAGAAAGTATCTGTGTCGATCTAAAGCGTTGACAAAATGCGCTATTTTAGGGGTAAAAAGGTTAAGGTCAAATTTCAGCAGATTTGATAGGAAATTGTACTAAAATATAGCCCATTAATAGCTGTTAGGAACGAGGCGTGAGTGTTGCCGATCATACTTATATTTATAGAAAATGCTATATAATGGTACTGTGTTTATTAAATATAGTTAGCATAATCCTTCATAATAAAGTGACTACAAGTTTAAATATATATATACCGTAAATGTTGTCAGTCTAATAATTTATACAAATATATTAATCTATGTTCGTTTGTGATTTGTATATAGGATAAAAACATCGATACATTTTTCTCTAAGAGTTTTGATCGGCAACGCTCAGACCTCGTTGCTGGTTGCTGTGTAAAACAAAAATGAAGAAAGTATACTTTAATATAGCCCTTTAACAGTTGTTGTGTATGACAAACATGAAGAAATCATACTGGAATATAGCCCTTTAACAGTTGTTGTGTATGACAAACATGAAGAAATTATACTGGAATATAGCCCTTTAACAGTTGTTGTGTATGACAAACATGAAGAAAAAAAATGATTTTTACCACCCCCCCCACACACACACAAAAATTAAAAGAAAGAAAGAAACAACTTTTCTGTTGTTTTTAAAATATAATGAAGAGACAGGAAAATGGTCTATTGCTGCTATAAATAGCGCAAGAATTGAGTTAGAATTAAGTACATGCCGGCCAGACATAAATAATTTCATCATTTTTGTGCAATTAAAATCAGTCCATGACCATCATAAAACCTGGCATCAGTTAGATAAAAAGACAGACAGATTGAAAGTTCATCAGCTATAGATATCCAGGATATATAAGTGTAGTTATTATAAATATAGTTTTAAAATTCCATCTGAATTATTTATCGAACTTACGTGTACAGATGGCAAATAGGTTTTTAAACAAGCATAGCATTTGTTCTTGTCATTTTATTTCACCATATGCACAATATACCGACAACTAATCGAAGAGGAATGCATCTTGAAAAGTTGGCTATGAACAGTTGGTTATGAAATGTTGGCCTTGAACAGTTGGCTTTGAAAAGTAGTGATCCCAGAGATGAAAATGAGGCAAAGTAAATCTTTTCTCATTTGTTACAAGGCCAGTTTGTACGGAAGCGAATTTTTTTCTCCAGAAGGCTAGTCATTGTATTGTATTTTAAATATTGCGGTATGCATTTTACGAAAGGATGAAGATGTGACTTGCCCTTTTTATTGCCATACGGCCTAAATATACCAGTTCTAGGTTAAATTATACTTCATAATCAAATTACAATATTGTCAATACTTTAAAAAAAATTTTCAATAAAATAAGGACTTCTATATGAGTTACTTACTTTGAATCAACATGAGGTCTAGAAATTAAGAAAAAATATATCATCTAATGCCTGCATAAAGGAAAATAAACTTTATGTTACATCTTCCAAAAAAATATATGTATTCAAGTAAACTTTTTTTGTAAACTTTTTGTTCCAGGTGATCATGAAACCCAGGTGTCAGAAGGCGGAGAAGGGGATTTACATAGACAACTTATTGGCTGTAAGAAGAATCCAGGTCATAGACAGTTTATACATTCACATTAGACCATCTACATGTAGGTCATGGAGAGAAGGACTTGTATGAACTCATCAAAGTTAAAGCTGACCTGACAGTTAGAGTTGATGTTAAAATGAACAGTCCTTACAGACCAGAGCATTGGCCAAACACGAAAAATTCATATCCATTTTATGACAAGAAAGGAGAAAGTGTGTTAACAACTGGCAGTGGTATGGTGTATGGAGTGCATTTTACCCATGGATTCGATAAATATGAAAAAAAACATTTGAAGGACTACACTATAGTATTGTCATGTAAGCAGTGAACCAATCACGTGCAACTATTCAATTTAACAACTTGATAACAACTTATAACTTGTATCATTTATCATTTCAAAGCATTAAACACTCACAAATTTTTTTATGCTACTAATGTTTTACATCGTTATTATTGTTTTACTTTGTTTTGTTATTAAAGTTTTACATTATCCTGTTATCTAATTTTCTAATCTTTTTTTTTTATTCCACTCAAAACTTCTATTTATTATTTTTTTATTTATTTATCTATTTTAATCAGCGGTAGGGGAACTTTTTTAATCAATAGTTCAAAATATTTTTGTGTAAATCAACTTACCCCAAAATTTTTTATGTAAGTTGATATTACCCCACAGCAAATTAAAAATATATCCTTTTTACTCACAAAGTTTCATTTTTACCCCCAAAAATTTCATTTTACCCCATTTGTGGTAATTTACCCCGTTTCCCCGACCGCTGAGTTAAATGATATATGGCGAAATATTTGTAATCAAATTTAGAGGTTTTTTTAGTGATTGATTTTCGTGAAATTTTGCATACACCTTCTTGCTTCACGACATTGCAAGGGTCAATATTTAAATATTTTGCCATTAATTATTTTTTATTTGCTTATGCTGATTAACAAATAAGAGTAAAAAAAAATTCTCATATTAATCAAGGGATATCACTGTGTTAAACTATAACGAACAACATTAATAAATGGGCTACTTCCCTTGCATTAAAAATAATACAAATCTGCGTTTCGAGTTGAAATATTCTCAGATGAAAATTGCTGGAAATTGGGAAGGAAAAGATGTGAATCTCATTCCCCATAACTTCTGCTATTTAATTTATTACACCACATCTGTGTCTGCCGCTCAAGGACTTGCAACAACTGTCGTCCAAAGAAGGGTCACAAAAGGTTTTTACGATCTAGAATGAATTAAATCATGTGGTTCGTGCAGCGTTCCACAAAGCCACCAGCAAATGCTTATTAACTTGGTCCAACACTTTCAAAGGCCAGCCCTGTTCATAGAAATACGTGTTGAGCTGTTTTATTGGTTTTTTTTTGTTTGTTTGTTGTTTTTTTTTACATCAATTAATTAATCAGGCATGAATCGTATGTTTTACTTAACACAAAATAAAGAAATTGATTTATTAATGCTTTGTAATATAAAAAAAAAAAAAACATAACTTTCTTTAATTACTTATATAATGTTTAAAAAAAATAAACCCATCGGGAACTCACAAACAGTCAACTAATTTTATTTATATCACTAAAATTAAGTATTACATTATTATTATTATTATTATTATCAGACTAACCCCCGAAAGTGAAATCTATACGTTTCTATTAAATATTTTTGAATGCACATTTTAATAATAAAATCAAGGTTAAATGATTGACTGAAATATTAAAAATAAAATAATAATCATACAGAGTTAAATTATGTAGCTCTAGAAATAATACAGAGTTAAATTATGTAGCTCTAGCAATAATACAGAGTTAAATTATGTAGCTCTAGCAATAATACAGAGTTAAATTATGTAGCTCTAGCAATAATACAGAGTTAAATTATGTAGCTCTAGCAATAAAACAGAGTTAAATTATGTAGCTCTAGCAATCAGAAAATAGAAATCTGAATGTGTCACATGGTTACACAAAATAATAATAATAATCAGAACCACCCATAAGTGTCTAGGCCAGTGATGCTAAACTTTTTTTTTTCTGTGGGCCATTATTGTCTGCCAAAAACATTTGGAGGGCCAAAAATATAATTTTTTATATGTAGGCTATGTATATAATGAGACAATTATTAGATCAACGATATAGTAAACACTATTAATTAATTCTCAATTTTTAACACAACAAATGAAAAAAAAAGTATTGGTCATAAGTACAATAAAATCAATGTGATCCTTGACTTTGGATATCAGATACCATAAGATCATATTGTGGAACATATTTTGTTGTAGCTGATCTCAGGCAATGAATCAAATGTATATCAGATAGCCTGTTTCTGACATTATTTTTTATCGTTTTCAATGCTGACAAAATTGCCTCACATCTGTATGTTGAGCCAAACATTGATACAACTGCCTCACATCTGTATGTTGAGTCAAACATTGATACAACTGGCAAAGCTATATCAGTAATCTGTTCAAAATTGGGTTGAGCAGATATTACTTTCCACATATTTATTATATTTGATTTCAAAGTTTCATAATTCAAACTCAAGTCATTTTTCAATTCCAGCAGTTGCAGCTCTGTAATGACTATCTTTTCTGGAGTTGTAATGCTTATTAAGGAATTTAAATCAAAATTAAATGGGTCCAACACAAACTAAAACAGTGATATTTCTTTTTCAAATTCCTTGAATTGGTCTTCAAATTGAGAAGCCATAACATCAATCTTTTTTGAAAATTTGAGTTCATTAATAAATGAAAGATTCTGGACAGTTTCTTTAAACATTTTTTCTAGTTGGTGGAAATGTGTTCATTTATTTAACTTTAGATGTGCACTAGGGTGGAGTGAATTTTTTGTTTTTTTAATTTTTATTCTAATAGCTCAAAATGGTTGCCAAATGGTCTAAGTTGTTGTGGCTTAAAATATCTTTTATGTAGTGTGACGTTTATCGATGCCCCAAAGGGCTTCAAATTTTAAAGGATACAAACTTTAAAGCATTATACCAATTTTGAATGAAATCAACATCTCAATAGTGATATTCGTAATGTTAATGTGCAAATATGAACTGCTGAACTAAATTATGTTTATGAATTAACAATTTAACAATTTACAATAAGTCAGGATCGTCGATTTTTCTTAAGGCAGGAGACACATAACGTGACAGGAAGATGGTCTTCCACAAGTGCCTGTCACCATCTTTGCACGACGGTTTTGTTTTAATGTCAAACTAAACATGGCCATAAACCCTCACAATATAAGTTGAAAGTTCTTGTAGATCAAATGACTGAGACATCGTTACAATATACAAACGGAGTATTATGTTCGCCTTTGTCAACTAGAGAGCATGAATCAATTTGCCATAACTACTTAGACCATTTGGCAACCATTTTGAGCTATTTGAATAAAAATTAAAAAAACGGATGGCCGAGTGGTGTAGATACACGACTGTTGACCTGAGAGTCCTGGGTTCGATCCTCGGTGAATTTTTCCAGGTGAAATTTGTTTCAAAGTCGTCCCATAAGTCCACCCAGCTTTAAATGGGTACCTGACTTTAAGCTGGGAAAGTAAAGGCGGCTGGGCGTTGTGCTAACCACACAATCCCTTCAAATGCCGAGGTTATAGAAACAGATGTACTCTACACTTCACCTGCCCCGATGGCCCGTTAGGGTTAAGGGAACTTTATATATATATATATATATATATCTATATATATATATATATATATATATATATATATATATATATACAACTACATTCCAATCGTATCCAACTAGCCTACATTCCAATCGTATTCCGATATTTTGATTTTCTTACGAAGTACGGCCATACCTTTAAATCATTTACATTAGATTCCTTCGATTTGTTGTTATACAACGCAATAAACATTTATTACTATTTACTGAGCATTATTATTTTTTAATAAAAAAAAAGGACTGGTAACTGTTCAATTATTATTTCTTCCGTTTTAACCCAAATTACTTTTGAGAAATTTAAATATTAGAAAATAAAGACAATGGAAATCTAACTAAAAAAAAAGATGGTGCAATGGTCTGTGTAAGAAATTTAATAAGTGTTGTTCATTGTTAATTTGTCTCAAGTAACATAGCTCATGAATAAAATTTTGTTTCATTTTTTTTTGTTGCTGTAAAATACTTTTACATGTTATTTTTTTTTCCTCAATTGTCTTTTACGTCTGGGTTTGAGTTATTATTATGTAAAGATAAAAAAAAAAAATATTTCTCTTGATCATGGAAATCACTTCGGTGATAGCTTAAGTAGCGACTCAATTATATTTCCAACATTACCGATTGAACAAAAACTCAGTGATGCATACCAGAAGACAGACATCTAACTTGACTGTAATCACTGAGGCATAACAGAAGACAGACATCTAACTTGACTCACTAAATTTTTAAACCCTCTCCTACAGCAGATACAATACATGCAACAGGAAATTCTGCTTTTGAGACTAGATTACATTTAGATCACTATTTTGAATTTATCCTGTGGATTGAATCCATTAGACAAGTCTTTATAAGATGTTTGAAATATTTTAGTCAACTACCCTAGAAAATTTTATTTTGTGTAACTGTAAAGAATCAGAAAGAGGAAAGAAACAAACAGTTCAGCTGCTATTGGTGAAAGTTTTTCTTTTTTAAAAGTTTAATAGGGATTAAAACCAAAGCAAACAAAACAATATGTTGTTTCAAATGTTTGATTGTCATGTTGTTTTATTTATCTTAAAAAAAAAAAGGATGAATGTAAATGTAGGCGAATTTCTCAGCCTATGGCCATTGTGGAGAACAGGGTTCTCACGCATTGGCTAGAGAGAGTCAACTAACATTCCAAGAAACAGATAAATCACCGGACTGCCACGGACTGTGTGACATCCCCCCATGTAGCATCAACCCCACCACTTCTTCTCCTAATAGAATGTATGGCACGAATCAAACCAATAGCCCCTGATGATGGATGTAGTGAATTGATTGAGGTCAGCACATGTATCACGTCTGGATACCGGAGTGTCCGTGCATTATCATTTAATATGGTACCCTGTTCTGATCGGTCAGGAGATGGAATGGAATGTAATTTATAGCCCCCACACCTGTGTTTGAAAACTGACTCTGATTTATAGGGGGAAGTATGGAACAGATTTAGAGGGCCCAATGATATAAAAGTAGATTTTGAAATAGATAGAGGAGAATTGGGCTGAGGCGAGCGCAGAGAGTGGACGTGAGATGTAATGAAGTCCACAATATTCTTCTATTATTCTAGAAGTTAGTCAGAGCATAATTTTAGTAGTAAAAGACAGCAGTAGAGATATATATAAAAGGCGTTAGAGACTATTGGATTATGTGATGTTATGAACTTTTGATGTAAAGATTTGATGTTGTAAGATAAAAATTAAGATTAAAGAAGGAAAATACAAAGCCTGCATTTGACTCTTCTGTTGTTTGGTGTTTGTACATCGTGATTGTAACCAAAAGTAAAACCCAGCACGCAACAGCCATGAGAAAAAATGGACCATTCGAGTTACACTTATGGTAAGTCTTGAGTAACTTTTCAATCGTACAAAGATGTTAAAGTCAAATGCCAATGGGTATTTCTCATGTTAGAACCTACAAAATAAAACAAAAAAGACTATTCCATTTCTGACAAACATCTTACTTGAGTGATAACAGTAACATACATCTTACAAAAGTGATAGCAGTGACATACATCTTACAAAAGTGATTCTTAGTGTTAAAATAAGTTGATATACTAGTGCTTTTGGATTAACAGCACTTTTATGGCAATATAAGTAATGAAGTAGATATAAATTAAATAAAACTATGCATTACGTTGCAGGTGATCATGAAACAGTTGAAGCAGATAACGAAGAAATTGATCTGCATACGCAGTTTAACAACTGCAAGAAAAACCCTGGCCATAAAGGTTTTTTTTCCAGTAGATGCTTTAAACCTGAATAAACTACCAGAGCATAGTAATGAAGAGTTATGTACATTAATAAAATACCATGCTGCTTTGACTGTTAGACTAGCAGTTAATTCAATTAGTCATCACAGGCCTGAATTTTTGCCCAAAACAGCCAATCCATATCAATTTTATAATAGCATGGAAGGCAAAAAAATTAGGACTGGAACATGAACAGTTCAACGAGTGATCCAGATTATGAATGGCTTTGAAGATGAATACGGACATAAGTATTGGACACAAAGCAATGTATGTACGTGTGAGAAATGTCTGCATGCAGATAGCCCCAGTAGAGTTTGGTGGAGTGTTGTGATATTAACTGCTGCACATGTCATTTACGACAATAACGAGGCAAGTCAAACTTTCTGCAGATTTTTTTATGATAGAAAAGACTCTCCCTTGGTAACTTTAACTAAAGCAAGAGTTGAAAATGTAAACATCAGTGAAGACTCGTGCACAATGAGTTTTATGACTGTGATGAGCTCTGGCCAATAAGCTGACATCATATTTAAAACGTGCCCGTAATCTTTTAGCGACCGTCCAGGAGGATTACAAGAGTTCTAGAGATGTACTCAAGCTTACATTTATAGTGTCGCATCCCCACGGGTGTTCTAAACAGGTCAGTGTCGCTCAGTGGACGGAGATAAAGATGGACGAAGAGTTCAAATATCTGCATAGATTCATCTACACGGCATGTTCTTGCTCTGGTAGCAGTGGGGCTGAAGTTATTATCATTGGCTACAGTGGATCACATTGGAGATTCCGACATGTCCACAGTGGAACTTTGAATCACAGTTTAAATTACAACGGTGTTGGTTACACCTTATTGTATTAAGTGTTAATTGTTTTATTCATATGGGTATGCTTTTGTAATGGTGGCTATGCATTTTTCGTTAATTTTATCCTTTGTAACGGATAGTTAATTTAACTTTTTTTTTTTAGATTTAAGAACATTATTCTTAATATTTAGTCCAGATCTTAGCCTACAAACATCACTGTTACCTAAATATGATGGTAGAAATAAGCGAAAATTTGGCATGTTGAAATATTTTTACTTTAAAAGTGTAAGTTGATTTGTCTATTCCAGGTGATCATGAAACCCAGGTGTCAGAAAGTGTAGAAGCTGATCTACACAAACATCTCATTGGCTGTAAAAAGAATCCAGGTCATACACAGTTTATACCTGTTGATACATTCAACTTAAACTATCTACCTGAAGGTCACCGTGACACAGATTTGTATAATCTCATCAAATCTACAGCTGACCTGACAGTCAGAGTTGGTGTTAAACTGGCCAGACACAAAAGTTTTGGCCAGACACAAAAGTTCCGTATCCATTTTACAACATGAGAGACAAGACAAACTTAAGAACAGGAAATGGGACAGTTAGTGTAGTGTAAAAGTTTACAGATGACCGTTGCGATCAATATGGATATAGTAATGATATGGAGATAAATATAGAAAGGAGTACACAACATGTTGGTGTAAGAAATGTCATGATTCAGACACACCCAGTCACGTGTGGTGGGAGTTTGATGTTGCCACAGCCACACATGTGGATTTGGTATTTGATGAATTTGAGGCCAGCCACACATCATTGAGATTGTTTTATGATAGAGAAGACAGTCCAGTGGTAGGTGTTAATCAGGTCAGTGTTGATAATGTAAACATTGAGTATGACTTGTGAAGTTGAGATGTGTGACATGTGACAACAATCTGGGAGATAAACTGGACATGTTGTATAGAAATTATGAGGAAGTCTGGAGGGGTGTCTGGGACAAATACAGAGAAACTCGAGATATGGACAAGTTGAACTTTATAGTGTCACATCCTCATGGATGTTGTAAACAGGTCAGTGATGGACACTGGGTGCAAAAGCGCCGTGTTGGTGAATTTCATAATAAATTTTCCTATACAACATGTACATGTTAGGGAAGCTGTGGTGCAAAAGTTCATTTCTTGGGGCAAGGAGGTGGCGTGTGGTGGGAGAATAAACAACCAGTTCACAGTGGAAGTTTAAATTCTAAACTTAATTACAGCGGGACTAGTGAAATCTGGTATGCTATATGTAAACAAACAACAAGGCAGTGTTTGCCATTTTTATGTCATTAATTCATTTTAACATTGGAGGTTTGTTTTTGTTGATACAAATATATCAATGTGTCAAATTTCTTGAGTGAATAAATTAGTAATTATTTAATTGATATTTCATGTCGTGTTGTTGAGTGTTATTGATGTTTTTGGTTTTTTTTTAATTATATCCTTAAACATAAATCAATTTGTACAAAAAATATTATTATAAAAATCTTTTCATTAGAAAATCAATCAACAAATAATACATTCCATGTTCTTTTTTACTACACAGTTCTTCATCCTGTTAGAGAGTTTTAAAAAATATGTTGACAATGTCTATTAATAAAATCACTGTTTGATGAAATAATATTTAATTTGTTAACAACTTAACCTTATTATGTAAAATAATGTAAATGATGTAGTTCATGATATAACCAGTGCTCGATTGAAGAAAAAAACAGTGCCGGGAAGAAAACAGTCTTCATGGCAGGGGATAAATGTCTATGGTTTCATCCTGGCGGGGATATATTAGCTGAAGCAGAGCCGGGGATGACAGTTCTCAGTACAGGGGATATCATCGGTGGTAAATCGAGCTCTGGATGTAACAACTTTCACTGATCTAAAATGCGACAATATAATTGATTTATTATTTTTTTGTTAGTCTATTGACTAAACCATAATGTCAAACCTGAATTGTTTACTGTAATAATAAAACGAACAGACCAGTTCACTATAAATCATGTCACCAATAGTGCAAATGAAGTGGATATATTAGTTTATCATGTAACCATGTTGCCAACAGTACCATTGAAGTGGACAGACTATCATAATACAATCATGTCACTATCCTGTCACCAATACTACAATTGAAAAGGTTAGACCAGCTCGTCATACAAACATGTCCCCAATACTACAATTAAAGTGGTCACCAATAGTACTTTCAATACTACAATTAAAGTGGTCACCAATAGTACCAATGAAGTGGAAAGACTATCATAATACAATCATGTCACAAGTACTACAATTAAAGGGGACAGACCAATTAATTATACTATTATTTCACTAATACTACAGTTGAAGTGTGCAGACCCTTTTATTATCCAATCATGAGACCTATTAACTAGTACTTGTAGATTTCATTCAGTAATGAATAGATATGAATGTAATTCTATCAACAATGAACCTAAGTAGACTTTGAAGACCAGTCCCAAGTCCCCGAGAAAATGAAATGTGGTACGCAATGTTTGATTAAATCATTATTCATAAAATATCAAACATAAAAAATAAGTTGATGCTAAGACCTTGTATATAAGTGGAAAATGACCACAAAATGAAACAATTTTTTCCTCACTTCGGTACTAAAGACATGCCGTCATTAGTAGTAATTTAATTATATACGTAGAGAAATTAAAAACAAATATTGATAAAAATGACTTTCTGGTCTAAAAAAAACATGTGTTACCGTACATAGTGATATGCTTCAATTATTATAAAGAAAAGTACAATTTAACCTAGATAACTGTATTCCTATAATGAATAATGATTAGAAAAAAATACTAAATAATCTATGCTACTCATATTCATTATATATATATATATATATATATTTATATATATATATATATATATAATATATATATATATATATATATATATATATATATGTACACTGTCGTCATTGAGCCAACACGCATTCCAAGCGACGGTTGTGGCCTAGATTTGTGGTGTCTGGGATGACCAGGCTACTTATCAATCCAACCATCACACCTATCAATACAATCATCTCACCTATCAATCTAACCATCTCACCTATGGCGACTAGGGCTACAATAGTGGACTAGGTGAGTGACGACTATGGCTACAATAGTGGACGCGGTGAGTGGCGAATAGGGCTACAGTAGTGACTAGGTGAGTGGCGACTAGGGCTACAGTAGTGACCTAGGTGAGTGGCGACTAGGACTACAGTAGTGACCTAGGTGAGTGGCGACTAGGGCTACAGTAGTGACCTAGGTGAGTGGCGACTAGGGCTACAGTAGTGACCTAGGTGAGTGGCGACTAGGGCTACAGTAGTGACCTAGGTGAGTGGCGACTAGGACTACAGTAGTGACCTAGGTGAGTGGCGACTAGGGCTACAGTAGTGACCTAGGTGAGTGGCGATTAGGACTACAGTAGTAACCTAGGTGAGTGGCGACTAGGGCTACAGTAGTGACCTAGGTGAGTGGCGACTAGGGTGCTGAGGTTCATTAGAAGTTTTTGATTACGATACATTAAGTGTTTTAAGGCAGGCTAGTCCAACCAACTATGGCTCTAAACAATTTATTAGTAAATTTAGTAAAGTCCCTTATTCCTTCAGGGCCATCGGAGAAAATGAAATGTTTTTTTAGTTTAGGAAAAATAAGGGGTAGCAGAACTAGTACAACGCTCGGATGCTTCACATATTTATATATATTTATGCAAGGAGCATTTAAGTCGTACTAGGCCACTCTGGCTTGAAACGCTTCACACAGACCACAGTTAAGGTTCTTTGCCTTGCGAAGTCAACAGAAATTTTCTCTCCTTATAGATAACTAACTATAAATTATGAGTCTGTTAATATGAAAAGTCAAAAGAAGTTGATAGCAGCTTTCCTATAGTTAAAAACATACATACAATATATATTTAACATCTTTGAATTTGAGTGTGAATCTGTTTCAAATTTATTTAGCCGTTTAAATAAAAATTATGTTGAACAAATATTTAGGCTCTTAAAAAAAATTAAACTTGAATGTAATCATTTCAAATATCAGTAAATTTAGTTGGTTTGTCAACAAATAACTCCGTATCTCGCATGGACTTAATCAGTGGTTTCACGTTGTGATCATTTTACTAATTAACATACAGGCCTAAGATTAACTTATTTTTATGTCATATTTCATGAGTAATAATCTTATCAAATATTGTGTACCACAAATTCCTTTGACTTGACTTGAGAAGATAAATTAAAGCTGCTAGATAGTTTTACTTGGGGCAAGTCTAGTAAAGCTCATCATTGATTAGAAATATATTTTGTTTAACAGGTATATTTTCATGAATACAAATAAAATTCTTTAATTTTTTAATCTCAAAATAATAGTTTTTAAGTGACATGATTTTATACTGAACTGGTCTGTAGCTTCAACACTACTACTGGTTACATGATTATATGATTCACCTGTCTGACCGCTTCAAATTTACCACTGGTGACATATTTAGTACTCAGAATACACCAAATACCCCATCTCTGGTGTAGTAATGGAAACTATTGAATTGTTATATTTATATAGTGATCACCATTTAAGGATGAAATGTGTATATATAATTATACATGAAACATAGTAGGCCTATTAAGATGGAACATTTTATCACTTGCTATTTATCTTTATTGTTTGCCCTCTATCGGTCTAAAAACTAATGAAAGAGAAACAATTCATCATAAACATGATGTTGAGATACGCTGTTTGTGATAGTAAAGTTCAGTTATAGCATTCATTCTTTTTGCGTCTGCAAGCAATATCTTTATTTCGGAGCTTGGTCGATTGATTTTTGGTGTTAGCCAACCGGTCTAATAAACTTGGTTCGTGTCATGTAGTAACCGATCATCTATCGTATGTCTTATTTATTAAGCCATGACTTAAGTTAATTATGACCATTGTTGTTAATAAGGAAAACTTATACATATAATCATTATAACAATTGAAATACTCAAACCCTGGGCACAAGCAAGAAGGGGAGGGGAGGAAAAAAAATGGCTGGTTGGATGGGGAGGAGGAGAGTTGCAGGACGGAGGGGTGAGGTCTTTAGGAAGGAGTGGGTGGTGGTAAAGGAACGGTTGCCGGATGCAATTAGGATGTTTAACATCAAATTTTTTTTTAATTAATGGAATCTTTAGATAGTTTTTTTATATATATATATATTATACATTTCCAGGCAATACAAAATATATGCCAGAAGTTTGAACAAAATTAAAAAGAATTCATGGAAGTTTTTTTTATGGTAATATTATTTTTGCAGAAATTATAGGTTTATTTATAGACTGTTGGCTGGAAGTGTTTTATATCAAATGTTGTATTTAACTTTGTCTTTGATTTAGATGTTATGATATTCATATTATTTATATGAATTATTTCAGACTTCAAATTGTACTATAGCTGAGATCTAAATTTAATTTGTAGCCAATGAATCTTACATCATGGACAAACAACTGTATGGTAAAATCAAACATAATTTTTTAATGTTGTATGAGTTATGGTAATGTAGCAGATATAATATGTTGTCTTTAAATCTTTGATATTTCAATGTATATCATAGTCAAATATTTGTTATTGGCAATTTTCGGTTGATCTGCCTGTTTCAGGTGATCATGAAACTCAGGTGTCAGAAGGCGGAGAAGCTGATCTACACAAACATTTTATTGGCTGTAAGAAGAATCCAGGTCATAGTGAGTTTATACCTGTTGATACATTTACTTTAAACCAACTACCTCAAGGTCTTCGTGATAAAGATGTGTATGAACTCATCAAAATTACAGCTGACTTGACAGAGTTGCTGTTAAAATGACCAGTCCACACAGACCAGAGTTTTGGCAAAAGACAAAAGTTTCATGTCCATTTTACAACATGAGAGACAAAACTAACTTGAGAACAGGAAGTGGATGGGTGTGTAGTATTGTAGATAAATTTGCAGATGGGTATCAATATGGAGTAAAACACAGGAAGAACTACACAACATGTTGGTGTACAAAATGTCAACATTCAGACACAGCCAGCTACTTGTGGTGTATGATGACATTGAGGCCAGCCACACGTCCTTAAGATTGTTTTATGATAAAGAAGACAGTCCAGTTATGAATGTTAATCAGGTCAGTGTATATGATGTAAACATTGAAAGGGACAGGTGTAAGTTGAAATATGTGACATGTAACAAAGATCTGGGAGATAAATTATACAAGTTGTGATTACATTTTGATGTTGTATGTTGGAAAGTCTGGAATAAATACAAAGAATCTCGAGATGTAGTTAAGTTTATCTTTATAGTGTCACATCCTCATGGATGCTATAAACAGGTCAGTGTTGGTCACTGGGTGGACAAATATGAGGCAAGTGTTAGATTTAATAAATTTACCTATACAACATGTACATGTCCAGGAAGTAGTGGTGCCCAAGTTCATTGTGTAGGCTATAGAGGTGGTGTGTGATACTATTAACTTGTCCATAGCTTAAGTTTTAATTTAGACTTAATTACAGTGGGTATGGTCGTTTTGAATGACTTGTTTGTGAACAAACAATATTGCGGTATTGGATTTAATATTACAAATAAATCATTTATCTATATCAACAAAGTATACGCTTTATTTATTTCTGCTTTAAATATATATTTATGTGTACATTTGTTTTTTTGGTTTTATTTTTTTTTTTTTTATTTTCTAAGTGACTAAAATATCATGTACTTGTTGTTTGCTTTAGTTGTTTCTATTGTCATGTTGTTGGCTTTTGTTTATGTTTTTAATCATTACTGTAAAATTGAATCAATTTGAAGTAATTAGACTTTGAACTTAAAGTTAAAAATCTAAAGTGTTAATAATATATAGATTCTCTAATGTTTTGATATAAAAAGGTTATTATTAGGAATGACATGGAGAAAACACTATTTCCTACTATTTGAAGAAACGGTTTCAAAAAACATTTTAACACATATTTTTTGAAAACTAATTTCTATAACTATTTTAATAAGTGGAAATTGGATTTGTTTATACAATTTATACGTATTTTTTATTCTTTTTAATTTTTTGAGGAAGAGTTCTGAATAGTATAGTGCATATACCACTTATTGGCATTCTGTTTGATTGAAACTTTTCAGTAACATTATATATTTAATTGTGTGTTGTATTTAAAGTCTGTTCTTAAACAAAATAAACTTTTAAGTTTGAACATTTGATTGGATTTTTTCTCTTTTTATCTAGTAAACTAAGCTGGTTTGTCGGCTATACTTTGTTTCCAACATATATTTTTTTAACAAAGAACCACTCAATAGTAAAATAACATCCTGCACTGGTTTAAATATCTAATGTTGCAAGAAAATCGATACATTCTTATTTTAGACTTAACCTTAATTTCTAACCTGATTTTATGTATCGTATGAATGTTTTATAAAGGTAATTAATACTGGCTCATCGGAAGCTACACAAAACTACATGCAGCACTAGTCCGCCATTGTACCGGCACTTTAAGATACAGTCCAAATCTATCAAACATTCAATATTTATGATTTTTTTTTATATTATTCTACTGTTTGGACCTAATAAGTGTAATTTGAAAAACATTTTAGACAACAATGCTAACAAATAATAAGAAAACATTATGAGTTATGTCGGAAGTCCTTTTTTCACTACGATTAGATAAATGGTGTAATTAATAACACAATGAAACTGAAAAGACCAGTCCTTTATACAATGAAGTCTTTTTTATGAAAATATATCCATTAAAATAAATGTTTGTTCTATCAACGATTTAATTGTTATACCTTCCATGAACAGTCTCAAAACATGTTATCTGGTAAATTCAATCTCTATTCTCACGTCCAAAGCGAGTTGTGGTAAACAATGTTTGATAAGGTCTTTATTCATCAAATATTACATAGAAATAATACGTTTATGTAAGACCTCCATGTTAATAGGACAGTTCATCCCACCATTTTGTCAACGGAACTGTTTAACGCCGGACACTTTCACCCTGTCAACTAATTAAAATATTATTTGAATTATTATTACTTTGTTTTGTTAACTTTGTTCAAATTATGTGTTTATGTTGTGGATCAAGACTTCTGGACGGAATGTCTACATTATGGATCTAGACTAATGGATGGAATGTCTACTTTATGGATCTGCACTAATGGATGGAAAGCGTACTGCATGCCAGATCGAATACCCTTACCGACAGTAACATGCCCAGCAGATCGAAATATATCCAATCAATAAATTATTTTTATATTTTTTATTTCTCAGCTTTCCTATAGAAATTCTAGAAATAATATGTTGAATCATATCTTTAGATCTTATTAGTGTGAGTATAAGTTTGTGTATATTGTGGGACTGCTGTATAATCAAAGATATAGTAAAATGAAGATTTAAGATCCGCAGGCTTTACAGATAGTTTCCCAAAAAGAGACATTTTTAATGGGCATGTCAATTAAATTTGGATAAATTCCCTCTATTAAGTATTTTTAGCTTAACAAATTTTGCAAATCCGGGTATATAAAGTCTTATTTCTGCTGTTTTTAAATATATATATCATTTATGGCTTTTTTTGTTTGTTTTTTTTCCAAAATTTCTTAGTGTTGCGGAAGAATTTTTTTTATATATATGTTATAGGAGAGAACTGAAATCTGACTGTGACAAATAAATAATTTAATGATTATTTCCCTTTGAATACCAATTTTTTTTGGCGTAATATTTTTTTTTTTTTGCAAAGTTTATTTTCTTTTACTCAATATTTATCAATCATAAAGTTAAATGTTTTGTTTGTTGATTCATTGGATAAATATTGTTTATTATTACTGAACTGACCATTGTGCATTCACATTTGTTCAGTTTTACACTATCTGCTAACATTCTGTCGATCGTATACGTATTTTCGATATATAATTGTGTGTATTACGTAACAGTTTTATTTACTTACTGTAAATTTGTACAAAATAATTTAATAAACAAGTCAACAAAAACATGACGTGACAGAAAATACAGAAAGAAATAAAAATAAACAATAATATTGGCCAACTGAAAGTTTTATTAAAAGTAAATATTTTTGAGACCAGACACATGAATGTACAGAAGATAAACAACATTAGAATAAATAAATATATTGGTGACAATAATAAACAAACAACATTAGAATAAATAAATATATTGATGACAATAATAAACAAACAACATTAGAATAAATAAATATATTGGTGACAATAATAAACAAACAACATTAGAATAAATAAATATATTGATGACAATAATAAACAAACAACAAATGTTTATGTTGATGACATAATATAATAGAATGACATACAAATAATATACAACACCGCCATATTGTTTGTTTACAAACAACTCAATAGACAAGACCAGCCCCGCTGTAATTAAGTTTAGAATTTAAACTTCCACTGTGGACATGTTGATACAAAAACCCACCAACATCACCAACAACACCATCATACCCCACACAATGAACTATGGCTCCACTACTACCTGGACATGTACATGTTGTGTAGGTAAATTTATTGTATATATCACCCACCTTGTATTTGTCCACCCAGTGACCAACACTGACCTGTTTACTACATCCATGAGGATGTGACACTATAAAGTTCAACTTGTCCACACTTCGAGATTCAAAGTATTTGTTGTAGACTTTACACCAGACATCAAAATAATGTCTCCACAACATGTTCAGTTTATCTCCCAGATTTTTGTCACATGTCACACATTTCAACCTACACGTGTCTCTCTCAATGTTTACATAACCAACACTGACCTGATCAACACTGACCACTGGACTGTCTTCTCTATCATAAAACAATCTCAAGGACGTGTTGCTGGCCTCAATGTCATCAAACACCACATGTGTGGCTGTGAACACATAAAACTCCCACCACACGTGGCTGGCTGTGTCTGAATGTTTACATTTTGTACACCAACATGTTGTGTAGTTCTCCCAAAGTTCACCTCCACATATATCACTATATCCATCTGTAAACTTGTTCACTCCACTCACCATCCCACTTCCTGTTCTCAAGTTTGTTTTGTCTCTCATGTTGTAAAATGGATATGAAACTTTTGTGTTTGGCCAAAACTTTGGTCTGTCTGGACTGGTCATTGTAACATCAACTCTGACTGTCAGATCAGCTGTAGCTTTAATGTATTCATACAGATCCATGTCACGATGACCTTCAAGTAGATGGTTTAATGTGAATGTATCAACAGGTATAAACTGTCTATGACCTGGATTCTTTTTACAGCCAACAAGATGTTTGTGTAGATCAGCTTCTCCACCTTCTGACACCTGAGTTTCATGATCACCTGGAAGAGACAAATCAACTTACAATTGTAAAGGAATAAATATTTCAACATACTATTTCAACTGCTAAACATTAAAATATGAAAGATATAAACTCCACATATTATGTCTGTTATATTACCACAATGAAAACAATATTAATAAATTGTGTTTGATTTTACCAAAAAGCTGTTTGTCCATTGTGTGAGTTTCACAGTCCAACATTTGACTTTAGACCTTTAAATCTGAAATAAACAATTCACTAATTCATATAAATAATATTATAGTTTATAACTGAAAATATCTCAATTCAACCTAGTTAACTTAAATGAATATATCTCAAAATAAAGTTAAATTAAATATTTGAATGAAAACTTCTCCTTCCAACAATGTAGAAATCAACACACTATTCTTGTATTTAAAACACTTACTATTAAAGAAAAAGTCTTTATTTGTTTATTTAATTTTTCCAATTTCTGACATCACCTGGAAATGTGTAAAATAAAACACAAAATATAACAAGAGTTTTATTTGAAAAGAAATCAGAATACAAAATTAAAATGTTAAGAAATCAGATTACAAAATTAAAATGCTCGGTTTTATATTACACCAATGACACAGATTTGTTAACAAAATATATTTTACCTCATAGAGTATCTTTAGTTTTTTCACTCAAACTGTATACCATGTGACTTGAGATCTATTAAAAAAAAACACATCAATATCAGGTTTTAAACCAACTGTATAGACCTACATTTTAAAAAAAATTAGTAAATATATATATATATATTTATCATTGTCAGTAATATTGAGTAATGACAGGGTATCTAATTTAAAGTTAAAGACAAATATAATATTTAAAAGCTTTTTTTACAATATAAATTCTTGTCTACTTTGATAATGACATTTAAAAGAAATAATTTGACAGAATTTCTTAAAACAAATTTTGGTATTTTAAACACTCAAAATAAATTATTTTATGAATTGAAAAAAGTTTAGAGCAACATTTTAAGCTAAAAAGTATTTAAATTTTAAACCGCAAAAGTTTAACCAAAGCAAAAAATTCAAACTTTAGAAATTATTTTTAATTTTCAGCTCTATTCATTTCAAATATTCATTCATTATGGCTCAATTTTTACTGAGGCCAATGCTAATCGAAATATTATTTTCAACATAAAACATTAATTTTCTTTAAACAATGTAAGCTATATGATAGATATTAAAACCTATACTATAAGACCAGTCATGAAGATATTTTATATTTTTATGTTTTAATACCTAATTTTAATATAGTGAAGAATTTTCATACATTCATAAATAATTAATTTAAATATTCTTATTTCGTTGCCACTGCTTTAATGAGCTTAATTTTGCAAGCATTTCAAAACCCTTATATAATCCTATTACTTTGTGCATTATTTTAATAATTTGTGTTACATTTAAAAGTTCATCAAATTTGTAAAAACAAGTTTAAGGGTATTGTTTTTTTTTTTAAGATCAAAGTGAAAATATATAGCCTACAACTTTACAACATTTATGACACACTGATTTAAATATGTAATAGACCAGTACTTCTTTAGTAACAATTAAGCTAACTTGTGGGTTAAAAGCTTCCAATGGATTTCGACAATTTTTAATTTATCATTAAATGATTGACAATCTATAAATATTTAATTACAACATTATTTCTAGTTATTTTATATAACAAAATGTTTGTAGATCTACAAATAAAAATTGTAAGTGTAGGGAGGGGCATATAAAAGTATTCTGTCTCCTACTCACCCACTATTGAGACAAATTACCTTTTAAAGTGTCACACTAGACATATATAATCTTTATGTACATATAAATATATAAAATAATATTTCCTTGTTGCTTTTTATTTTGTTTGATAATATAAAAATGTCATTTTTAAGGCAGAAAAAAAATTTTAGCAATTTTAGGAAAAATATAATATTAAAAAAAAATGTAATGAATTAAAAAAATAATTGCACACATTTTTAACACGACAAAAAAACAACAAATATACGATTACATAAAATTAAAAGAAATTAAACTGAACAAAATTTGAAAAATTATAAGTAAATCAAAGCAACATTAACTATTAACCAGAACCGGGGGGAAATACAATACATTTTATATTTAAGAGATATCAAATCTAATTTTATTAAAAGCTTTGAAAATATCAATTATTTTGCACCTTAGTCTTAAATATACATTTATTTATAAATATTTTCTAAGTTTAATTATTTTTCCAGCATGATAAGATTTTCTTCGACTAAATGAAAAAAATAATACTAGTGAGATGTTCAAACTCCCAGTCAAACACTTGCCATTACGGGTTCGATACATTTTCTTGAAAGTTTATGAAAAATGTTCATTTATTTAAAAACTCCCTAAGATTCGGTAAGATATTGATAGATACTAGATACAACTACAAGTAATCACACGTCATGATCTCGACAAGAATGTCGTTGTCGATGGTATTTTTTCCACAAAGTTATTGATAAAATTAAGATTTAAGGAAGATAAAAATAAGGCTAAATCCATGCTAGGTTAAAATATTACAATTAATATAACATCAGATAAATATTAAAAGCTGAAAAATTCTTTAAAAAATAAAAAAATAATAATAGGCTATCTGTCTGCTAATAGAAAATGCAAAATGTGGCCAGGATGAGTGGTTGACTTAACTTTCATAAAAAGTATTTCAACTGAATTAATTTGTCTTTAACTTCTTTTCTTGAATTTTTTATTTTAAATTTAAAACATAGATTAAAATGATTTCAAAACCTTATTATTAGAACATTTTAAATGCTAGATATCTTTTTTTTTTAAATGTTACTTTGATCTCTAAAAATAACTGATTAGTCACTCAAACAGGCATCAAACTGTAGTCTTTTGAGACATATAAAAAGACAGTATCGATAAATATAGTTATTTTTATCTTTAATTCTTTTTATGTATTCCAATGTATTAAATTACTTTAGTTGTTTACTGTAAAAAAAAAAGCTGCATGTGTTCGGTTGATACAAAATGTGGTGAAAAATTGAAAAAGAAACTGAAACAAGCAGCCGCAATATGTTCATTATTATTTTTTTTAAGAATAAAATTGTTCACTGTCTTATATCGATATTGTTACTTAAAGATCGATATGTGGTATTGTAAACGCAGTGGCTCCGGCACCAGCCAAAACCATTATATTAGGGTACAAGGAATATGGCATATATAATTTTTTTTTCAGGATTATGGTTAGGGTTAGGGATAGGGTTAGGGTTCACTGGCGGCGGAGCAGGGGGGGGGGCAGGGGGCAGCGGCCCTCCCCACTAAAACTTTTAAGGGGTGGCGGCCCCCCCCCTTGAATTTCCAGTCTGCCCCCCCCCCCTAAAATTTTAACTCTTTTAACTTTGTAATTCATTTTAGTTTATATGTATCATTTTCATTTTCATTTGATTTATTTCTTAAATTTAATATTTGAAAGAAATTATAATTAATATACATTTTACAGTAATCACATTATTGAGAGTTATTGTGGTATATTTTAAAACTAGTTGCAAGTATCCGGCTTTGCCCGGGTTTAAAATAAGGTTTTCTGTTTATTTAAGAAGCGTAATTTGACGTTTAATTAAGATTTAAAATAAGACGCGTTAAAAAGGGTTTATTTGCATGCAATAAAAGGGTACATTCATCTTAAAGCAATTTGATACACAACATTTTCAACAGTTCCTCTCTCTCCCTCTTTCTGTCTCTCTCTGTCCCTCCCTCTTTCTCTCTCTTTCCCCTCCCTCCCTCTTTCCCTCTTTCTCTCTTTCCCTTCCCCTCCCTCCCTCTTTCCCTTCCCTTCCCCCTCTCTCTCCCTCTTTCCCTCCCTCCATCCCTCCCCCTCTCTCTACCTCCCTCTCTCTACCTCCCTCCCTCCCTCCCACTCTCTTTCTCTCAGACATGACTGTAGCAAAAGATGACAATTCCTATGGATGAAGGAATGGGATGTAATAATGTAGTAAGTAATTTGATATTTGGTTCCCCGTACCGATCATATTTATAGTAAGTTAGCTATGTGGGAGAGAAGCTAGTAAAACCTGAAATAGGGATAAAAGTTTGCCAATTTTCATGTCTTTGATATTCAAAATAATTAATTACAATTAAAGTACCCATTGAGATGGAACAAAACCTGTTTAAGAACATTCCCCATGTAATTGTGTGTACGTGTCGCAAATTTCACGTTATTTGGTTGTCTGGATCTTGAGTTTTAAGGGAACAGACAGACAGACAGCAAATGCTTCTTATAAGTATAGAGAAGTATTACCATCTACCGAATGACGGAAAATGTAATTTTTAAAGAAAATACAATTATTTATTATCCTTTCATAAATTACTTTTTGTTTATTGAGTTTCCCGTTTCTGGTTTCAGTTTCATGTTCATCATCATTCATGATAATTATCAGTAATTTTCTGATTTAATTTCACTATTAAATTTGTAAACAAACTGACATTACGAATCAGTTGACGACAGAAGTACTCAATATTCATTTTTATTTTTTCTTTAATATATTATTTTTTAATAATATCGATTAAATACTTGCTACAGAATTACTATATTCTATTATTGAATTAAAGGGGTAAAATTTGTCTTACGGTCATATTTTGTCTTGCCCCTCATTAAATATTTCGTTCCGCCGCCGGTGTTATGGTTAGGGATAGGGTTAGGGTGTGGAGCAATATCTATGGCTGGTACCCGAACAAAAATACGGGTTCGATCCGTAGCCACTGCTTATTGTAAACCATAATCTAATCAACTTAATGCATTTATCTTAAGTTTTATCAAATTATTATTTTTTTATTTTTTATGTGTAATTAAAATATTTCAGATTTGAGATGAATTAAGTAATAATTATAAAACTGAATGGATTATATAAAACACCCGCTATATAGACTTGTAGCTAAAAAACTGAGTACAACAGACTAATGTCGTAGTTACACTATTATTAGCTAGTCTAACTATATTGCTTTTTTTCTAAACGATAAGTAAGGTCATATAACTAAAAAGAAAAGTGCCCGCATTGAAGTAGGTTTAATAGTTCTATAAATAGTACGGTACTTTTCATATGAAAATATTCGGGAATTCCACAAAACACGACCAATATGTAATATTTATTTAAACACTATATATTACTAGCTGTGGCCACGAACAACAAAAGGGCAATTAGAGCCAGTTTTAAGATAAACGGGCCTGAATATGAACTTTTATTGCTGGATCACACACCTACCGATTACCCCTTACCTATCGTTATGTACTATCTGACGCTTTTGAAAAAAGAATAATTAAATTTTGAAATGACCTAATATGTCTATCAATCTACGTATTCTGTCATATATTTATGTCATTTAGCTATCAACAACTGATACAATATTTTTTAAGATATGAAATATCATAACAGATTATGGTGAACTTAGCATGACGGATATGATCTAATAAAACCAATTCCTTTTAATAACCCAGAACAAAACATTTCTTAATTAATCTTATCATTGGCTTTTTTAAGCTTTAATACATTTTTTAAGTCTAACAAATACTATTTTTTATTAGACTTAAGTTGACTTTCGACAATTTGACTTAATGTTACACAATGACACTCGAGCGGTCTCGTTACTGTTGGTGTTACACAATTACACTCGAGCTGTCTCGTTACTGTTGGTGTTACCAAATTACACTCGAGTTGTCTCGTTACTATTGGTGTTACACAATTACACTCGAGATGTCTCGTTACTGTTGGTGTTAAAAAATTACACTCGAGCTGTCTCATTACTGTGAAGCCATATAAGACGTAGATTAATACATAGTGATAAAATGTTTTACATAAAGTAATAAAACTAACTATTTTAATTACTGTAACTTTTTAAAAGTTTCTGTGTATTTTTTTCGTTATGACTAAAAATATTTTAAATAATTCACTGTTTTGAGAATAAATATTACACTCACTATTGTTTTGAGAATAGACACTACACTCATTATTGTTTTTAAAAAAGATATTACACTCATTATTATTTTGAAAATAAATATTACATTCATTATTGTTTTGAGAATAGATATTACATTCATTATTGTTTTTAGAATAGATATTACACTCATTATTGTTTTGAAAATATATATTACACTCATTATTGTTTTTAAAAAAGATATTACACTCATTATTATTTTGAAAATAAATATTACATTCATTATTGTTTTGAGAATAGATATTACATTCATTATTGTTTTTAGAATAGATATTACACTCATTATTGTTTTGAAAATATATATTACACTCATTATTGTTTTGAGAATAGATATTACACTCATTATTGTTTTTAGAATATATATTACTCTCATTATTGTTTTGAGAATAAATATTACACTCATTATTGCCACTTATCTTAAAAACACAAACATTTATTAATTTCAAAGCTTCTAAATAAAAATTACGTGTAAACTTACTTTCAATATAGTGACTTAATATAGCCTACAGACACAATGTCACCCATTAATTGCTACTACTGTCTAGAAAATTTACATCTAGTATTACTTTCAAAACAGCGCCTTGATTTACTAACACAATATTTGACTACATGTAATTACTACTGCAGTTTGTAATACTTACATGTTGTGGTATTTTCGATATAGCGTCTTGATTTACTAACACAATATTTGACTACATGTAATTACTACTGCTGTTTGTAATACTTACATGTTGTGGTATCTTCAATATAGCAACTTTTACAAGCCGAGTGTTAGTTACTCTCAGTCACAAGGTCCCTCTTGACAATCTCTCAAATCTGCCTAAAACCGATGTGTAAGCTCTAAGAATGTCTGAAGTAGTCATCGATGGAATTCCTATTGAAAAATAGGAAAAATCCGTTGGAATTCAGTTTGTAAAAACAATAGCATTTAATTCTTATAACATTACAAAAAGTATGATTGGTCCATATTAATAATAATTATGTAGGCAATTATTTAAAGCTATAAAAATAAAAGAGGTGATTGACATATCCACATGTAACAATGTAACTTATACATAAGAGGTGATTGAATCACTCCGTGTAGCAATGTAACTTATACATAAGAGGTGATTGAATCACTCCGTGTAGCAATGTAACTTTTATAAAAGATAATTTGCTGCATTGAAAAACAATAAATCACCCGGTGATAAAAATTTAGAGTGTGCCCCTCCCCCTCAAGACTTCTAGTGTGAACAATGGGACTTGTTTCGAATTTTCCTACACTAGACCTTGTGGAACCGGACATAAGTGTAATGTTTGTGAAATACGTTCAATTGATCCAAGAGTTGATGCATTTCACTTATATAAGATTAAGAACAACTTAAAGAATATTATTTTACCAGAAAACATTTAAGAACTACTACAGCTCAGTGGCATAACTAGGGTCGGGGAGGGGGTCCAAATTCGAACGTCCACCGGACCCCCGCATTAGGGGGGCCCCCAAACGAGTTTCCAAAATTTTTATTTTAACACTAAATATTAAATACTAAATGTACCCGCCACGCGCTTCCGTGACTAAGCCTACTGTAACGACCACAAGTCGGTAATGTTTTTATAACACACTTTGGAATGGCTGGAAATGCGCAATAGGTACTCTGTTATTACAATGTCGGTCACGTTTAGAGAGAGGGGACACATACCTGTTAAAAGTTAGATGACCTAGTTAGGCTGGAATGAAAAGCAAGGCTAAGTGCCCTTGTATTTTTGAGAGACAAATGTTGTGATAAGCTAATTATCTAATGTCTGGTATCGTATGTATGGCGCCGAACTTCCACATGGGTTTGATTAATGTTACAAAGAATCAGTGTCCCAAAGTCTCTCGTTTGAGTATTGTATTTACAAGAATATAGGTTAAACATTGTATTTACAAGAATATAGGTTAAACATTGTATTTACAAGAATATAGGTTAAACATTGTATTTACAAGAATATAGGTTAAACATTGTATTTACAAGAATATAGGTTAAACATTGTATTTACAAGAATATAGGTTAAACATTGTATTTACAAGAATATAGGTTAAACATTGTATTTACAAGAATATAGGTTAAACATTGTATTTACAAGAATATAGGTTAAACATTGTATTTACAAGAATATAGGTTAAACATTGTATTTACAAGAATATAGGTTAAACATTGTATTTACAAGAATATAGGTTAAACATTGTATTTACAAGAATATAGGTTAAACATTGTATTTACAAGAATATAGGTTAAACATTGTATTTACAAGAATATAGGTTAAACATTGTATTTACAAGAATATAGGTTAAACATTGTATTTACAAGAATATAGGTTAAACATTGTATTTACAAGAATATAGGTTAAACATTGTATTTACAAGAATATAGGTTAAACATTGTATTTTCTTCAAGAATGTGGATCATTGGGTCAGGAATGAGTTAAATAATTAAGGGGAGAAAAGAGGAGAACAGAGAAGTACATACATACATTTCGACAAAAATAGGCAGCACACAGGATAGAGTAGTGATGTTTCAGTGAATATGGATCTTGCAGTGTATAGGGCGGTCACGAACACGTGACCAAAATCACGTGATTTGTATGCCAACGCCATTTTGTTGAACCACGGTACGTACCGTAATAGTCTCGCCCGAGTCGAGAAAGTGGCCAGTTCTACATTCACTACGATCACAGACACAGTCTTCTTAAATCAACCCTGTGCCTCTTAATTACTCATTTTAAAATGTCTTCCGAGTATTTCAAAGGTCTAACAGCTGCTGCTCAGGAGCGTTATTTAGCTAAGCTGGACGTGCTAAAGATCGAAGATCCATACACCCTAGAAATGGAAAAACTCGACAACAATGTACAGTCTTGGCCAAAGGTGGAGAATATGGACATAATAAATTATTTGGTATTTTCTACTTGCCAAATTACCAAAGAGCAGATGAAGAACTATAAAAGCCTTAAATCTTATGGATATTTCATTGACGGCATGGTTTCTAATATTAAAACCAAAGCTTTTGGATGCAACATTCTAATTATTGCAAAAGTAAGTCCATTTATTTAATTTTCTGCACGTGTTGCATTTTTACCTTTGGTATATAATTACATCATTTTTTCATATATATCAATCTTTAAAGGTTCACTGAACAGATTGAATACTTTAAGTTTAATTACACATTAACAATCAATAAGCATTGAAAACAAAATGGGTTTACAATATAGGCCTATATTATATATATGTACTTGTACATCAATTATTTTATCATGGCACTGATATTTAGTACAATTTACATATTATATATATTAGGTTCAAATAAATGTAGCTTTTAATTTTATTTTGAAACATTTATTATATTTATGTAGGATTTAGCATTAACTTGTCTGTTGAAAATTTTATTAATAGATTAATTGTTTTTTTTAGTTAAGACATTCTCAAAAGGCAAATGAAAAGCCATTACAGCCTTGGGTTGTATGCGACCACAGTGGAAAGGTCCTAAACGCCCACTGTGACTGCATGGCAGGACTAGGGGAATCCTGCTCACATGTTGGCGCTGTGCTATTTGCTTTGGACGCTGGTAACAGAATGTCTTCTGTGGAGGCTTCTACTGAGCGCAGCTGTCAGTGGATCATGCCACCTACCCTCAAGAAAGTCCCATACCTGGAAGTGAGAGACATCAATTTCGACACTCCGGAAGTAAAAAAAAGAAAAACGGAAAACCCACAGCCTCCCACTGCAGCATCCCAACCAGCACTTCAGATGCATCTTTCAAAAAATGTTTTTTTGGACTCGTTATCGCTAATTAGTCCAAAATCTGCAATTCTTTCAGTCATCAGTCAGTATGGTAATTCATTTACATCGGCCTCTGAACCTTCATAGCCAGCTCCACTGACTTCATTATTTGACTATAATTTGATGACAAAGACATATGAGGAGCTTGTTACAGTTGGCGAGAAATATATTTTTAAAATCAACGAAGGAAATATTAATGCTGTTGAGGCAACAACCAGGGACCAGAAGTATTCAAAAGAATGGTTCAGACAAAGGGCTGGGCGAATAACCGCCTCAAAGATGAAGGCCTGCTGTAGTACAACAGTTGATAGGCCTTCACTTTCATTACTTAAACAAGTATGTTACCCACATCAACATGCTGTGAATACACATGCCACGAAATGGGGTTGTGATCATGAAAGAGAGGCATATGAGCAGTATGGCTTATACATGCAGACAATCCACACCAACTTTAAAATAAGAAAAGCCCTACATTGGAGCCTCTCCTGATGGACTGATCGAATGTGATTGCTGCAGTAATGGAGTAATTGAAATTAAGTGTCCCTACTGCTTCTAGTCGAAAGCATTGTCTGATCTGGACCTGACAGAATTAAAAGCCATCGGACTAGACAAAGACAAGCTGCTTTCGCACAATCACAGCTATTATTACCAAATACAAACTCAGATGGCAGTGACTAATTCATCATATGGGGATTTTGTAATTTGGACAGAGAAGTCATTGCAAATTGAAAGGATTGCCTTCCAAGAAGAGTTTTGGTCCAGTGCTTCCCTGAAAGCAGAAAAGTTTTTTTTCAAAGTAATTTTCCCAGAACTTTCAGCTTGTTATTTTACAAATAAATCAAGTACTAGAATAACTGTCACTACTAAAACAAAAAAATAAGTTTGTTTTGGGTAGCTGAATTTTTTTTATTAAAGGTCCTTTTTAGGACCATAACTTTTCAAAAGTCCTTTTTAGGGCTACCAACAATACAACAATTAGCTTGATTGTATAAAATCAGTTGTCTTCTGTTTAATACCCTTAGCAAGATTTTTAAAGGGCTATATATTAAAGCTTTTTCAATTGATTTTGATATGAAGACTTGATTTGTGTTCTTTATTTAATATATAACTAAACAAAGTTCAAACTGAAAAAGTTTATTAGCTTCACAAAAAAATCCTTTTAATGAGGAATATCCATAATTATACATAAATAGAATAATACATTACATTTGCATTAAAGTTATACACATTTAACAAAACAATTTAATCTTGTGGTACAACTGATGGGCACAGGTTGGTCAATGCACAACAAACTGTAACTATGTCATCAATTAATGGGGCTTCTTTGTCATTAAATAAATTGAAAGATAATTTTTCACTTAAAATAGTATATTTCTGTCTGACCAAACCTATTACTCTTTCAACATGTATGCGAACATTGGCAATTTTTCTAGTTTCTGCAACATCTAAGGCAGAGAGTTGCTTTTTGCCGTTTGTAAATGCAGGTATGGCTAATTTTGCACAATAAAGTCCAACACTATCTGCTATTGTAAATCCCCTATCAGCTAGCACTAAATCCCCCGGTGAAAGCTTACTTAAAATCCCACATTTTTCAGTTAAATGTTTGTCACTTACTCTGCCACCCCAACCTTTGGAAACATATGACACAGTACCTTGTGGTGTGATTCCAATTAAAAATTTTACAGTATTACTATGCTTATACTGTGACCATGTTATGGCTCTTGCTGTCAAACTTGCTGCCCTTTCAATAGGGACTTCAAAACAATCAATTATGACTGCAGTTTTTACACCAAATGATTGCCGAAAACAGAGGGGCATAGTTTTTTGTAAAGCTTCTCTCTCTGGCCAAATAATTAATTGTTTTAAATTTACTTCTAATATCTTTATCCATTTATTAAAAATGCGGCTCGCTGTGTTAATAGAAATACAAAATCTGTAGGATAAGTCCCGAAATGGTACATTTAATCTCAACTTCATTAGTGTTAAAAGGTATTCTTGAAATAAAGTAAGACTATTTCTATGGCAGTGACTAGCAGCTTGGTTTACACTATTGAAAACTAATAAAAGCACTGCAAAAGAATGGATACCTGTGTAAAATTTAACCTTTGTATCATCCTTCCTAAATGTATCCTCTGTAAGTTCTAGTGTGGACATTTTTTTCCTTAAAGTATAAAGCTCGGAGCGCAAGTTTCTAATTTCCAGATCCAATGATGCTATAGTTGCATCTTTCATTATGCAATCGACACAGTTGCTGTTGCCGTCTTGAAGGTGACATGTTTCCTGGATGGGATTAGATTCTGAAATTTCAACGTCAGGATTATTTTCACTGCATGCCTCAGATTCAGACATTCCATTACCTGAGGTTATATTTTCACTTACACCAGTTTCCTCTTCGGCTGACATGAGTGAAGTTTGTAGAGATACTAAAATCTGCGCAGCTTCATGATTCAACCTTTTCCTTCTTCTGTCCACAGCTCTTACATCTCAAATGTGAAGCTTTAACATTATCAAGGTTAATATTATTATGTCCGAGTAATAATGTAGGTGCCCAGTCAACATTTGTAGTATCCCTGAAGTTTGCAGGTCTACCTATAATAATAATATATAGGATTATTTTTAACAGAAAAGTTTATAAAATGCTTAATGAAGTTAATATTATAAAATATATGGTTTAGATTATTATTATTTTTTACAATTTTTTTATACTTTGTTATTTATGTCAGTATTTAAATATTTAGCATTTTCAAATATGTGTGTTGTGTAATGCTAAACAAAAATCAATAATTAGTAGTCAATATTATTATTTATTGCTACCAAGTAAAGGTTTTCTTTTGCAATAAATAATACTATTAATTCTCAAATTAAAAAAAACGTTTTTTATGGAAATATTCAACTTTCTTACCTGAAACAAAATGTCGAGCACAAATTCTCATGTTCTCAATCACAGCTTCGCTAACATTGGTTCGGTAAATATTGGCGAGAAACTGACGCCTCCTGTCTTCACTTAATTGACGATCTTTTTCGCCTTGATGTTTCTTAACTCTGGGTATTCTAAAAAATGCAATAGTATTACCCCTGTCACTGCGAGTGTGGCAGCCTTTTACCGCACAGATCACCATTTTAAAAACAGCAGACAGTACGTCTTTGGTGCAACAAAATGGCGACTGTTTACATCTCGGAGTCAGTGTGACGTCACACGTGACCGCCCTATAGTTCCATTCTACTTATATTTTGAAATTATATTTTGTGTAATCTTCAAATAAAGTATATGAATCGGACTTGGCAATTTTTATCATTTATTTGTGATGTATGTGAGTGCACGCTTAGATAAAGTGTCAATCACTACGAGAGAAGAGAAGACAGGGATCATCACAAGAACTCACAATGGTATAACTAATAATACAAGTAGTTATCACACCTAATTTAATGTAACAGTAAATATTGAGAACAATTTCGTTTCTAATTCAGTTTATTAATTTACTGTATTTTGTGTGTAAATTTCAAGGCAATTGGTGAAGAACTTTCAAAGATTAGCTAGGCGTGAATCCTATTTATATTTTTATTCACGTTGTTATGTAAGTTAGTGAAGTAGTGTCACTCGTGGGGTGCGGGCCGTACCGGGTGACACCAACATAGGGGTGATACACAAAATGAACAATTCTAAATTTCATAGCAGAAAGAACTCTGTTTTATAACAGATCATAGTCAAAAACATGATCAGTAGCACAGGGCGCCACCATACGAGCAGTAGCACAGGGTGCGACCACACAGAGCGTCTGGCGCTTAGGTAAATGAATCTAATTCAAAGCTGCTCGGATCAATCTGGAGTTTTTTGCAAACGCGCTAAAAAAAGGACGGATGTAGTCACGTGGTTGTATGAAATAGGAGACGTAATTTATAAACTCAGTTGAATTACAGTAACATACATAAACTCAGTTGAATTAAAGTAATATACATATTTCTGAAATACAGTCAGTTTTGATCGCTTAAATAAAGCCAAGACCTTTTAGTGCAGGAAAATTCGACATTGTTCATGATAAAATTTTGGGGGAGAATTTTGAAATTAAGAGTAATTCCTTGGTTTTTTTGAAATAGTGCAGGCAGATGCACAACGTTATGAAGAACTTGATCTGAAAACTCTTTAAGAGATTGGACTAGACTTTAATCTGAGCAAGGTCAAACCTATGATAACGCAGCCACAATAAGTTGCCGTTGGTCTGGCCTGCAGAAACGTCTCTTAGACATAAATTCTGAACTGTGATAACCACTCTCTCAACTTGGCAGCGCTTCATTCTGCTGAGATAGATCTAGTAATTGTCACCTTTTTTGGAACTGTTCATGAATTGCTCACCTTTTTTTCCGATTCACCCCAGAGTTTGAACAAACTGAAAGAAACTGGAGCCGGGAATCTAAAAAAGGAGAGTAGTACAAGGTGGTCCTCAAGAGAAGAAGCTGCGTCGTCAGTTTCCTTGCATCTTGACAACGTTACTGAAGAGCTTAAGACCCTTTCATGATTTCTGCAAAATGATTAGAAAAGGACGAAACAGATCACCCAGTCCATCGAAAGAGCAAAAGAAGACATTGAATGCTATGGATTTCCTGTAGGCAAAACAACCAGAAGAAAGAAAAGACTTCATGGGGAGTTGAGTTCTGATGTAGGACAGTAAATAGAACTGCAATTCAAAAGTGTTGCGACAGAAGTGCTGGACAGACTTCATATGGAGATGAAGGAAAGATTCCAAAGGTTGCAAAACGATGTGGACACTTTTGGGTTGAACCAAGACAACTGTTGGATTCTATGGATGATCACACACTGATGAACATCTGTTACTTTTTCATGTTTGTATGATGACATAAGGCAAATCACTGTTCAATGATGTCATTGATGCACGAGCACTTTTCATCAACAAACCAGTACCACAATCACCAATGGACTTATTGAGGAAGCTTCATATGGTAATGACTTGTGCTCAGACCTCCATCTGAATACTGCTAATTCAGGCCACTTCCATTGCATCATGTGAGAGATCATTCTCAAAACTCAAGTTAATCAAAAACTATCTCAGGAGCGCAATGACGCAAGAGAGACTTAGCAGCATGGCTTAAATGTCTGTGAAGTCAAAAATACTAGACAGCATTGATCTAGATGATGATGTTATAGATGCCTTTGCTGCACAGTAAGCACGACAAGAGGCGATATGAATTGAGATTTGTCATTTGTGCATTATCAATGGAATTATTCATTACAAGAGTTTTAATATTTTTTGTGTTAATTTTATTGATATATTGTACTAACATGAATTTAGACATATATTTATTAAGTACATCATCTTATGTCATGATATCGTGTGTCAAATTGCAGGGGCCCCCAAAAAGGCCAAGCCCCCTGGGCCCCCAGATCCCTAGGAACGCCTCTAATGTAAACTTGAGAATGACTAGACTACATGGCGGACTGATATAGAAATGTTAAAACAACTTTTAGATTCATCCAGCCACATGGGGTGGGACTTGAATGTATACACAACAACACACATAAATTTAATATTGACGCCAGCCAATCGTCACTGAAATTGTTTTAAAATGAAGAAGGCTCAGTGGCCAGTGTTGGTCAGATTAGGGTCGTTGATGATGTAGACATTGAGAGAGAATGGGTTGTTGAAATGTGTGACTGTCAAGATCGTGGGCAATCTGTAACGGCCGTTGTCTTCGGTGTATGATCACCTATTGAGTTTGGGCATATAATTGTATTTTACCCAGCCATGTGGTTCCATGGGACGTACACAACACTGGTGTATTGGGAGGGGAACGCGGTGGAACGACGTTCCCTTACCTTTTTTTCAGAACCGGAACACGTTCCAAGTACTTTTTCATGACCCGACAACTCTCACTTTTTTTCCCCCACTGTGCGTTCCCTTACTCCTTATTTTACCAATACATCACTGGCACACAACACAAGAAAATGACCCATATGTAAAATACAACAAATAATGTTAATTACATCCAGTGACCACCATTGTGCCCTTAAAAGGCAAGTATTTTTATCGGCTACCTACTTCATAAAATATGAAGTCTCTGCCTGTGGCTGGGGTTTTAAAAAAGATTAGGACAGAGCGATTCGATGGGATGAGCCATATAGCTTCTGTCCTATCTCCAGAACCCAGGCTAAAGTCAACCAGGCTGGCTAAAAGTCCTAGCTCGACTCTACGCTCCAACTAAACTCCTATTATTAATCTCAAGACTAGCAGGCATTAGGCCCCCCACCCATTGCGTGGGTCAGTAACCAGCAAAGGTAGGGGGTGATAAGGGGCAGAGTGCACGCCCCTCTCCTGCTCAAAGCTACTGAGCTGAATTCCCTTCCCAGATGGCGCCATTTAGTCTACCTGAAAAAAGAAACCTTCCTAGGTCGACCATTAGTGCTGTACAATGTGTTAAATACCATTGCTGATCTTTGGCCGACCTGACCCATTGTCTACCCCCCCCCCCACCTTGTTACTATCGCATAGGTCGATGGCTCAACCGCGGGGAGGAGTGGGTGCGGAAAATGAGGGAATATTTGGAAGACTTTTTCAAACCCTCGCAGAACCTGTGACAGTGATAATGGAAAAAAATATTAGCCTAACTGATTATATTATATATAAGGTTTGGCAAAAGTTATGGACAGGTTGAATTTTTTAGTATCACCTGATCATGGATGTTTAAGACAATTCAGAGCTGGTAACTTGGTGAACAACGACTTGATACTTGAATATAATACATCTACCCTTAAAAAATATTAATGCTAAGGAAGTAAACGCACCGTGGTTGTGTCTGTGTGTGGAAGGGGGGTTATTACCAGGGGGCCCGCATCTGTAAGGGAGCCCGGCCGCCCTGAACATGTCAATTTTTTCACGACTCATTGTTTATTGAGGTTAATTCGATTGGGTCTATTGCATGTTAAAAAAAAGGGTGGCTTAGTCGCAAGACGTACTGGAGCACTTTCTGAATTATTACCAAAGTCCCCAATGAGTTCTTCAGAAAAATGTAATTGTCCATAATTATTAGGTCTGTGTAACTCTAAGATTCATCTATAGAAATATTTTCATATGGTTGAAACAATGTCATGCATTTCATTTTTATGTATGTCAGTAGTGTTCTTACTTTAAATAATTTGTCATTATGGTCTTCATTTTCAGGATTTATAATTTTTAAGAAACTCAGAATAGCTTTAAATCTGTCACAAGACATAAATGTACAAGCCCAGAATCCCATTATAAAAAGGCTTTTTACTCCAAAATCTGTCAATACTAGAGGTTTTAATTTGATCATTGAAATAACTTTTTATTACTTATGAAAATGGCGACTAGTGAAAGCTCGGTCGAAAATAATGATATGATTCTGGATGCACTGAAATGGTTTGTTTTTAGTAAAACCGACATGCGTATATTTTTCAAGTTCCTGACTATGGGGCAGTCTCGTAGCGTGAAAATTCCTCAGCAGGGGCCAGGCAATAGCAGGGGGGGCAGGTAATACATTTTACTAAGTAGCACAAATAAGCAGAGAGGGCCAGACAAAACGCATGGGGCCCTGGCCCCCCTGCCTCCCCCCCCGCAAGCTACGGGCCTGCTATGGGGGTGAACGCGACAAAATTTGCATAACTTTTTATCAGCGGCATGTTTGCGTGGCGCAATTACAAAAATTTTTGTCTCGTGTGATACTATCTTAATAGGGAGACGGAGCCGTGCCGGAGCCGTCAAATTTGTGGGAGCCGGAGCCGGAAAAAAATCTGGCGGCTCTGCAAGCCTGGTTTAAACGACGGTATGACGTAGCCGCGGCCCTCAGCTGTGATTTTGTGGCATCACTGGAATGTGTACATTATTTGTGGACTTGGAGTAACTTAACACTGTTAACAAACTAATAGTCATTAGTTAGTTATCAACATCTTATTCTTACTTCTTTAGGCTTGAATAATGGCTTTGTCAAATGCCAATTGAACTCATTAAAATTTGTATTTCAATTTTCAAACTTGTTAAGTACAGAAATACAGAATTATTGTTCTCAAATCTCAATTTCATTCAATCTTGTTATTTGTTTTTTTTCAATTAATTATCCATTTCAATACACATCATAAACTATGAACATTTGAACAATAACAGTAAGCAATAAGCATCCATCATCCAATGAGCAAATGACAAGACGAGATGAACTCAGATGATGAGTCTGACTTTCTCCTCAGATTCAAAACAATTAGTGCACTACAACAGTTCTTCACTTCCAACTTCTAATCAGCCAATGTCATTTAACCATTTAGGCCAACTGTTCAGAAGGCATCCAACCCCTCAGATTTACCGGTATCTGCAAAGTACAAAAATCCGGAATCATAATCCGGATCCGGTACCGGATCCGGCGGATTTCACATAAGAAAATCCGGATCCGGTTGGAAAAAACTATTCCTGCATACATTATCAGTCCACAAAAGCAATAAAATTCCTCTGGTGTAATACCAAACCAACCCTTGTAAATACTTACTTTTTGTGGTCCATGAATCTTTGCGTAATCATTAGTAAACTGGCTCATGCGAGTTGCTATATCCTGTGAAGTATAGTTTGAAGAAATCCATGGCATGGAAGAACCTCTTTGCACTGTCTCTTGTTCTAACTTCTTACAAGTGAATTCCTGGAACGTTTTCTGGTAGAATTGAAGGAGGTGACTTTCTCACCTATGCCACTGAAGCTTTGTCAAATAAAAATAATGTAATTAATTATAAATTAAGTATTTTTATTTTTTTAAATATAAAATAATGTTTTAAATGTAATAATAAAATATATAAACTATATATAAAACAAAACAGAAGACTACAGTACATATATTTGTGTGCTCTCCTATCAGCTGATTTTTGTTTATCAATCAGCTGAGAGCTAAAGATTTATATAGTACCGTGCTTTAAATGGAAAAACAAAATATTTAACATGTATTTCTACGTTTTTTTAAATTATTAATACACTTACAATATTTTTCTGCTAAAATGTTATAACTAGCGTGATATTAGGTGATTATTTAGCATACAACAGACCATAAATCGTATGAAATAAAATGAAAAACAATACAGCATGTTGTTGTGAGCAATGGTATACTTACACATGAGTATTATATACATTCAAACTTCCATGGAACGAAACATTTTCATCATCTGAAACATCAGAAACGTCGGTTAGATCCCAGACTTCATCATCACTTGATACTAACTCGGAATTAGGCTGAAAATCTGAGTCAGAATCCATTATAATGAGCAGGACGAAGTGAGCCTTGACTCTGCTGGCTTTCAAAATGGCGTTCGGAGGAAGTGTCGTTATCGGCTTTGTTTACGTTTTTAAAGTCGCGAGAATTTATATTTATTTTAAAATTTCGTAAATAATGTTTTAATCTTAATGTACTAAGTCCATTTTATTACAATAAAATAACAATTAAATTTAAAAAAAAATAAAAAATAATATTATTTGTATCAAGTTTAAAAAATTGCCAAAAAAAGGTGCATTTCTAAGCTTCTTTGTATGCCGTCGTTTAAGATTTAAAACTTTTTGTATATACTCTTTGTATGACTACATCCGGAATCGACTGTATTTTGACAAGGGGCCCACAAAAATGTCCTGCCCTGTGGCGCGTGTTGGCTCTCTGGGTATTTAGGATTGGTTGGTGGGGTAAGATAAAAATCTAAAGTTTATTACTGTGTGACGGGCATGTTAATTGGTTTAATTGTAATCAGACAATAATGTGGTGGTTTTATTTTTATAAAATTTATTAAAAAATATTACTTTACTACAAGCATGTTATGTTTGCCGTGACATTAAATCAATACAATTATATAAATATTTATTTATAACTATTTTAATATAAAAGAACTATTTTACGAAAATTATAATTGAATACTGAACATTTAATAATGAAATATTTTTTTTTAAATTTAATAAACATTATTGTATATCTCTTAAGGTGATCCATACACCGATACAAGGTTTCTGCAAGTTTTTTTTTTCTATTTTTTTTTATTTTTTAAGCTACACTAACCATTTTTGACATGCATATAACATACCAATTAATGAACAAATAAATAAAAAAATATATAAAACAAATTATAAAAAAATGTTTTATGTGACTTTTTGGAGTGAAAAAGTGTAATTTTAAGACATATTTTCAAAGAAATAATTTTTAAAATCAATTGTAGATATCATAAAATAACTTTGCACAAATGTTAATGAATGTGTTTCAAACAAACGTCCAATTTTTTTTTTTTTAGTAAAAATGGAAAATAAATAAACTGTGAATTTTTTATTTCGATACACTCAAAAAAGTAAGAAAAAAAATTATAAAAAAATTATATTTTATATTTTAAAAAAAAATTGGAGAACTGTCAACAATAGATATAAGAATAATCATGCAAAATTGTAAGCTTATATCTTAAGTAGTTTTTGTAAAAGTGTCGAAAGGTACAATATTTTTGTAAAAAATGGGATTTTGAGAAAACCGAAAAAAAACTATCAAAAACCTCTATTAAACAAAATACATGGCATAAAAAAGATATTTAAAGATTGGTCTGTGAAAGTAAGCCATATTGTAATATGAATAAACAATTTTAACACTATAAAATCAACAGAACAAAATCGATTTTTGTATCGGGACTTCCTGTTCTATATAACACAATTGTATGTCTTATTGTTAACGTTTTTTGACAAAATCTATACTCATTTTAATAAAATTATTAAAACTAGAATCGACAGTATCTGAAAGTACCTGAAAAAAAAGTAAAATCAATATTTAGTAATGCAATTTTAAAATAAAAAAAAAAAGAAAATTTAAATGAAATCAGTTTAGTTAAACATTTGTACTATGTAATATTGTGTAGCTATTTATTACCTCGTATGAAAATATTGATAATAAAATTATTAAGGTTGGAATTGACAGTTTCTGAAAAAGTAAAATCAAAATGCTAGTAATACTAATTTTAAAATAAAGTAGAAAATAATATTTTAAATGAAATCAGTTTAGTTTAGTTTAGTTAAACATTTGTGTTATATATATATATATATATATATATATATATATATATATATATATATATATATATATATATATATATATATATTCCAGTCATCCCATCTGCAATATCATAGGATCCCTTCTCCATAAAATGCCACTGCTCTTTAAATCGTTTGAAAAATGAAATATCAGGTCCAGATGAGGGCCCACTTACCTTCAATGTGGTGAACACTTTTTCCAGAACAATTTTCATCATATGGTGGCGGCATGTAAGATGAATATGACTTTTTTTCAAGCAGCTTTTCAATTAAAACACACGCCCCTATGGAATTCCCATTGTTACTTGCTGTTGTGTCAAAACTTAATGCTACTACTTTTTCACAAATTTTCCAGTCCTTCAGACATTCAACTACAGCTTGAGCTTGACTGTCACCTGTCTCTGAAGCCAATTTCGGTACAACTAGCAAGCACTCTATTTGCAGTCCTGTTACAATCACTGGCAATCTCTCAACATTATCCCTGTCTGTGAGATCTGGAAGCAATTTTCCATCTAAATGTACAATTAATGCTACTTGTGGATCAAACAATTCTTTCATGTGCTGTTTTTTTTCCTAATCTCAGCTCTCACACGCTGTACAGTACTTCGACTTAATGTCATGTCACTAACATCGTGACCAAGAGAGCTGTAGCAGCTAGTAAATGGACTGCTGTGCGATCACTAACTTGTGATCTATCTAATGTTGCAGCAACTTCTTTGGACAGAACAGACTTTGTTGGAGCAGTTTCTGCACATTTTCTTAGTTTTTGTGATGCACTAATAAAAAATTCTTCATCGTGTTCATTTTCTTCAGTGACCCTTTCGTCTAATCTGCTGTCAGAAGAAAATTGCAATAACGTGCTGGACATTTGAGAACTTTTAGAGTTTCATGGTCATTTTTCACTTTTTGCAATAACCTCTCTGATCTCTCTTTTCTCTGAGCTTTCCGTTCATTATTAATATTAATGTCAATAAGTGCAAATAGACATTTAGTGCAATAAGGGCAACATTTGCAACCAACATAAATATTAAACAGTTACACATTATAAACATCAAAGAACAAAACATACTTTATTCAGGTTTATCAATATTCGGGATAAAATGTGGTAAATGAAGAACTAACATAAATTTTCAGAGAGCTTGTACAGCCTCTAAATTTCATCTGAAAATTATGAAATCTTATATATCTGAGTACTTTTTTTAATCAAATGTGAGGTTTAAATCAAAGAAAATAAAAAAAAAATTCCCTCTTTATTTTGGGCCACCCTAATATATATATATATATATATATATATATATATATATATATATATATATATATATATATATATATATATATATATTGTTAATTAATAATCACTGTTTAAAAATAAAGTTGTATTATGATTACGTGAATTTTTTTTCTAGCTTGTCCAATTTCCCCAATCCATTATGCTACATGCAACACGTTTTTTTCTCCTAGGTACGTAATAAAATAATTATACAAAAAATAATTTATCATCACGGAAATGAAAATATTTACTAACATTCATAAAATTCTCCACGTCGACCAGAAACCCTTTATTTGAGTCAAAGCAACTTTCCACAAACTCCTCACTAGACAATGATGTCCTGCAACCTATCTGCAGCAAGGCTTTTCTTACAGTTCTAAAATGAAAAGAAAAACAAAGCCTTTTTCAAGACATCTACAATATAAAAAGGGTCGCTATATGTATATCTTTGTGTGGACTACTGCAATAAAAAGTATACACTGTTCGTTTTTATCATCACCAAATGATGTCTATTAGTATTTCATATGCCATGTGACCCCCCCCCCCACTCCTCCCACATTCTAATCATTTAAAGAGATTTTTTTTTACACTAGCAATGAATTAGTTTGCATACCCGGTACGTTGAAAAACACAAAAGTGAAAATGTAAAGAGGGTAGAATAAACAAAATAATACACCAGAATACAAATATGATCATAAAAGATTCTACATTTAATTTCATTCAACAATGTTCTACATAGTCATTAAATAGCAAAAAAAAATAAATACCATTATATGAATGCATACACTAATGTATCAAACTAAAACAAAAGTAGTATATAAAGTAGAACTATACTAAAAATTTATATAAAAAACTCATGAAATATTATATGTGTAGGGAATCGTATATTGTATGTAATAATGTAATGCCTGTATTTGACATACAAGGCAAACCGGGGGTAATTTCTGTTACTTGTTTATATTTTCATGTCAGTGCAATATAAATATATTCTTTGCTTCTCTTTTTTCTGCTTTATCACTAATTTTGTTATTTAAAATTATATTGTATTAAGAAAACTACTGTTGTGCAGTACAGCTACCAATCGACAATATCGTAAGTGTCATTATCATCATCATCGCTTCAAAAGTAATGTGATTTTAACATTGGTTCTCATGTACCAAAACTTTTTGATAGTACAGGTAACAGTATGCCAGTGTCTGGGCTGGATAGCATAAAATTTAGGATATAAGTCCCATAAGATTCAGTAATAGTCACTTTAGTAGTATCAGTACTATAACTATAATTAAAGTCAGTGACAGGAACGAAGTTTACATATTTGCAGCAGCAGCAGAATGATTTGGCCACAGTACTGCAGTCTGCAGCCCTGGCGACTAACAATGAATCAGTCAAACGTAGTCGAGGTAAACATCGTGAAGCAGCAGCTACAGAGATTCATGCATCGTTTCATCCAAACTGCCCATTAACTGTGCACTGGGATGGAAAAATGTTGCCTGCATTAACATCAAAAGAGTTAGTTGATCGTCTTGCTGTTCTGGTATCCGGTGATGGAACAATGAAGTTGCTGGGAGAAACAAAATTGCCAAATGGAACTGGAGAGGTCGAGGCAACTGCCGTGTTTAATCTTTTTCAAGATTTGAACTTTGCTGATAACATCAAGTTCATGTGTTTCGACACTATGGCCAGTAACACAGACATAAATGCAGGTGCCTGCATTCTTCTGGAGAAGAAACTTGTCAGAAAATTGATCAGCTTAGCATGCAGGCGCCACATAATGCAACTCATTGTGGCAAAGGTGTTTGATTCACTGATGGGGCCATCTAGTGGACCAAATATCAAGTAATTCCAGAGATTTCGTGAATATTGGGGCTCAATAGACACATTAATGTATGAAGTGGAATGAATGTAGATTATATTGCAGTGGTTCTCAATCAAGTTCGGGATGAACTCATTCACTGCATTTAGCATCAGCTAACAGTGTTTCAGCTCAGAGATGATTATCGTGAGATTCTGCAACTATCTATCACTTCTTTTTCTAGGTGCAGCTTGTGGTGCAGATGAAAATATTCTGGCTCCTGGAACTTATCACCGGGCCTGATGGATGGCAAAACTGATTTACAGCCGTAAGATTTTCATTTTGCGTTCTCAGTTCCAACTTACTGCATGTGAATTGTCATCACTGGTTCACTTGAAAACCTTCATACTTAAGGTCTACCTGAATTCGTGGTTTGCATCACCATGTACTACATCTGCTCCCCGTAGAGATTTGCAACTACTTCAACAATTGGAGAACTACAAGGAAACAAATGACACCGTTGCCAAAGCAGCAATGAAATCATTCTCTGGACACTTGTGGTACTTGAGTGAAATTAACAATGATGTTTCATCTGAAATGAAGTTAGCCATGGTTGCAGCACTTGACAAAATAACAATAGATCATCCTCGCAGAATAACTTTCTGTTCAACATTACAACAAAATAAACTTTCTGATTTGGTATCGCAACACACCAGGAAAGTTTTCACAGCCTTGAACATACCACATAGACCACTGATAACAACTACATTGTTGACCAGAAGAAAGTTGCGAATTCGACAGTCGTCAATGATGCAGCCGAGCGTGGATTGGCCCTGATTCAAGCATTCAATGGAGTACTAATTAATCAAGAGGAACAGAAACAGTTTTTGTTACAAGTAGTAGAAAAACACCGTCGTGATTTTCCTAATACTAACAAGTCCACCGTAATTAGTGAATAGAGGTCTTTTAGTCTGAACTATGCTGAATTGACTCGTTATGTTTATTAGCTGAAGGTTCTGAAAGTTACTATTGTGGTGCTATGTACAAAACAATTGTTTGTTCTCTTTTACAGCAATATGTGTCTTCAAAAACTTTTGATTTTTTTGTGTAACAGTAGCATTACCAATTACCGTATGGTAATGTCGCGAAACACTGATTAATGCAGAACTTCGACACTGTTGTTCGACACCAGTAAATATTATCAGAATACATTCAAATTTTGCCAATTTTATTCTTATAACATTACTTAATACATTTTGGGGGGTGGCAGGATAAAACTCAGAATTTTTTTATTTTGAGTGGCACCCTAATATATATATATATATATATCCTTAAAACAACTTTAGTAATTCTCATCATACTTTGAATTTGAGTCGCCTCTAACTAGTTCAGTTTTTTATATGCTGTAATTCTCTCCATTTGTGAAGTCTGCAAGGGTATCCATGCACACAATGAATGGTTTTTTAAAAAATGAAAAGTGCCACCACGAATGTGTAGTCCCCAAGTTTTCATCCATTACAGAATATACCACCATATTATGACCTGAATTGGAAAAAATATTTTTTTTTTTCAATAAAACATAGTCATTGTCACGAGGTGATTTCGGGAGAATGGGGGGCGGGGCGTTACGGACATCAAAGCCTGACAATAGGGCTTTGATTTCATCCTCTTTAAACTGTGCTACGCTGACCACAGGGGTGGCGATGGGGGGAACATAATATGGGGCACTGTGGTGGGGGGGTTCGATCGTAACATCTCCCTCCTTGTCAGTAAGCATGATGCAATCATGCAAAATAAAATAACATCAAATTGTATATGAACAAAACCAAAACTAAATTAACTGAAAATAGTACAAGTATAACTAAAAAAAATTAAACATTTTCATACCCGTAATAAGAATATTAGCATAAAAGAGAAAAAGCAAAAGTTACATGTGGATTAATAACTATTGTGTAGGTAACAAACTTATAACATACGTTAGACTCTCAGCTCTACAACTTGTCAACCAACAAAACGTGGCATGATCCTTAAACAGTTTACCTATAACAATTGTATCATTTGGTCTACAATACCGTATCTAACGTCTTATGATCCGAAATGTCATAATGTACTAAATATTTAAACTACCTCATGGCAGATAACCATCAATAACAAAATCAATGTACTCTTTTAAATACATTCCAAAATTTCAATTAAAAAAAAACGTTTCCTCACACAGTACATATAATTAATTATGACAGATTAGGCTAAACAATATAAACAAGTGCAAAAGTATATCCGAAATCTTATTAGCCTCCCATAAATAACACCAACCAATAGCTACGTAATCATGATCTATATTGAACAAAAATAACATCCAAAAGCTACCTAATGTGAGGAGTCATGTGACAATCATTAGTTATCACCCAACATCAATACAGTGAGATAATAAATATGTCTTATGAATATTAACAACACAAAAATTAGTATGCAAAACCTAGGATGGTAACATAAGTTACATCATGCAATTATAAATTCTTCTAAAACAAATTAAATTATTGTCAAAATTTAAACAAACAAAACGATATTTCAAATGCACATAAAATCTTCAATAAAACACTTTAAAAAAATTACATCACTTTTACAAACATTAACCCTTTCTGGTACATCACTAATCGAGATATCACATGGTCGAGAATGAAACTATTTTACAAAATGTTCTCGCCAGTTGCTATTTAAGTCCCTCTCCCTGCATCCAAAGAACCCATACTTTGATTGTCTCTTTTGATGGAAATTGTTATGAAACTCATTATTTTTAGGTATAGACTTCAGAGTACAGTAATGATCTTGGTAATGGGACCTAAAGCCTGACGCTACCCTACTTCTACTATATCTGTCTTCGTGACCACGTCTGTTATAAAACCTGACATTATTAATATCATAGCCTCTCCTACCCTCATTATATTGTGAGTCATGTCTACCCCTACACTGAAAAACATTTTTATCACCCTGCCTAGACTGTGCGATCATTGCCATATTATTCACAATTCCCATTCACGCAACATTGCTCTCTCACATCAAACTTCCTTCTAATTCTATACTCACACTCACATTTGCGCTGCCTACCTTGCTCTACGGGTATGCTACGATCATAACTGTTGCTCTTCCTTACAACTATTATCCTACGAGTCTGATACTCAGGTTTAAATCTCCTTCTCTCCCATTGATCACATTCTTCCACTGACTGACTTAGACCAGCTACAGGTTTATTAAAACGCACAGGAAAAGTTAGTTTTTGTTGTGGTGTTTTCCCTAAATGGTCACTTTGTATACAAACAGGATCTGAACCTGGACACTTCTTCTCATCACATTTCTCCAGAACTATTTCTTTATTATTATCATAACGTTTGATCTGCTTTCTGTCTTCTTTAACCACCTTTACTTGGCTAATTTCCATTTGGACACTATTGATCTCGACTAAAGTTTCCACTATGCCTATTCTATCTATCATGACCTTCAACCCCTCTTCTATTTTAGGCTGTGATGCGGCGATCACATCAATTAATTCTAGTTTGTCAACAATCCTATTTACCATATTTTCTAGTGCTATCACTCTATGTGGTAAACGTTCTACCGACGCATTGGAGCTCGCGTATTGGTTCATATTTGCCTCTAATGCTTCTATTTTGAACTTAAGAAATTTATTTTCGTCTCTTAACTTTTTATTTTCCTCCCCTAAGATTTCACTTTCTAGCTGTGCCTTAATCATTTCGGCTCTAAGTTTTCGCATGGCCATCTCTTCCCGCCTTCCTTCCCTCTCTTTTTCCTCCCTCTCTTTTTCAATTTCTCTGTCCTCTCTCTCTCTCTCTCTCTTTCAACTTCTCTGTCCTCTCTCTCTCTTTCAATTTCTCTGTCCTCTCTCTCTTTCTCTTTCTTCGGCTTCTCTTATACTAGCCCAATCCCGCAATTCTTTGCCAGTATACCCAAGGTCTTCACCCATCTCAATTAAAGCTGCCAGGGTTGTCATGGCACTGATTATATATATATGTATATACAAATACAAGTAATAATAGCTAACTGTTAGACTACTAAACAGAAAAGAAGCACACCAAAAAATAAGTAAGGAAAATACAATATTCTAAATAAGCAATGCTAAGTACCTAAATAATGGGAACAAAATAATAATAATTAATCTCAGTAAAATTGTTTTAGTTGTTCTAAGTGGACCCTATTTAAACCTCCACTGTATTCGAATCAATACAGAATTCCAAGTGGACCCTATTTAATCATCCACTGTATTCGAATCAATACAGAATTCCAAGTGGACCCTATTTAAACCTCCACTGTATTCGAATCAATACAGAATTCCAAGTGGACCCTATTTAAACCTCCACTGTATTCGAATCAATACAGAATTCCAAGTGGACCCTATTTAAACCTCCACTGTATTCGAATCAATACAGAATTCCAAGTGGACCCTATTTAAACCTCCACTGTATTCGAATCAATACAGAATTCCAAGTGGACCCTATTTAAACCTCCACTGTATTCGAGTCAATACAGAATTCCACTAGGAACAACAAACAAAGTACGTTAGTAGGTTACAATTAATTTTGCAAAAAAAATTAATACAAGATGTAAAGTTTTAAACTTAGCTGCAACTTCCAGATCCTCTTGCAGAATTGATGACCTTAATATATATCCATTCGAATTTTAATTCTAATGTTATTAGTTTCTGATTTATTTTATTGTTTTTTTTTTTTTTTAAATTAACATAATATTGTCAATAATCCAATATTGTAACTGTACCACCGTAAATACCAGTCTTTAGACTCAATCGGATCCGTAATACACACAGTTAGCTCACTATATAACAATTAGTTTCATCTGCAACATCAGCTACGTCAGTAACATCGGCAAACGGCAACGTCATGCAATATAGCAGTAAATAATATACGTACTATAAATTGCAGTAAGTAAGGAAGTACTACAGGATTAATTCATTAACTAGGCAGTAACCTCAGCTCAACAGCAATCTCGGTTACACATTAGCATCAGTTTGCCGGGATGAAATAGACGATTCAACTTGGCAGGATCTCCACTGCAGCTTATCAGCAACAATAACTTCTATCACAGATCAGATTCACAACGTCGACAGCAGCTATACGACAAGTTAAACATTCATGCCGTAGCTCACCTATATCCCGAAGAAGAAAATACTCACAACGTCGTTTGCATTGACAGCAATTTTCACAATAACTCCTTACTCCGCAGTCACGAGTTCACGTCGGAGGTGCCATAAATGTTACGGGCTCTTTGGTAGATAATAAACACACAGTGAAACACACAGGTATATCAACAGATAAGTCAACGCTTATTGATTTGAAATATAAACTAAATGAACTTTATTTAAGCTACTCGTGACTGCACAACTATCTCATACAAACTCTAATCCGACACTGCCTCAAAACTACATCTCTGTCCAAACTCCAATCTAACACTAATACAACACACTGACTTAAAAACTAACTTCAAACTTCTGGTCCCCGATCTGGTGGGTGGGGGATAGGGGGGGAGGGGTGTTTCGGACAGTAGGGCTTTGATACCGGGAGGAGATCGGAGCGATGCGTTACGCACATCAAAGCCTGACTCGGAGGTTTGACCAGAGTCCAGTGGTGCTTTGATTTCGGGAGAATGGGGGGCGGGGCGTTACGGACATCAAAGCCTGACAATAGGGCTTTGATTTCGTCCTCTTTAAACTGTGCTACGCTGACCACAGGGGTGGCGATGGGGGGAACATAATATGGGGCACTGTGGTGGGGGGGGGGGTTCGATCGTAACATATGTATATATATAAATATATATATATATATATATATATATATATATATATATATATCCTTAAAACAACTTAGTAATTCTCATCATACTTTGAATTTGAGTCGCCTCTAACTAGTTCAGTTTTTTCTATGCTGTAATTCTCTCCATTTGTGAAGTCTGCAAGGGTATCCATGCACACAATGAATGGTTTTTTAAAAAATGAAAAGTGCCACCACGAATGTGTAGTCCCCAAGTTTTCATCCATTACAGAATGTACCACCATATTATGACCTGAATTGGAAAAAATATTTTTTTTTTCAATAAAACATAGTCATTGTCACGAGGTGACACTAGTGTTTGTCTACTGATACCATATCGCGATACTCTACTGATTGATGGGAGCGTCAAACAGGTTTAGCGGTGTATGTGTAGATATATATATATATATATATATATATATATATAGGCTATAGATGTAAGTGTGTGAAAGTGAGCTCTGTGTGTGCGTGTAAGCACAAGAAACAATTAAGTATGCATGGAGGACGGGGTGTAGATTCTGACAAGCTAGAAACGTTTTACGAAATAAAAATGACAAACTTGCCAAGGTTTTAAATTAAGGTTTAATGAAAGGATTAGATTCGGACTTAATAAAAGGACGTGTAAACTGAAACAGTAGCTTTTATCAAATGTGTTTGCTCAATATAGGTTTAGATTAATATTCATATGTAACAGTAATTACTACTAACACGTAATAGTAATTAGTATTCTCTTGTAACAGTATTTTATACTCACAGGTAACAGTAATTAGTACTCACAAGTAATAGTAATTAGTACACATGTAACAGTAATTAGTAAACATATGTAATTAATTAGCACCCACGTGTGACACTAGTTAATACGTATATGTAACTAATTAATACATATATGTAACATTAATTAATACTAAAATGTAATAATAATTAGTACTCATGTGTAACAGTAATACAAAATAAAAAATAAAGTGTTTTTTTTTCAAAAAGTAACCAGCTTGTAACTATTATCAACTGAATTTGGCGATAATTGTGTGCACCGCCCTGTAAAAATAATAAGACCAGTTGAAGTGAAAAAACTTACCAACATATATACCGACTAGTCTATTTATTTTTGAATAAGCTATTATTGTGTCTCCTTCTTCCAAGGTTTTGTTTTCTAAAAAGTATAAAGTTAATTTGTAGGTAAAAATTTAAAACATGTATGTTTGATTAACTAAATACAACGAAATGTATCATAAAATAAAATTCTTGAAGTTAACGGTGTAAACACGAATAACAGTACGTATGTGTTTATAATCTTACTAAATTAAAGTTTATAAGCTAAATCGAGAGAAAAAAAAAGCTGACTATGATCTTAAATAAAATTTAGTAAATGATGTAATTAACTACTAGATGACATTAAGGAAAATTATAAAATAAAACGAACATCACCTTTTAATGTATGTTTTTTTTTAACTTTAGAATACAAAATATTATCAGCAGCATCGCGGAAATTAACTCTAATGAACGCTATTTTTACATTGAAGAACTCACCAATAGCAGCAACGAAAGTCACATTTCAATACTGCCTCGCCAGCAGTGTACCTTTTACCTGTCTTTTCCTGTGTTTTATATCATCTACCATGACCCATATGTATTTTACATGTACGAAGTCTGTTTTTTAATTATGCACTGACGCTCATATATATATATATATATATATATATATATATATATATATATATATTTATATTGGTGGAATTTGGGAGTAATACATAATTAGATTTGGGCCTACATACCTTCAGTACTTCTCGTTTTTTTAAAGTCATGCCTTGTCCGTCTATTACCTCCTTTGTTTTTTAAAGCTATTGAAAATGTTAATCAAATAGACGTAAGTAATTGAAATTAATATTTAATGTATGCATAAATACATATAGAAGACAGCGCACAACATGGATTTGATACTGAACGGAAACTAGTAGAATTGTGAAGAAACGACGGTTAATTAGAAAAAGGAAAATATTATTAGCATACCCCTTATTATTGTTAGTGTTATATATATATATATATATATATATATATATATATATATATATATATATATATTAGGGTGGCCCAAAAAACTCAAGTTTCATCTACAGAGCAAGACACCCTCTAACTCTTTTCCTTATAGCAAACCTTTAATTAGGGCAAAATTTCAGTCTCTTGTGCTAGCTGCAAGGTGATGCTCAAACCATGGATTTTAAAAATTTCATCTGAAATTGCAGAACTTTCATGTCATTTACATTTTGCATATTTACTTACTGTATCATGTTCTTTGTGTTATATTTTACTTACTTAGTGTTGGCTGTTTAACTATTATGTCATAACTTCCTGTTGATAATGACTGTGCATTTGTAAACAGTGTTCTTGACGATAAAACTGAATATGACGATGAGTACGTACCTACCAAAATTAGAAAATCAGGTAAACAGCAAGACAAGATAACTCAAGTAATGAAAACCTCTCGAGACCAACAGCTCAATCCAAGTGTAACACTTGTCTTTGAAAGTAATAAAATATCTGATCGTGAAGCTGTTCGACTACTTATTCCTATTGCTGAAGCCCTTCGTCACGCTCCAAATGCACTTCCTATTTCACTTCAACGAGTCAAGTGCTAGGGATGAAATTTCTAAAGCAATGAGAGATAATTTTGAGCCAAATTGTCCATTAGTAATCCCTTGGGATGGAAAGATACTTCCAGCAATATTTGGGGAAGGCTCAGATGACAGGCTACCAGTTTTAGTTTCAGGTAATGGGTTGGACAAACTGTTAGGTGTATCAAAGGTGAGCTCTGGAACTGGAGAGAATGAAGCAAATGCTATTTACAAATTTTGAGTTGAGTGGTAGCTGGTTGAGAAGGTTCAGGCTATGTGTTTTGAAACAACCTCAGTAAATACCGGCAGAATAAATGGAGTATGTGTTGGCCTTGAAAACACGCTTGGTGGTGAACTTCATTGGTTAGTCTGTCATCATCATGTAATGGAGATCATTTTGTCAAAGGTTTTTACCATCTGCTGTGGACCTATAAACTCCCTAGATATCCCGCTTTTCAAATAATTCAAAGGCTGTTGGAGTGTCATCACCAGCCAGAAATTTTCAAAATTACAGATGACAGCTTTCAGTTTATCAGATGCATCCATTGCAGTCCTGACCAAAGAGCACCTTAAAGGAACAAGTCAGAGATGATTACGTGGAGCTTATTGAGTTGACTCTGATTGTTTTGAGACATCCACCGAAAAAACTCCACTGTAGGGCTCCAGGACCAGTACATCGTGCTCACTGGATGGCAAAATTAATTTATGCCATGAAAATATATTTCTTACACAACAAAACAAATGTATTCTAGCTTACAAAGAAAGAAGAAGCCCAAGTTGAGCGCTTTGTTATGTTCGGTGCCCTAATTTACACCAAAGCATTGGGTAACTGATCCTTGTGCAACTGAAGCTCCATACAATAATTTACAGCTGTGAACTGATCTCAACAGCTAGAAACGTGCTAGAAAATCATCTCTAGTATCTTTCAGACGAGCTTGTTGGATGAGCCCTGTTCTCAGATCATGTGACAGCAGCTGCAAAGATGGGAATAAATTGTGCAGTGAGGCTGGAAAACGAAAAGTGCATGGAGATTCATTAATTCTAATGAAACCAGATGTATGTTTAGGTGACTTTGCAACTGCCAGAAGGGGAACCTTCTTTGTTGTTAAAACAATGACATGCCTTTCTTGATTTGGCATCACAAGAGTGGCCTGCAAGTGAACAGTATCAATATAGCCAGACACGATTCAAGTCATTACGTGTTGTGAAAGACACTACAGAGAGAGCAGTAGCTTTTTAAAGAATACAACATACTGCTTACTAACGACGAAGAAGAAAAACAACTCTTATTGGAATTAGTGGAAGCAAACCGCAAGACTGTTCCGACACAAATCAGCAAAAAGTATGCTGTTCAGGCCTTAGTGTTAGAATGACAATAACATTGACTGATAATGCATGCTTTTTTGACTTGAATTTGAGTTGGTTAAATTTTCATGTTTTTTTTGATGGAACAGCACATTTTTACCTTTTATTTGTGACAAATGCCAATAACCATATGTTTAAGCTTAGTGATTAATTAGCAAAAGAGTGTTGAACTGTTGATGTTAAAAAGCTGCTGCTGGTTGCAATTTTAAAACATTCAACATTTGCGTATTGCTTCAATGTGCTCGAATTTTGTAAAATGTGGATATTATATTGCTCTTGAGTACCATCTTGTAGTTAGAATTTAAAGCTAAAACTTTACCAATACATTGCTATTAGCAGATGTAAAAACTTGAGAATGTGTCTTGCTCTATAGCACACATTTCAATCTATCGTTTACTTTGTCTTTCTAACGTCGCACAATCATGACTTTTCTGGCGTAACTCTGATGATGTTATATTTTGTTATTTCCATTCACTCTTATCCTCAGACTACAATAAATGGATTTGAGACAGAAAACTACATTTTCAAACATGAACTACCTTCAATGCAATAGATTATTTTATTATTTCATTTCAATGTCTATATTGAACGTTCATGAAATTATATCTTTTCAGACATAGCGAAAGTCATAAAAATTTATTTCCTTTTATACACAAGATCCTTTTTAATTCTTATAATTATCTAATTTATGCGAACAAATCTAAATTTATGATGGGGAAAAAGTATCTCAAGAACAGAATGATATATTACTATTTATCTTTTATGAGAAAGGAAATATGTTTTATAAATTTCAGAAAATTTTTTACAGAAACTTCAAGAAGTTAAAAAATAAACATAAAATAGCATAACATAGTTTGAGCACATACAAATTGGACTACTACATATATAGCCTTTAATGTATGTTAAACATCAACAAACAGATCTTTATTCCCAGTTTTTTTCTTCAATAATTAAAATATTAATAAAACGCGACTTTTTTCCAAGCACAGTTTAAATGACCGAGCAATTACTAAGTTGAATAATTCAGCCCAAAATTGTATACGTTCGGGGACAGTTATTTTTTTAAATGTTAGATAGAGTTTAGAGATATGGTCTGCATCAAAAGTTTCAAATTAAATATTTATTTCATTTTGTTTACTGGAGTATTTTCCAAGAACAACTTCAAAATACAGCTGTTGCTAGAATCTCGCAACAATGATGATGACTTCTTCCTTGACGGATGATAACAATTGACTTCTAAAAACTATGGAGAGTTTTATGAGTAATAAATTGTTGAATGATATTTATTGGAGTCATTAAAACAGCAGGCCGTAAGTTACAATCTCTAAGATAATAAATCAGCTTTAAAATTTGTTTTTGTATTTTGTAGAAAACTAAATTGGACATGTTGATTATGATCTTTTTCATAAGTTAAATAAAAATTAAAAATATTAAGTCCTGCAGTAAATATTTTTTTAAAACATCCTTTTATTTAATCTCAAATTCTTTAGTTATCTCTTGCCTTATATCATGTAGTGATAACATGCATTACAGCCTATTATACCTTATTCATTGTGAAACGATTTACTCGTGCAGCTTCTATATGTAGCTTCTATGTCAGATTACACAAAAGTAATTTAGTTTTGGGATTAGAAACTGGGGTATGTATTTGTTCAGCATTTGTATGTTGCTGTTTGTTTTGTAGAAAAACCTTTTTCATCATATCTTAACACTTGTTGTATACATAAAAAAACTGAGTATATTAAGTCAAGTAACTCGATCTGGACTCAAGGTTAGTTGGTTTTCCCTTAAAAAAGATGTACATATATAAATATAATGTAATCTTTGACTTGGCATACTTTATTTTGCCCTGGATAAAATTTTAAATGACAATTCTGAAATATATATTGTGATGACATGACTGTCATTAAAAATTTTCATTGTGGATTAAAACTATACTCCCTTTAAAATTTTATTTCAGAACCAATAAATATAAAGAATGTCTCTATATTTCGCATTCTTAGATATAATAACTTAATGTTAAGGAAAATTTACATTCTGTGTTGGACTTGCTGGTTTGGAAAATAATTTTACACAGAATAACCATGGATCTACAGTATTGATTACGTCTTCCAACTGACAAATGGACATGTATAAATGGACGGAAAGATTTTTATCGTCTTTTCAATCATGTATGTCAAGTTTGGCAATTCACTTCCCATAAGCAAAGTTTCTGGAAAGAGATCTGGCAAGTAAAAAGAGACATAATGTAAAATATTAAGAAAAAAAAATTTAACTCATTGAGGGTGGCAACAATTTGAAAATTTGACTATTTTGATGGTGATTTTCCTAAAGTCCCCCCCTTTAAATGTTTACCTGACTTTAGTTGGTTTAAATAAATGGGCTTGTTAGCCATTTCCCTGCATGCCATTGGAAATAGATGAACTCTAGGCTTCATCTCTCCTGACGGCCATACAAAAAAGAAACTGCAGGGGAGTGAAAAATACAAATACGGAAACAGCCCACAAAACAGGAAACTTTACTTTTACTTAATGAGGACCATCAGGTAATTATTTTGTTTTTATTGGAAATTATTCTTTTTAATGTCTTAATGTTTAATAATTTTCAATTATTTTCTTATTATTTTATGAATTTTTAACATTACTTCAATATTGATATCTTACCTAAACAAATATGATAACACCCCGAATCTTAACTTACTACTATTTTTTTCTACTTTATTTGGAAATCATTAGTATATTTCATATTAAACTTACAAGATAACATAGCATAGGAAACCATTCATTTTCTTTGCTATAAAGATTTAAATTATCTCTCTACAGTCCTGCTTGTGAGTTACTGGTTACATCAAGCAATTTTATAAATAATTGGATTTAATGTTGTGGCGCTCATAGGTTGCAGTTACTCACTGAAAGAAAAAACTTACATTATATAATAATTGAGGGTTGGAATGGGTCCCAGTTAAAACCTGTTGAACAGTGAATTTTTTTATGTTTATCTGCATAGTATACCACAACTATCGTAATAAAAATGAAATCATGATTTTTTGTAAATTTTAACATTGAAAATAGAAACACTAATAACTTTGTCCATTTTTTATAAATTAAAAAATAAATGTAATTTTAGAGATTAAATTATTTTTTTAAATGTAAACTTTGTGCATTGTTTGAATCTTTGAGTAAAAATGAGTTAAAATCTGAAAAATTATATTAGAAACTATGTGCTTTAAAAATATATCAAATCTAATTTTTGATATTTTTCAAATTTAAATCAATCTAATCTTTTGAAAACTATAACCATTTTCTATAAAATGATACAAAAAATGTTATGCTATTGTTCAATTTAAACATGGCCATGTAATACCTAAAAGTCCATAAGTTATCCATTTTAAACCAAAAGTTTAATATGGTCCAATAGAAAATGCGTCCCCAATGAGTTAAACTATTATTATATTATTTTATTAGCATATAAAATATTTTTTTGTTAGTATTTTACAGTGATATTTTTACTTAGGTTATATTAGGAGATTAATGAATATGTGCAACTAAATATAGCTATTAGGAAATTCTAGGAATTAAATGATTTAAAATTCATTTTAAGTTTCATAATTTTTTTACATGTTATTAGAGAACTCTAGATAAATAAATATTTTTTATTATTATTCTTCAGGATGTCTAGTCAAAATGAGCATGTATACATGTGCATAGGTTTTGATTGATTATGCATGTACACAGGATTTGATTGATTGCATGTATACATGTACACAGGATTGATTATATTGATTGCATGTATACATGTACACAGGTTTATTGATTGATTGCATGTATACATGTACACAGGATGATTGTTGATTGCATCATACATTGCACAGTTTGGATTGATTGATTGCTTGTTTACATGTACACAGGTTTGGATTGATTGATTTATCATACATGCACAGTTTGGATTGATTGACTTCATATATGTACACCGGTTTTGTTGATTGATTGCAAAAGTAAGTTAATTATTTAAAATATAATTATTTTACAAAATGCATATGTGAAGGTAATTTAAGTATTTTTAAACATAACAAATATGTTTTATTTAGAAGACAACTTTATCTGATGAAAAGTTATCATTAATGTGTATTTGTATATAAATGCTACTGAATAACTTTCAATTATTTATTAACTAAGCAGTTTTACGATACATAAATATTTTTTTGATTATCTAAATAATATCTCCACCATTTCTTTTAGTATGGAATATTCTGAATGGTGAACACCAAATCCTCTGGGTAGTAAATGTCTAATTGTTGCACCCTAAAATTTCATTCATGAAAACATTAAATCATATAATAGCGACAACGCTGAAAAATGAATAATATACTTTATTTTTCACATACTGCAAAACTGATAATGTTTTAAAAAATAACTTAACTTGTTAATGTTTTTACAAATAAAATAGATTTATTTACAAATAAAATTAAAAGAAATTCAAATAAGAAAAAAAAATATCAAAAACAAATATTATAAATGCTTTTTAAAAGAAACTTGCTAACTGGGCGAATCGATCCCCTTTTTAATTGACTTATATTTTTAAAAAATGAATTGATTTCCTTCGCTCTGTTGAAGTTAGAATGGTTTCCTAAAATACACAGTTCATGTTAATTTAGAAAAAGAAAAATGCCACAACGGATCCTGTTTATCTTAATAACCACGAAAGTCCAATTTCCTATCCTATTTTAAAATATGTTAGCTTGACATGGATTATGTAAGTCTATTTATGCATTTTCATATATAAGTTTAAAAACCACTTTAACATTTAATAGATTATTTAAAAAAGTAAAACAAATAAATTATGGAAATATTTTAATTCTTTTTAATAAATTTAAGCCCACAATATTCTCTTCTACAATTACTTTTGACTTTCATAAAAAAAATTAGTAATATTTGAAAGTTGAATTATTATATTTTTTATCTATTTTTAATTTTCCTTCAGAGGATTCATTTATTCTGCTCAACAGCTTGTTAAACCTGGATGAAAATAATCGACTTTAATTAAAATTGTTGTGAACATTTATAATCCTATGTATAATTCTAAGTTTCTGATTAATAAATAATAATCAAGATAAAATAGGTTTTGCATTTAAATTTCAGAAACATAAACAGAACAAATGGTAAAACTTATGGTCAAATTAGTTGATTTTAGAAACATAATGGTAATCCATGCAAATTGAAAATCATATTTAATTACGATATAAAAAAACAACTAGCAACACATAATGTAAATATATAAAGTAATAAATATAAATAATGCCGCCACAAATTTCAGTGTAATAGTATGTATAAGATGTACATTATGATTCTCATCAATTTCGTTATAGTGACATTTCACTGTATTAGGAAATGTGCACAAGACTTCCACTATTATAATATATGAAATGCTAGCTTTGTTATTTGGTTTATATTTCTTCATTGCCATCTTTCGAAAATTGTCCTTTTCATTGAAGAATAAATAAAGTCATCTTGAAAGAAGTTGGATATCCAGTGTATAGATAATGTATCAGAGTACTGGACGCTCACTTGTTGTTATAACATAACTTTTTTTGGAAAAATTACAATTTGATGATGAGAAAAGCATTTTTAAATATAAGCGAGCTTAAAAAAAAATTAATACAAGCTATTTTCATTAAAATATTGTTTTTAGTGCACTATCTCCATATTTCTCAACAGATGAACACATTGTTTCACTAAAGTATTGGGCCAAAAAACTTGATAATCTTTCAAAATTACATGTACATATAAATCCACTTCTCACCCAACCCATTCTGCCAGTTCCATTGTGTTGGAATTTTCAGATAAAACAATCTTCACATAATCAGGCAGCAATATCAAGACTTCTTCCACATTCCTAACTGATCTATGTAATGAACTTCATCAATGATGACCCACTCCAAGTCTTTTATAACTTCAGCACCTTCATACAGCATTATCTAAGGCAAACAGATTTTCAGCAACATTAGCTAAACATTAATAATAATAAAAAAATATCAGTAATGGTTATCATTACATCTCTTTATAAAAGATAAGATATTTTAATAAATGTTTGTATTTGATTTACCTAAATTATCTGTTGTCACTATTAGACATGATGCTGTGTCATTATCTGTATGTCTAAAGCCCCCGCATCGTCAAAAGTCATTTTTAACTCACGATATTTTTGATTTGACAAAGCCTTCACTGGAGATGTGTAAATTGTTCTAGACAGTAAAAGATTTCAAGACTTGTTAATCATGAAAGTTAACAATTTCAGTATTAAATATGTAAGAAAATCATTGATTCATATATGTTCTTAATAAATGAGCTGTATATCTTTATATCTGCAATGTGTCTGTAAGGACGTAAGATACATCGAGCTCACCGTGCCACTGAACTTGTAACCTGCATCACATTAAATGAGCTCACAACCAACAATGTGTACTTTTCACCAAAAAATTTTGTTAGGATTATAAATTATTGCATTTACAAATTTTAAATATAACAGCTGAACAAAAATATTATTATATAAAATAAAATGTATCAAAATTTATAAATTACTAGCAACTTTAAAAAAAAAAGTAAATTATGAAAGCTATATTTCTTAAAGCTATTCAAACATAAATTACTTCTCTCTTAAAGCGTACATTAGCTAACAAATACAACATATGGTTTACATATACCATACACATCACCATCTAACAATGTACTCACCTTGTTGCATGCTTTAAAAATAACAATGGCATAGCAACAGTTTTTTCCAGCTGAGGTATGTGCAGCTAGCTTTCTCTTCCAGACAAAGTATTGCTTGTTTTTGGAACGTATCTAGTTCAAAGGGCCACTGTAAGAATAAAAAAAATTAAAGTATGTGTTTCATTTAGATAATATTAAAGTAAAAACAAATTTTTCAATGTAACTTTTAAACATTAGTGAATCAAATTAAACGATGCATAACGTTTCTGTAAAAAACAAAAACATTTAATTTCGAAACTAAAACCTCAAAAGCCATGCAAGGAATCAGTTCTCTGAAGTTATTGACTCTGTTGGTAGCATCAAGCTGAGTGGCCCACTTCTTAGGTAAATCTGTCATCCTTTGGATCTGAACAGGCATTATTTCTTCTTCACATGGTAAATCAAGGTTGTCATTTTTAGTTTGCTCATTTTCCTTTGGAGAAATGTATTTTGGTAGATCTACAATTTTATCTTGTGAGTCTAACTGATGTCTTAAATAATAATTATTATGTTAAATTAAATAGAATTTTTGAGAACAATAGGCATAATACAATTTTTTATATTTCTAAACTAATGCTGAAATATGTCATGAAATAAATATATTATTATAATGGGAAAAAAATTTCATTGTTTGATAAATATAATCAGCTCCTACATAATAATGAAAATAAAGTCATCTTAAAATATTACTTTCATATTTTTTTAATTAATATAAAATTTAAAGAAAACGAATTAAATCTCACACTAAATGTTAACTTATAACTTAAAGAACTTTTAGTAAATCACTCAGTTTTCTTTAGATCCATACTTTTAAATTAACTCACTGCTTCAGTAGTTGATTTATTATCTTCCTCATTACAACAGAAAAATGTTGAAATATCAAAAGTTAAACTAGACAGATCTTCCAGTGTCAATGGCAGTGTAATTTCTTCATCAGTTTGAGAATCAAATGTCAAACCAAACTCAAAACCAGGAGGTGTAGTTTCAAATTGAGATTCTAAAATATTTTAACATTAATTTTTATTAAGAAAAATTAAAAACTAAAGAATACATACATTTATACATTTTCAATTGTTAATAAAACATTGGGTCAGATGCAAAATTTTAGATTTAGTAAATGATAATGCAATTACATTACTGACATAATTATCTTTAAGCTGCATATATAAAACAAATAAATATTTTTTAAATAGCTTACAACATTTGTTAAATTTCAAAACATTAGATTCTTCTAGAGCCTATCATTTCATATCAAATGGTTTTATCTCAAAAGCTCTGAAGTTATAAGAATCTTAAGCAGGTTAAAAAAAGGAGGTTAAAAATAGAACTTGATTTTGTTATCATTCAGAATGCATACAAAGCTAGTATTTACATCTAGATATTAGTTTATAAATAGATCAATAGTAGAAAATGAGCAACATAAAAACCTAGACTGCTTTGTTGTTGGCTTTATTATTTTGTGTCTTCTTAAAACTTTGCGTTATTATTGATATAAAATTTTACTAATTCCTTTCTTTATTACTTTTTGCTATTTACTATTTCATCAGTTATTTTGTCAATTCTGTAGGTTTTTAACTAATAATTAGAAATAAAAATAACAGTAATAAAATTTCACATATAATGACATAGTTTTATTTTTAAAAACTTAACCAAGCATTTAAATCCACAGACCTTCCTGAATAAATAAAAAAATATTTAATACCTAGTAAATTTAATCCTCTGCTTAGAACACATTGTTCTGAACTGAACTCATTGTTGGGAAAAATCTGAAAGATGTTTTGCTAGAATTCATATCATATTAAAGACAATTCTTAAATTTGTAAATTAATGAAAGATTTAATATAAATCTGAATAAAAGAAAATATATTATATATTCAATCATTGCCAAAAGTGTAAAAAAGAATTAGCAATTTTTGTAGATTTTTTGAAGGCATCATAGTAAAAGGTATGTATTCAATGTATGAAAATGTAAAAGATTGAATATGGTCTATTTATTAAAACCTATGATATTTTTCTTTCTTTCTTTACCAATAGTAAACAGAAAATTAAAATATTTCAAAATCCAAATTTAAGTCAACAGGATATTACATAATTTTAAATTATTCTGAGATAGTTTATAGAAAAAAAAAAGTTAAAAAAAACCTGTAATAAGCATTTTTTCCTCTGGCTAGTCGAACCTGACTAAAACCTGATCATCTTAATACAAATAGTGAGCATAAAATTACGCCCATTCTTTTCTGACAATAAAAATTCAAATTGAGTAGTTAACATTTTAGTCTGTGTAACTCTATTTACCTCAATAAAATCGGGAACATTGTTGTGTATTTGCTCTTTAAATACAGTAACGAGAATTCAGTTCATATTCTATTGCATGAATTATGATGTCTGGGAACAAATCTTTGAAACAAAACATTCATTGATATTATTTTTTAATTTTTTTAGGTCTTTATGAAGTAGATAAAAGACTACTAATTAAAATAATAGAATTAGAACTAGGACCTACCTATTCTATAGTCTATGTCGACTATGTTAAATAACTTAATAAGTAACTAGGCCTATTATGGTACTGCCAGTGTAGTATTCAAATGAAATACAAACATTTGAAAGACTAGCACCTCATGCTTCGAATTAATTTTTTTTTATAAATGACTAAATGTATAAGGTAATACCGACCGTTGAAGATATGTACTGTGTGGAAGATTGCTCGGACAAATAACTTTGACACTCTCTCAGTGAGTTTAATGGTGACAATTGGCTGAAAACCATGTTAAAAAAAAAACATGAGCGGACGTTTACATGTAATATAGAAATTATTATACTTCATAGCGACTTCCAATTTCGAGAACTGCATTCTCTTTTTAATTCTGATAGATCTGTCAGAATTGTCCGCATCCTCCGGACTCTAATAAAACGAGATCCATCGTGTTGGTGGAATAAATTGCCTTTATAGAAAAAGACCATTATCAACACATTTAACTCACCAAATGTAGTTTAGATAATAAACTTTAACATTTAATAAGAACAGAACGATAAAAGTAATAAAACAAGTGGAGTATTTAAAGGTTTAAAGTATTTAGCGTGAAGCTTAATAACGGGTATATCCAGAATGATTGATAACATTTGTCTGTAGGGCGGTAGGTCTTAATAAAAAAAAAACAAGATTTCGTTCTCAGCAGCCCTCGGTGATTTATCAAAGACATGTTTTATTACAAAATAATCAATGAAGAGATGGATAAAATATCGTGTTTTTGTCGAGCCGTTGTTTTTTGAAAATTTGTCGAAAATATATTTAGGTTTTTTTTTTGGGGGGTTAGGTAAGGCGAAAAATGTATCAAGGTCGGATCATAGAATGGATAGAAATTTTAAAAAAAGTCCTCAACTATTGTCTAACTATGGCGGCCTGTAGCTTTAGACTTTATGTTCATGAAAATTGATATAGGCATGGAAAAATATAGATTTCAATGGATATAAATGGATGTATTACAAATAATATTTGGATATGCTTGATAAAAATGACCCAGTAATGTGTATGACAATATATTGAGTTAGAAAAATATGGCGGCGATCAAAATGATCCAAAATGAGAAGTTGTTTCTTTATCACGTGAACACATCTGGGGAAATTAATATTCTTTGACAACTGGGCACCTCTGATCCCTCCCACCTCCAACTTTTGTCTTTTGAAGCCTGGCCCAGAACAATGTCATATATTATCATTAATTGTATAGCAGTTGACTTTTAACAATGTAGGTCAACTGAATTTGAAATTCGCCTATAGCTTTAATTGATCTTGAATTCGTTTGTTTAACAAAAAATAAAAAGTCCCTATCAAAGGGCAAGCTAACGCTCATCTATCTAGAAAACAATTTACCTATAAACACAAATAAACACACAAACATACATACATAAATTTGTTGAAAAAAAAATGAATCTAATAGAAGATTTAATGTTTATATAACTGAATATAAATTTACCTTTTTGTAAAAAAATTTCATTTGTTTTGTTCCATTCCCTGTTTTAGACGTCCTAACTCTCCGACTGGTAACACGACAAAATCTATTGTGGTAGGCCTACTATTGTGGTACTATGAATTATATACCAGTTTCAGTTTAAACACTCATTTCCTAGAAGTTTCTTTTTTAGTTCTGTAACATTTATCGAAAATGTTTACAGCTAGACAAACAAAGAGGGCGGGGTACCACATGTAATGTCGAGAAATTGTTGTGGCTGTATCTCATTATTCTGGAACTGTGCAGAATGCACAAAACATCAATAACCACAGGCGTCTTTTGTTATCAAACCACAAGATTGTGCTATTATTGTTGAGACAAATCATCAACTTGCCAGGGCTAATATAGCACATTAAAAGGTTAGGGATGGTACTCATGTTTTTTTTAGTCCATAAGATTTCTATAAATAGTATTTACAGTATTTACTTCCTCTTACTTGTCAGTCAACTGTCTATGTTTCCCGTGGTGTCTCCGTAGCAATGGAACCATCGACTGTGGTGGGAGAATGAGGGCTCTACAAAACCGTGCGGGAAAAGTGCTAGACTGTCGACCTAGTGGTACCTGGTTCGATCTCCGGTGAGGATCAAGGGACATTTTCAAGTCTTGGCTCAAGTTCCCGATATATCTGTCGTAGTGTTTCCATGGCTATTGCAATATCGGCTATGGTGGGGATGAAGACACATAAAAAAAAACAGTCCCATTAGTGGTTTATAGGATCTAAGAGATTTCATGTCATTCTTATAGGGACTTCACACACACAAACACCACACACACACACACACACACACACACACACACACAACCCCTTTCGGGAGAAGGACGGTCCTGTCGACCTAAAGGTTCCTGGTTCGATCTTTGGTGATGACCAGAAGATATTTTAGGTCATGGATAAAGTCCCCCTTTACATCTTCAGTTGGTCTATTGCGTTTCCATTATGGACCCGGGGAAGGAAGAAAGATTACATTGACTTCGCATACTGGAATATTTATTTATCAGCTACATAGCTCAATAACATGTAAGATATTTCAAAATATGTTTATTTATAACGTATTTGATCTGTAGATCAATATATATATATATATATATATATATATATATATATATATATATATATATATATATATATATATAGTGAAGTGATGGTAGACATAAAGACATCAATAGCTTCATAAGTTATCTCGGTGAGTCTTTTTTTTTTATCTGTGTCATAAATTGTGAATAAATGGAAGAAAGTGAAATACGTATAATTGAATAGGTATCATGTTATTTTTTTTTAAATCCATATTGCTTTAAGCTACTATAAAGTACTTTTTTGGGAAAGATGAAAAACAAGACTTGGAAGTGTGTTTTTTTTGTTAGCTTTTGGATGTGATTTATTTATCTTGAAATTTATAAATAGGTCTATAAATTAAAAAATAACGTGGACTTTTGTAAGATTTTAGGTAAATCCCCACATCTGAATATTAAATCTCAACTAATGGTTACGTGTACTCAGAACCATGCTATGGAACGGCAAATTGATTGGCAGCTACTCATGCGCAACAAAATATTCCCTTAAGAACAGATACACATTAAATAATACCTACTAAAATTGTCAATTCTCATAAACCATTACAGTTATTAGACACCAAAACATGAGTTTTTTCAGTGAAGAAAAATAAAATTACAAAACAACACATTATACACATTATACCCATTATACACATTATACACAGATATTTAAAACATAAACTACTGAGTGTCAAAGATAAGTGTGGTGTGAAAACGTTTCTTCCTATAGCTTTTAACTTAACATTAGGCGGATTATAAGTAGTCATTCTAATGGGTAGTGCAGGATTTACGAATACGTAACACAGGCTAGCTTAGGGCCCTACTTTCTTGGGGCCCCAAAGTTGTCGAATGTCTGTCGTACCTAAGTATAGGCACCGACTTATAATATGTGGGCGTAATGAAAATATCTCAAATAACAGGGCCTTATCAAGTCTAAATCCGACCCTGCAAATGGGAGACAAATTATGGTGTCATTTTTTGTGTTGTTATTTTGTCTTTATGTCAATGGAAGTTCTGCATTTAATGTGTGACAGAGAAAATACAATTACCAGTGGCTTATTTAAATCATTTCTTTTAATGACAAAGATAATATGTGTGCCTAAAAGACTGATTGTGACTACGGAAACATCAAATCAAATTTATTTACATCTTTTAAGAAATGATGTATTTTGGAAATATGTGAAAACTACTTCGGATTCTCTTATGTCTAAATTTCTATACACTATTACAAAAAAAAAATACTACACTAATACAACAAACACTACACCAATACAACAAACACTCCATTAATACAACAGACACTATTAAGTCGCCATGTTTTATCATATAGTCTTTAATGTAGTTACGGGGTGCTACTTGTTTTGTTTTTGTTCTAAACTATTGATTCCTATATGTTGGCCAGCTCATTGCATAAAAACGTCAAGCTTGTCAATTGAACTGTTATCTAATTAGGTCAACTGAGTGTAAGCAATCGGGAAGTCCCACCATAATGAAAACAAACATTAAAATCAATCGCAAATTAAAACAAACAGTTACAATATCTCTTTGACGATGGATAGAAATTTAGATCATACCATAACTTTAACTAGCCCCCAGGTACTATATTAACAACATTTTAGCTCCCAAGTACTAACTTAACATATTAGTTCCCAAGTACGAACTTATCAGCATCTTAGCTTCAAAAGTGAGATTCTTTTTAAATGTAAAATTAAATTAAAATAAATTGAATGTAAATTTTGTGGTTAGGCTGCAGAAACAAACGTAAATTTCGTTTAAAAATAACATTACAGTAATTCCAACAATCAATAATTGTATTTCAGAAGCTTGCAGTAATTCACAATAGTGGCAAAAAGAAACTTACAGTATTTCACACATACAATAATTGCATTTAAAAAGCACAGTAATTCACTCGGATTTAAACACAGTAATTCACACAAGAAATGAGAATTAGCAGATAAGTGCTGAAATTAAAAGTTTTTTGCTTGTTGATACTAACCGCTAACAGGCTGCTCTTTGATATATCACAGGCGGGACGTCTTTATAATAGTTTGGCCTTTGATATATTCTCAGGCAGAATCGTCTTTATAATAGTTTGGCCTTTGATATATTCACAGGCAGGGTCGTCTTTATAGTTTGGGCTAAGGCCCATCAAAAAAACTCCCACGCTAGTAATTGCGGCACATTCATGTAAATATTTTTATTTTTAGACTTTCTTAGACCCCTGTAGGTAAGTTTATACCTAGAATAAGACGACCTGATTATACGCGGGAAAAAAAATAAATATTAACGATTTCTATTTTTCATAGCAACCTGGCAACACAGAATCCCCAACCTTTCTCTCGCCTCGAGCCGATCGACGTTTAATAATTTCACCGCGGCCCGGGGATATTTGAGATTGTTTTGATTTACAATGCACTGCCGCTCAGCTCCCCCCCGGGTCGTCTGGGAAGTAATACCCGGAGTTAATAATTTAATGTTTCTTGGCCGGCCGTACCGTTTGTTCCGGACAGCCCCGTAGCGTGAAAATTTCTACAGGAGGGGCCAGGGCGGGACCAGGCAGGAGCCGGACATTCTACAGCAGAGCCAGGACATTCTACGGAGGAGGGGCATTTTTTTACAGAAACCCGGGCATTCCCGGCAGGTGAGGCCATTCTACAACAGGGGCCAGAAACCAGGCATTCTACAGCAGGGGCAAGCATTCTACAACAGGTCAGAGCATTCTACAACAGGGGCCAGGCATTCTACAGCAGGGGCCAGGCATTCTACAGCAGGGGCCAGGCATTCTAGGAGGTGCCAGGCATTCCAGCAGGGGCAGGCAGCGGTGGGGGGAGGTAATACATTTTACTAAGTAGAACAAATTAGCATGAGGCAGACAATACGCAGGGGCCCGGCCCCTGCCCCCCGCTACCGGGAGTTGGGTACCACTGACCTACGATTGCACATAGAATCTTATGGAAAATCACACAAACGCTTTCAACAGTTCATTAAGAACTCGCCACATCGGATTGCGTTTTGCGGGGTATCACAACTGTATGCTTATATACAGACATTAGGGTGTCCCAAAAAAATGAAGTTTTGATGTACAGAATATGTCTATATGGTAACAAGTTAACCCACAAATTTCAGCTCATTTGGACAATGTTGAGGTCCCCAAGAGGTTTAAAAATTTCCGAGATTGGTTAAAATCATTCGCTGTCAAATCTAATACAGCGTTAATGTTGCATTATATGCGAAACTGATATATTAAGTAACAAATTGATGCTTAGTATTGTTTATAATATTAACCCATTAGCGCATAGCGTCCTTTTTTAAGGACGTGGTATACAAATGTGTACTACCCTAACACCCGGAATATTGGTATGAAACAAATAATCTGTGCACCCCTTGTTTATTTTCGCAATGGTCTAAACCGGATATTATCGTATTTGCTGACATTTATTTTTATTTTATGGTTAAAGTCGATTTTTAAAGTTTTAGGAATGCTTCCACGTAAAAGGTATGTCACGAACAGCTTATGTGTATTTTAATGTCATTTTTCTAACTATTATATAGTAAATATAGTTTCCTAATGCCTGTTGGCAAGTCATTGTGCAATGAGTTTGCTAATATTGTTTTTCATATAATTAAAATAGTGTCCTTAAAAAAGGATGCTGTGCGTTATACCTCACCTGAATGTCTGTTGGGTGATTTAGCAGTAATGTGTCAAATTTTCTTTTTCTAGATCTTACACGGTGGCTGAGGTGTTTAGCATGCTAGAAAATGACTTTAAAAGTTATTTTTTATTGCCACCGGAAGATGGTACAAAATCTAATGGAGACAGTGGTTTCGAAGATGATATTGGTGATGTGATCTCTGAATCAATTACGTGCTCAGCAGAGTACTTCTACACTCGTTTCCGATTTTGATAAAAAAGCATATAGGCGTTAACGACATTGCTGAAGATAATGACGATGAAGCTGAAAATGTTGTGTTTTCATTTAGCTGAAGTACATAATTTGGACAGGCATTCTCGAATGGCAGCGTCAACATCCAATCGTCCACAACGAGTCATGATGAGCAGTTGCAATGGAATGGCCAATCGTCATCGTCTGAAGAAAACACAATTGACCGACAAGAAATTGGTTGAAAACGGAAAAAGAAATTCCATGGAGAAACTTCAGCATCAGATATTGATCACACCGTCAGCACCGGTAGATGGATCACACACCGTAAGCTCTATTTGAAATGTTCCACGACGATGAAGTTGATGACTATATCACTCAAATCATTTATGCTGCAGAAAATCAAAATAACTTCATTCAACGCGGATCTTGGTGGTGGCTAGTCCAGTTGTTAAACTACCTGCTAGATATGTATATGATAATTTTTTTACAACACCACGACTGCTTGATCATTTGAAGGACATGAATTATTCAGTCACGAAATTACTACTGTAAACAGGATGGAAAACGTCCATTGGAAATGATAAGATGAAAAGGAATCATGAAAATCCTTTTGACAGTCGTGTGGACAGGAAGTCTGGAATGATTGCAGATTTGTGCAACAATAACAATGTCGTTACAACTATCAAATTTTTGCTTTGAACAAAAAAGATAGCCAAACCGAAGCGTTGTCAAACCAGTGAAAAGAAACATATTCAAATATCAATGCCAAATATGATTGCCCGTTATAATCAATTTTTGGGAGGGACAGACAGAATGGACCCAAATTTTCACATCAACATCTCCATCAAGTAACGTTGGTGGGTTCGATTCTGTTTAGCCATTGACGCCAGTGTGCAGAAAGCTTGGCAACTGTACAGGCTGTCAGAAGCGGCAAAACATCAACAGCTGTCACTGATACTAGACTGACTTATACACCTTATGGTGACACTGGAAACAAACTTAGTTTTACACTATTATTTTGTTATTTACGTCATATTTTTAAAAGTTGACAATTATATTAAAACAGCATTTCTGACTTATGGATTTTGAATTATATTCTTTATGTTGTTTCTTTGCAGATGATAAAATACAGCGTTTGTCAAGTTTTAATGTCTAGATTGATATATTCAAGAGTGGGATGCTGGCGCGTCCTTTTTAAGGTTAAATTCAGGCCCTGCGTCATACATTTTTTAAATTTTTACACTTGGTTGTCAATAAATGTCAAACTACACGTACTGTGAAATGGACCTCATGCATTAATGAGTTAAAAATAAAACAAAATATATATAAATCTTGAATGGTTTATATTTTTAAATTTGAAATTTAAGTAAAAAATTATGAAAAACAAAGTTTTATTCATTTTGTCAAGTTAATTCTTGAATCAATGTCAATCTGCTTGAAAAACAATAATAATAAGCAATGCAAATAAGCGTTCCTGCTATTTATTTTGTACTTTGTACTGTAGGGTAGACACAAATTTAAAAAAAGTTCTTCAAATTTAAATTTTAGCCAGCAGTTCACGATTACACTCTGCAAAATTTTTCCGATGTTTTTCAACCACTTGGAGCAAAAATTGTCTTTGTTCTTCATTCTTGGTGATACTGTCATTGAAATTTTGTATCAATGCTACACTTCGCTCTGCAGAGTCATTGATACAAGCCAGATTCTTTACAAAATCTGCTGCAACTTTAAAAGATGGTGTATCTGACCAGGCTTCAACAGGAACATCTAGAAAACTGGCATCAATGTTGGATGTTTAAAAAAATGTGGTAGAAGCAAGCAAATCAACAACACTTTTATAGTTTTTTTATGAGATGCGGTCCACGTTCTGATTGCATTGTCCGAACAAGGCCAGTTTTTTCTTTGTCCGATAAAAGGGTTTAAAATAACGAAAGCGTCGACAGTTCGGGACTCAAATACCACGAGTGACGCACCATCATTTTCAATCCAGTCGATCGAAGAACAGCATCATCATATTCATATAAACGCTTTATCAACAAGATATCATTCACAGGTACATCTGCGGTGAGCCTGCATGAAAACCATGATTGAAGATAAACACATATGGTAAACCGATTAGAGCGCTGATTACCTTGTAATTCTCGAGCTGTTAACTTAAAGTTGGTTTCATTGCCTGCAAACAATAGATCGATTTTCAATGCATAGATTGCTTTCGCCATCCACCTTGCCCTATGTAGGGCACCAGGTCTGCGAATGCTGACATCAACCTCCAACCCAACCATTTGTGCAGCAAGCAGAAGAAATTCCAAATAATCATCACATGAATGACTGACCTCAAGTTGACATTTAATAAATTCTTTAATCGAATCAGACACGATTATCAAAGGGGCGGATCTGGCTTAGGGTGTGTGGTTTAATTCTGGCCATTTTTCTCAAACCTCTTAAAAAACAAAATCTCTGGTCTAGTGGATGGTCCAAGACAAACATTGAATGCATCGGAAATGAGTACTTCCAACATGTGATGACGGCATGCCATCCATAATAGATTACATCCCAGGGCTACATCTAACAGAGTGCAAGCTCTATTGAGTCTTCCAGTATTGGAAGCCGTAGTGTCGAAGCACATGCCGATGACCAACACCGCTGTAATTTAACCTGTGATTCAAGTTCCACTGTGGACATGTCGGAATCTCCAATGTGATCCACTGTAGCCAATGATAATAACTTGAGCCCCACTGCTACCAGAGCAAGTGCATGTTGTGTAGATGAATCTATGCAGATATTTGAACTCTTCGTCCATCTTTATCTCCGTCCACTGACCGACACTGACCTGTTTAGAACACCCGTGGGGATGGGGCACTATAAATGTAAACTTGAGTACATCTCTAGAACCCCTGTAAGCCTCCTGGACGGTCGCTAATGATTACGGGCACGTTTTAAATATGATGTCAGCTTATTGGCCAGAGCTGCATCACACGTCATAAAACCCAGTGTGCACGAGTCTTCACTGATGTTTACATTTTCAACTCTTGCTTTCGTTAAAGTTACCAAGGGAGAGTCTTTTCGGAAGACCAGTGGATGAGGGGACAGAGCCAAGGAAACTGACGACGCAGCTTCTTCTCTTGAGGAACACCTTGTACTACTCTCCTTTTTAAGATTCCCGGCCCAGTTTCTTTCAGTTTGTTCTAACTCTGGGGTGAAGTGGAAAAAAAGTTTAGCTATTCATGAACAGTTCCAAAAAAGGTGACAATTACTAGATCTATCTCAGCATAATGAAGCGCTGCCAAGTTGAGAGAGTGGTTATTACAGTTCAGAATTTATGTCTAAGAGACGTTTCTGCAGGCCAGACCAACGGCAACTTATTGTGGCTGCGTTATCATAGGTTTGACCTGTGCTCAGATTAAAGTCTAGTCCAATCTCTTAAAGAGTTTTTAGATCAAGTTCTTTATAATGTTGTGCATCTGCCTGCACAATTTCAAAATAACCAAGGAATTACTCTTAATTTGAAAATTCTCCCCCTGCACTAAAAGGTCTCGGCTTTTTTAAAGCGATAAAAACGATATTATTACTGACTGTATTTCAGAAATATGTATATTACTTTAATTCAACTGGGTTTATGTATGTTACTGTAATTCAACTGAGTTTATAAATTACGTCTCCTATTTCATACAACTACGTGACTACATCCGTCCCTTTTTTTTTAGCGCGTTTGCAAAAAACTCCAGATTGATCCGAGCAGCTTTGAATTAGAATCATTTACCTAAGCACTGTGTGGCACCCTGTGCTACTGCTTGTATGTAGTGTTGTTTTCGTCGACGAAAACTAAAACTAAACCCTTCGTTAACGAAAATGTTGACTTTTCGTCAACGATAACTAAAACTAAAACTAAAATTATCAGCAAGACTAAAACTAGACGAAAACTAAATCTCGTAGACAAAAGACTGAATAAAAACTGAAACTAAAACTCCCCAACGAAATAAAAACTAAAATCCCCATTTATCGTCTTTTCCGGTATAATGTTGACACATGAAAGAAAGAATACAAAAGATAAAAAAAAAAGAAAAATGACAGCCGACGATATAAATTTTGCTTTGAAAGTTTGAAATTGCCATGCGGTTAGATCAAAGAGTGTCGTTTTACAAGATACAGTCGATTCTACTTAATTGGGACACATCGGGACCGAGGCTTTTTGTCCTAATTAAGCGGCTGTCCCAGTTAAACATACAAATTTACTATTGGCTTTTTGGTTTGGTTTCTTTGAGATATGTCCCACATAAGCGGTGTCCCAATAAAGCGGAATCCACTGTATTTTTCTAAAATTTGTTGATGTTCATGTATTTCTATTCAACTAATTGTTTTTAACCACCCAAATTGTATTGTTTGTTGAACTCGGCATATTATTTAATAATATAATGTGTTAATTATATGATATTGTTTTATTACAAAGTTTTCAATTTTAATTAAGACATACAGTTTTAGAATTTAATACCATTCAATTAATTATTTTTAATGAAATGTAGTAAATACTAAAAAAATGAATTAATAAATAAAAACAATTTATAAATATAAATAAGCACAAATGAATTAACAACTCAATTAACAAACATACACACAAGAATACAGCAAGGTATATAATTTATCACTATATAACCTATAAACACTTACAGTATATACATTTATATATATATATATATATATATATATATTTATATAAATATATATATATGTGTGTGTGTGTGTGTGTGGGTGTGTTGTGTGTGTGTATAACTGACAGATGGATAAAAAAATTAAGTTTTCTTTTCTGTCGTTCATTAAAACATTGAACAAATAGTTGACAGAAAGAAAGTAAATGAATGAAAGAATCTAAGAATAACATTTATAGACCTCGGCGCGCAAAGAGTCTTCAAAAGAAGATTACAGCTAAATTTTTCCTTCAACTCGCCGACCGTGGTGTATTGATGGGGAGGTGGCTGTCGTTAATATTGGTAGAGTTGATGTCTGCTAGTAGGGATTGAATTTATGTAGATGACAATGTATTAAAATCGCTTTTGTTTTTTTGCAAATAGTGGCACTAGTAAAGTATCGGTATAGAGTATCGAAATTTTTTTGTTTAAATTGTATCGGCGATACACAAATCAATACTTGATACAAAAAGGATCGGCAATACAGCAACCAAAAATAAAAAAAGTATCGCCGATACTGTATTAGCCGATACCGATACTAACAACCCTGAACATAAGTCATCAAAATAATAGAATTACTTCACTCTTCAAGTAAACTGTTGTTACTTAGTTTAGTTATTTCAGAGTTCTAGGTCTTATAATAAACACGTTTGTTTTAATTTTGACTTACGTTTTCGGTTTCTTATTGTTATTACGTTTTTAGTTGTTTTTTTGTACATGCACTGCAAGTCTGCTAGTCTACAACATAGTCAAATATTTAGTCATGGTATTGGCACATAACACCATGTGATAGTGTGACTTATAATGTGACAATGAAGTGAAATGACTCAGTTTCAGTACACTGAGCTGTCATCTCTGTGACTACTATTATTATGCTTCAATCTGTTTCAACAATTGGTCATGAACAATGATGTTATTTGTAATTGGTGTTTACAAGACTAAAAGTGAAACTAAAATGAATAAGACGAAAACTAAAACTCTGGTGTTTTAGTCGACGAAAACTAAAACGAAAACTAAAATTGGGCCTAAAACTAAAACTAGACTAAAACTAAAATTATTACAGAAAAAACGAAATAAAAACTAAAACTAAAATAGGACCTGGGACTAAAACAACACTACTTGTATGGTGGCGCCCTGTGCTACTGATCATGTTTTTGACTATGATCGGTTATAAAACCGAGTTCTTTCTGGTGTGAAATTTAGAATTGTTTATTTTGGTGTCACCTTTATGTTGGTGTCACCCGGTACGGCCCGCACCCCACGAGTGACGCCTCTGCACTAACTTATATAACAACGTGAATATAAATATAAATAGGATTCACGCCTAGCTAATCTTTGAAAGTTCTTCACCAATTGCCTTGAAATTTACACACAAAATACAGTAAATTAATAAACTGAATTGTTCTCAATACTTACTGTTACATTAAAGTAGGTGTGATAACTACTTGTATTATTAGTTATACCATTTTGAGTTCTTGTGATGATCTCTGTCTTCTCTTCTCTCGTAGTGATTGACACTTTATCCAAGCGTGTACTCACATACATCACAAATAAATGATATAAACTGCCAAGTCCGATTCATATACTTTATTTGACGATTACACAAAATATAATTTCAAAATATAAGTAGAATGAAACTATACACTGCAAGATCCATATTCAATGAAACATCACTACTGTGTCCTGCCTTTTTTGTCGAACTGTATGTCTGTACTTCTCTGTTCTCCTCTTTTCTCCACTTAATTATTTAACTCATTCCTGACCCAATGATCCACATTCTTGTAAATACAATGTTTAACCTATATTCTTGTAAATACAATACTCAAACTAGAGACTTTGGGACACTGATTCTTTGTAACATTAATCAAACCCATGTGGAAGTTCGGCGCCATACATACGATACCAGACATTAGATAATTAGCTTATCACAACATTTGTCTCTCAAAAATACAAGGGCACTTAGCCTTGCTTTTAATTCCAGCCTAACTAGGTCATCTAACTTTTAACAGGTATGTGTCCCCTCTCTCTAAACGTGACCGACATTGTAATAACAGAGTACCTGTTGCGCATTTCCAGCCATTCCAAAGTGTGTTATAAAAACATTACCGACTTGTGGTCGTTACAGTAGGCTTAGTCACGGAAGCGCGTGGCGGGTACATTTAGTATTTAATATTTAGTGTTAAAATAAAAATTTTGGAAACTCGTTTGGGGGCCCCCCTAATGCGGGGGTCCGGTGGACGTTCGAATTTGGACCCCCCTCCCCCACCCTAGTTACGCCACTGAGCTGTAGTAGTTCTTAAATGTTTTCTGGTAAAATAATATTCTTTAAGTTGTTCTTAATCTTATATAAGTGAAATGCATCAACTCTTGGATCAATTGAACGTATTTCACAAACATTACACTTATATCCGGTTCCACAAGGTCTAGTGTAGGAAAATTCGAAACAAGTCCCATTGTTCACACTAGAAGTCTTGAGGGGGAGGGGCACACTCTAAATTTTTATCACCGGGTGACACCAACCATAGTGACGCCATTCGGATGATTTATTGTTTTTCAATGCAGCAAATTATCTTTTATAAAAGTTACATTGCTACACGGAGTGATTCAATCACCTCTTATGTATAAGTTACATTGCTACACGGAGTGATTCAATCACCTCTTATGTATAAGTTACATTGTTACATGTGGATATGTCAATCACCTCTTTTATTTTTATAGCTTTAAATAATTGCCTACATAATTATTATTAATATGGACCAATCATACTTTTTGTAATGCTATAAGAATTAAATGCTATTGTTTTTACAAACTGAATTCCAACGGATTTTTCCTATTTTTCAATAGCTGGATATTTTCTACTAAATATAGAATATTTTAGAAAAAACTATTTGGAAATTCCATCGATGACTACTTCAGACATTCTTAGAGCTTACACATCGGTTTTAGGCAGATTTGAGAGATTGTCAAGAGGGACCTTGTGACTGAGAGTAACTAACACTCGGCTTGTAAAAGTTGCTATATTGAAGATACCACAACATGTAAGTATTACAAACAGCAGTAGTAATTACATGTAGTCAAATATTGTGTTAGTAAATCAAGACGCTATATCGAAAATACCACAACATGTAAGTATTACAAACTGCAGTAGTAATTACATGTAGTCAAATATTGTGTTAGTAAATCAAGGCGCTGTTTTGAAAGTAATACTAGATGTAAATTTTCTAGACAGTAGTAGCAATTAATGGGTGATATTGTGTCTGTAGGCTATATTAAGTCACTATATTGAAAGTAAGTTTACACGTAATTTTTATTTAGAAGATTTGAAATTAATAAATGTTTGTGTTTTTAAGATAAGTGGCAATAATGAGTGTAATATATATTTTCAAAACAATAATGAGTGTAATATCTATTCTAAAAACAATAATGAATGTAATATCTATTCTCAAAACAATAATGAATGTAATATTTATTTTCAAAACAATAATGAGTGTAATATCTTTTTTAAAAACAATAATGAGTGTAGTGTCTATTCTCAAAACAATAATGAGTGTAATATATATTCTCAAAACAATAATGAGTGTAATATCTATTCTAAAAACAATAATGAATGTAATATCTATTCTCAAAACAATAATGGAGTGTAATATTTATTTTCAAAACAATAATGAGTGTAATATCTTTTTTAAATACAATAATGAGTGTAGTGTCTATTCTCAAAACAATAATGAGTGTCATATTTATTCTCAAAACAATAATGAGTGTAATATCTATTATCAAAACAATAATGAGTGTAATATATATTCTCAAAAGAATAATGAGTGTAATATTTATTCTAAAAACAATAATGAGTGTAATATCTATTCTCAAAACAATAATGAGTGTAATATATATTCTCAAAACAATAATGAGTGTAATATCTATTCTAAAAACAATAATGAATGTAATATCTATTCTCAAAACAATAATGGAGTGTAATATTTATTTTCAAAACAATAATGAGTGTAATATCTTTTTTAAATACAATAATGAGTGTAGTGTCTATTCTCAAAACAATAATGAGTGTCATATTTATTCTCAAAACAATAATGAGTGTAATATCTATTATCAAAACAATAATGAGTGTAATATATATTCTCAAAAGAATAATGAGTGTAATATTTATTCTAAAAACAATAATGAGTGTAATGTCTATTCTCAAAACAGTGAATTATTTAAAATATTTTTAGTCATAACGAAAAAAATACACAGAAACTTTTAAAAAGTTACAGTAATTAAAATAGTTAGTTTTATTACTTTATGTAAAACATTTTATCACTATGTATTAATCTACGTCTTATATGGCTTCACAGTAATGAGACAGCTCGAGTGTAATTTTTTAACACCAACAGTAATGAGACAACTCGAGTGTAATTTTGTAACACCAACAGTAACGAGACAGCTCGAGTGTAATTGTGTAACACCAACAGTAACGAGACAGCTCGAGTGTCATTGTGTAACATTAAGTCAAATTGTCGAAAGTCAACTTAAGTCTAATAAAAAATAATATTTGTTAGACTTAAAAAATGTATTAAAGCTTAAAAAAGCCAATGATAAAATTAATTAAGAAATGTCTTGTTCTGGGTTATTAAAAGGAATTGGTTTTATTAGATCATATCCGTCATGCTAAGTTCACCATAATCTGTTATGATATTTCATATCTTAAAAAATATTGTATCAGTTGTTGATAGCTAAATGACATAAATATATGACAGAATACGTAGATTGATAGACATATTAGGTCATTTCAAAATTTAATTATTCTTTTTTCAAAAGCGTCAGATAGTACATAACGATAGGTAAGGGGTAATCGGTAGGTGTGTGATCCAGCAATAAAAGTTCATATTCAGGCCCGTTTATCTTAAAACTGGCTCTAATTGCCCTTTTGTTGTTCGTGGCCACAGCTAGTAATATATAGTGTTTAAATAAATATTACATATTGGTCGTGTTTTGCGGAATTCCCGAATATTTTCATATGGAAAGTACCGTACTATTTATAGAACTATTAAACCTACTTCAATGCGGGCACTTTTCTTTTTAGTTATATGACCTTACTTATCGTTTAGAAAAAAAGCAATATAGTTAGACTAGCTAATAATAGTGTAACTAAGACATTAGTCTGTTGTACTCAGTTTTTTAGCTACAAGTCTATATAGCGGGTGTTTTATATAATCTATTCAGTTTTATAATTATTACTTAATTCATCTCAAATCTGAAATATTTTAATTACATATAAAAAATAAAAAAATAATAATTTGATAAAACTTAAGATAAATGCATTAAGTTGATTAGATTATGGTTTACAATAAGCAGTGGCTACGGATCGAACCCGTATTTTTGTTCGGGTACCAGCCATAGATATTGCTCCACACCCTAACCCTAACCCTATCCCTAACCCTATCCCTAACCATAACACCGGCGGCGGAACGAAATATTTAATGAGGGGCAAGACAAAATATGACCGAAAGACAAATTTTACCCCTTTAATTCAATAATAGAATATAGTAATTCTGTAGCAAGTATTTAATCGATATTATTAAAAAATAATATATTAAAGAAAAAATAAAATGAATATTGAGTACTTCTGTCGTCAACTGATTCGTAATGTCAGTTTGTTTACAAATTTAATAGTGAAATTAAATCAGAAAATTACTGATAATTATCATGAATGATGATGAACATGAAACTGAAACCAGAAACGGGAAACTCAATAAACAAAAAGTAATTTATGAAAGGATAATAAATAATTGTATTTTCTTTAAAAATTACATTTTCCGTCATTCGGTAGATGGTAATACTTCTCTATACTTATAAGAAGCATTTGCTGTCTGTCTGTCTGTTCCCTTAAAACTCAAGATCCAGACAACCAAATAACGTGGAATTTGCGACACGTACACACAATTACATGGGGAATGTTCTTAAACAGGTTTTGTTCCATCTCAATGGGTACTTTAATTGTAATTAATTATTTTGAATATCAAAGACATGAAAATTGGCAAACTTTTACCCCGATTTCAGGTTTTACGAGCTTCTCTCCCACATAGCTAACTTACTATAAATATGATCGGTACGGGGAACCAAATATCAAATTACTTACTACATTATTACATCCCATTCCTTCATCCATAGGAATTGTCATCTTTTGCTACAGTCATGTCTGAGAGAAAGAGAGTGGGAGGGAGGGAGGGAGGGAGGGAGGGAGGGAGGGAGGGAAAGAGGGAGGGAGGTAGAGAGAGGGGGAGGAATGGAGGGAGGGAAAGAGGGAGAGAGAGGGGGAGGGGAAGGGAAAGAGGGAGGGAGGGGAAAGAGAGAAAGAGGGAGGGAGAGAGAGAGAGGGAAAGAGGGAGGGAGGGGAAAGAGAGAGAAAGAGGGAGGGACAGAGAGAGAGAGAGACAGAAAGAGGGAGAGAGAGGAACTGCCAAAAATGTTGTGTATCACATTGCTTTAAGATAAATGTACCCTTTTATTGCATGCAAATAAACCCTTTTTAACGCGTCTTATTTTAAATCTTAATTAAACGTCAAATTACGCTTCTTAAATAAACAGAAAACCTTATTTTAAACCCGGGCAAAGCCGGATACTTGCAACTAGTTTTAAAATATACCACAATAACTCTCAATAATGGGATTACTGTAAAATGTATATTAATTATAATTTCTTTCAAATATTAAATTTAAGAAATAAATCAAATGAATTATGAAAATGATACATATAAACTAAAATGAATTACAAAGTTAAAAGAGTTAAAATTTTAGGGGGGGGGGCCGCCACCCCTTAAAAGTTTTAGGGGGGAGGGCCGCTGCCCCCTGCCCCCCCCCCTGCTCCGCCGCCAGTGAACCCTAACCCTATCCCTAACCCTAACCCTAATCCTGAAAAAAAAGTTCTGAAAAAAAATTATATATGCCATATTCCTTGTACCCTAATATAATGGTTTTGGCTGGTGCCGGAGCCACTGCGTTTACAATACCACATATCGATCTTTAAGTAACAATATCGATATAAGACAGTGAACAATTTTATTCTTAAAAAAAATAATAATGAACATATTGCGGCTGCTTGTTTCAGTTTCTTTTTCAATTTTTCACCACATTTTGTATCAACCGAACACATGCAGCTTTTTTTTTTCACAGTAAACAACTAAAGTAATTTAATACATTGGAATACATAAAAAGAATTAAAGATAAAAATAACTATATTTATCGATACTGTCTTTTTATATGTCTCAAAAGACTACAGTTTGATGCCTGTTTGAGTGACTAATCAGTTATTTTTAGAGATCAAAGTAACATTTAAAAAAAAAAAGATATTTAGCATTTAAAATGTTCTCTTAATAAGGTTTTGAAATCATTTTAATCTATGTTTTAAATTTAAAATAAAAAATTCAAGAAAAGAAGTTAAAGACAAATTAATTCAGTTGAAATACTTTTTATGAAAGTTAAGTCAACCACTCATCCTGGCCACATTTTGCATTTTCTATTAGCAGACAGATAGCCTATTATTATTTTTTTATTTTTTAAAGAATTTTTCAGCTTTTAATATTTATCTGATGTTATATTAATTGTAATATTTTAACCTAGCATGGATTTAGCCTTATTTTTATCTTCCTTAAATCTTAATTTTATCAATAACTTTGTGGAAAAAATACCATCGACAACGACATTCTTGTCGAGATCATGACGTGTGATTACTTGTAGTTGTATCTAGTATCTATCAATATCTTACCGAATCTTAGGGAGTTTTTAAATAAATGAACATTTTTCATAAACTTTCAAGAAAATGTATCGAACCCGTAATGGCAAGTGTTTGACTGGGAGTTTGAACATCTCACTAGTATTATTTTTTTCATTTAGTCGAAGAAAATCTTATCATGCTGGAAAAATAATTAAACTTAGAAAATATTTATAAATAAATGTATATTTAAGACTAAGGTGCAAAATAATTGATATTTTCAAAGCTTTTAATAAAATTAGATTTGATATCTCTTAAATATAAAATGTATTGTATTTCCCCCCGGTTCTGGTTAATAGTTAATGTTGCTTTGATTTACTTATAATTTTTCAAATTTTGTTCAGTTTAATTTCTTTTAATTTTATGTAATCGTATATTTGTTGTTTTTTTGTCGTGTTAAAAATGTGTGCAATTATTTTTTTAATTCATTACATTTTTTTTTAATATTATATTTTTCCTAAAATTGCTAAAATTTTTTTCTGCCTTAAAAATGACATTTTTATATTATCAAACAAAATAAAAAGCAACAAGGAAATATTATTTTATATATTTATATGTACATAAAGATTATATATGTCTAGTGTGACACTTTAAAAGGTAATTTGTCTCAATAGTGGGTGAGTAGGAGACAGAATACTTTTATATGCCCCTCCCTACACTTACAATTTTTATTTGTAGATCTACAAACATTTTGTTATATAAAATAACTAGAAATAATGTTGTAATTAAATATTTATAGATTGTCAATCATTTAATGATAAATTAAAAATTGTCGAAATCCATTGGAAGCTTTTAACCCACAAGTTAGCTTAATTGTTACTAAAGAAGTACTGGTCTATTACATATTTAAATCAGTGTGTCATAAATGTTGTAAAGTTGTAGGCTATATATTTTCACTTTGATCTTAAAAAAAAAACAATACCCTTAAACTTGTTTTTACAAATTTGATGAACTTTTAAATGTAACACAAATTATTAAAATAATGCACAAAGTAATAGGATTATATAAGGGTTTTGAAATGCTTGCAAAATTAAGCTCATTAAAGCAGTGGCAACGAAATAAGAATATTTAAATTAATTATTTATGAATGTATGAAAATTCTTCACTATATTAAAATTAGGTATTAAAACATAAAAATATAAAATATCTTCATGACTGGTCTTATAGTATAGGTTTTAATATCTATCATATAGCTTACATTGTTTAAAGAAAATTAATGTTTTATGTTGAAAATAATATTTCGATTAGCATTGGCCTCAGTAAAAATTGAGCCATAATGAATGAATATTTGAAATGAATAGAGCTGAAAATTAAAAATAATTTCTAAAGTTTGAATTTTTTGCTTTGGTTAAACTTTTGCGGTTTAAAATTTAAATACTTTTTAGCTTAAAATGTTGCTCTAAACTTTTTTCAATTCATAAAATAATTTATTTTGAGTGTTTAAAATACCAAAATTTGTTTTAAGAAATTCTGTCAAATTATTTCTTTTAAATGTCATTATCAAAGTAGACAAGAATTTATATTGTAAAAAAAGCTTTTAAATATTATATTTGTCTTTAACTTTAAATTAGATACCCTGTCATTACTCAATATTACTGACAATGATAAATATATATATATATATTTACTAATTTTTTTTAAAATGTAGGTCTATACAGTTGGTTTAAAACCTGATATTGATGTGTTTTTTTTTTAATAGATCTCAAGTCACATGGTATACAGTTTGAGTGAAAAAACTAAAGATACTCTATGAGGTAAAATATATTTTGTTAACAAATCTGTGTCATTGGTGTAATATAAAACCGAGCATTTTAATTTTGTAATCTGATTTCTTAACATTTTAATTTTGTATTCTGATTTCTTTTCAAATAAAACTCTTGTTATATTTTGTGTTTTATTTTACACATTTCCAGGTGATGTCAGAAATTGGAAAAATTAAATAAACAAATAAAGACTTTTTCTTTAATAGTAAGTGTTTTAAATACAAGAATAGTGTGTTGATTTCTACATTGTTGGAAGGAGAAGTTTTCATTCAAATATTTAATTTAACTTTATTTTGAGATATATTCATTTAAGTTAACTAGGTTGAATTGAGATATTTTCAGTTATAAACTATAATATTATTTATATGAATTAGTGAATTGTTTATTTCAGATTTAAAGGTCTAAAGTCAAATGTTGGACTGTGAAACTCACACAATGGACAAACAGCTTTTTGGTAAAATCAAACACAATTTATTAATATTGTTTTCATTGTGGTAATATAACAGACATAATATGTGGAGTTTATATCTTTCATATTTTAATGTTTAGCAGTTGAAATAGTATGTTGAAATATTTATTCCTTTACAATTGTAAGTTGATTTGTCTCTTCCAGGTGATCATGAAACTCAGGTGTCAGAAGGTGGAGAAGCTGATCTACACAAACATCTTGTTGGCTGTAAAAAGAATCCAGGTCATAGACAGTTTATACCTGTTGATACATTCACATTAAACCATCTACTTGAAGGTCATCGTGACATGGATCTGTATGAATACATTAAAGCTACAGCTGATCTGACAGTCAGAGTTGATGTTACAATGACCAGTCCAGACAGACCAAAGTTTTGGCCAAACACAAAAGTTTCATATCCATTTTACAACATGAGAGACAAAACAAACTTGAGAACAGGAAGTGGGATGGTGAGTGGAGTGAACAAGTTTACAGATGGATATAGTGATATATGTGGAGGTGAACTTTGGGAGAACTACACAACATGTTGGTGTACAAAATGTAAACATTCAGACACAGCCAGCCACGTGTGGTGGGAGTTTTATGTGTTCACAGCCACACATGTGGTGTTTGATGACATTGAGGCCAGCAACACGTCCTTGAGATTGT